>OY986973.1:8008261-8258406 GCA_963920575.1 Narthecium ossifragum
GAGTAGATCAGTTTACTCTAGGAGTAGCGCAACCATATTTAGGAGTAGTCTACAGTTCTATCCTTAGGAGTAGCCTACATTTCAAGCTAGTTGTAGAATAATCTTCGTGATAGCTATTGCCCAGTTCTTTGCCACCATTATCCAAAAAACTCCACAGCATTCCATATTTCCATAGACTTAAGTGTTACACAAAGTCCTCTTAATTGAGGCACGGCTGAACCCATACACCTTTTTGATAATCCCTGCGCGACGGTTGGCACACCTCATGTGCCTGGCAACCACGTATCCATCCCGGATACAATTTTTGAGCAACACGTCTTTTGGTGACCACAGTGGGAGGCCAAAAATGCCACTCAAGTCTACAATCGTCAATCCTCAGGATCAACATGAACCAAACAACCCACCTCCCCAGAACCCAAGGGTTTAATCCTTGACCTCGGATATGCCAGGCGACAATTTGTGGCAATGTAAGGGCAAAAAGGTTGATGAAGATTGGCGGAAGGCCTCGGAGGAATTCAAGGAACTGTTCGTAACGATGGCGGAGAAGGTCGGGCGAATGATCACCATCCTTGAGTCGCAATATCAATCAACTCGGGTAGATACTCGAGAGTTGATAGCTCAAGGCGTGCAAGAGGTCATGGGGGAGATAGACAAGGTTATAGGGTCCTAGAAACGGTCCTCAAAGCAAATTCGACAAACCATCTCCGAGGTAGGAGCCTTTATGACCGATAGGACCCAGCTTCAATCCAACCACGTCATCCAAGAAGTCACCCACATTCTCGCCGAGACCACGACTCCCTTAGCCAAACAAGTAGCTAAGGAAGTAGTGGTTGGATTGGAACCCATCCTCGACAAGCACGCCGAATTAAATTGGAAGCTTTATAGCGAAGTACTCCGATCGGGTTCCGCAACTATTCCTGTGGCCACCTCTCAAGCCATGCCTTGAGGGTCCAACATCCCTAGCTCGAGCACCCAACCACCCCCTCTAGGATATCCAAATCTGACCTCTCCCCTCAAGGGTACGTGGACCCAGGGGGATCAAATCCTCCCATGGCAAATGTCGGAGGGTCGAAACTATGGGTGTGAGGATCTGTCCCTCTACTCCTGGGTCGACCATCTAGGTCGGGCCCGTGGCTCGTTGTGGACCGCAAGGAAAATTTGGTAAATTACATCTTGTCAGTTTGTTTCATACCCGCGTGGTGCACACACAGTCCCTTTTGCTTGGTTTCCATGTTTGCTAGAACCCTAGGCGGGCTTGGGATCGAAAAATCCAAGCTCGGGCGCGCGAAAGCTTATCTTTAAGACAGCTGGCAGCACGTGTGCGATCAGTCGCTCCTGGGAGCGATCGGACCTGTGTCGGTTGTCTGGATAAGAAAGACATGTCCAAATAAAGACGTGAACCGACCTAGTCCGGCCCAGTCCGACCGATCGGTCCTAGGACCGATCAATAGGACTCGAGCCTATAAGTAGCCCGAGACCCCTCTGTTTTTTCAGTTTTTCTTCTCCTGTCCACCTACCTTAGAAATTCTCGTGTGGAGCTCGATCTAGCAGCCTGGGAGGCTTGCCAGGAGCTAGAGGAAGAGATCTACACCCTCCTTGGACGGTTTGATTGAGAATCAAACATGGATTAGGGTAATTTGGTAGGTTTCTACATTAATCCCTTAGACTAGGTGTTCTTCATGATTTTATTTGATTGTTCTTCAATTAAAGTATGCTAGCTGATGCTTGGTAGCTTGATTATCACCTGATTAAAGTTTGGTAGGATTTGGTTTTGTTTTGATATGGATTTAAGCAAGGTTTCATTATTTTATTTTCAGATTTTCTGATTTAATTAGAACAGTGGTGTTTTAACATGATTTCCGAGCTGTACGTGCATGATCCGAGTCGGTGTTCTGAATCAAAGTTGTAGATCCGTAAGTTAGCTTTCATTACCAACCAGTTTTATGATTTTTCGAGCTATGTACCATTTCTGGTGAATTAAATGGGTTGTCTGTGCTGAAACAGAACAGTTAGCTTGATTAATGTAATTAAGTGGTTTTTAATTATTTAATTAAGTTGATTCTCGGCTGTAATGATCTTGATGATCGTTGGAAGAGATATGCAAAGTTTGGTTTTAATTCAAGTTATTTTGAATGGGATGTTGATTGATTTATCAAATCTGTATTTTTATCGAAATTGTAAGTTTTGATCAACTTTCGTTTATCCGATTGATCTGGTTTTTGGATATGTGATTTTGTGTGCCGTTGAGTGGGCATATCAAGTTTCATATCAATCGACGGTTAGATTAATAATTATGATTTTTCAGAGTTAGTAGATCATTTGCTCTAATTGGATAAATTGAGCTGTTCGTTATCGCATTATAATAATGTTATTATATCTGCGTAGGCCCTGTGCTTGGCATGTAGTTGAACCAAAGGGGTCGCACCCCTTGGGATGTGTAGAATAAAGTATGCATTTTATCTAGACCCTTGCCATGTTCACCCCTTGGCTCGCTGTGTGTTGCGCCTGGCTCTGTGTAATAATTAGCATATTATTGCATGCCTGAATTGTTTTCCTTGTGTATGATCATACATGGCTTTGTTTGCATTAGATGCATAAGGATAGGGTGTGGGCGATGGGTTGATCACCGATCCGAGGCTTTCGGGTAGCTCGGATCTAGCTCTAGGGTCGTGGCGGGTAGCGTGGTCCAGGATCGAATGGTAGTATTCAGTCGATATCGATGATAGGCTTAGATAACTTGAATACATGTTGACCGATGATTTAGAGGTCGTGTCGGCCTCGAGCCGGTTCTGAGGTATAGCTAGTGTCCGGTGTTCTATGACTCTTGAGTAGAGGATGTGCCTACTCAGCGGTGTCGGTTCCAGCCTAGTAGTGTCGGTTTTTTGCTTGTGGGTATGCAGTGTCCGTTTCCAGTGTTCAGGGACACGCGGTGGGGTTATGGGGCCACGGTGTACACCCAGACTTGCTTGAGGGTGACACTATTGTGTTTCCTCCTTTCTGTGTGTCGTAGTGTAGAACCCTACTGAGCTTAATTGCTCACTCCTACCCGGGCTACGTTTTGCAGATGCAGGCATTAGTGATAAGTCACTAAATGTTCATGATTCAACCCCTTGATTTAGCTTTGTTATGCCTAGAATAGTTGTATTTGATAGCTTGTTAGTTGATTTCAGGTTTAATCATGCTTTGAGAAGAAATGCAAGAAATTCAGCTAAAATGACTAAAAAAACTGCTTCGTCGACCGTCAGTAATATATTCGCCAAATATTTTACAAAGGTCCAAATATTCTGAAAATTTGAGACGTGGTAGAAGACTCAGAGATGAACAACTTTTATGTTGGACACTTGGCGAGATTCCATATAATACCAGTTTTGAAGACTATGAAGTTATACAGCTGCTGGAAACTGGTCCGTCGATGTTCAGAAGAATATTCATCAAATATTCGCTATAAGTCTAAATATTATAAAATCTTCGGGATATGACAGAAGACTTGAAGATCTAAAACTTTCATGTTGAAGACATTCTCAGATTCCAAGCCAATTAGCGCCCGAATTGAGTTAAAGTCGGAATCCTGAATAGGAGTTGAAATACGAAAAGAGGAAAGTCAAAGTTTAAGTCTAGATAGGACTCTTAAGTCCAAGTTTAGGGTTTCTCTATTTAAAAGGCCTTTTCCAGCCGAATTTCTCATCTTTTTGACAATCTTTGGATGAGGAGGAAGAAGATGGAGAGGATGTGGATGGTGACAACTTCCTATTCCAACCCGATGGCTTTCATCCAAAAGATGAGTTGCTAGTTATTATACTTAGGATTATTCATGAAACCCTAGCATAGTTTTCTATCTTATCTTGTTTGAATTTTGTATTCTTCTCAAGGCATGATCCTATGAATTTGCTTTTTATTGTTAATAGAGTTGAGGGAAGAGAGTTCCTTGACGTATTTTCAGTCCTACATGATTTCTGTGATTGATTGTAGAGATTCATAGGATGGTTTTCATGTGATTTATGGTTTGCTAGTGAGATAGGCTATGCTAAGATATGATAGGTTGTGCCATGGTCATTAGGAGTAGTATAACTTAAAGTAATCGTAGGACCGAAGACAATCTATGCCAAGAAAGATAGGCTATGCCGTTAGGAACATAAATCTTATTTTAGGGATTCATGTGAGCTTGTAGCCATATGATCCATAATATTGAGAGAAGGGAACAAGAGGATAACTAGAGAAGATTGAAGGCGAAACTAGGGCAGATTGAGTAATTCCTAAGTCACTTATCCATTGATTCAAATTGATCAACCTTTTATTTCTTTTCTTCATTAGTTTAATCTATTCTATCTTTGATTCTTTTCCTTAGTTTTAGGGTTTCGAGAATTGATTTCAGTTTCCAACGTTTTCCCTGTGGATCGACTCCCGACTTCACCGCTATTCTACCTAGTAGTGTAGTGATTGAATAAGGATTATAAATTTAATATTTGATTGAGTTTGTAACGTTTTAACGACACGTTTGTAAGCGATCAGTTAGCTCTTCTTCGATGGCCCCTATCGGGTAGGTGTTTGGTGACACGGCAGTGTCTGGTGGTGCTTGAGGAGTGGTGATCATCGTATGTACCCGTTTTGTTTAGTTAGCCTCCTACGGGAGTATGTTGTATAAATGTTGACGCTTTCGAGGATTTGAATTTATCTCATTATATTGTTGAAATTTGGAATTATCATTTTAATAAGGGTTCTTATGAATTGTTTAGGGAGACCAATAGATTAGAGCAAACCCTCGCCAAAATTATTCCGCATTTAGTTAGGTTCAGGTTCGCGTCGCTCGACTCGGTTGGGCCTTCGTGGGTCGGGGCGCGACAATGGGCGCCCGCCTTATACAACGTGGTGACTCGAGGTTATGAGGAGAGCTCCGACCCCCATTAGGACAAGGGTACCCTTCGAGGCAACCCGGTCCAACGGGAACCTGGAACGGACAGCAGGGCCCACCCGGTCATCTCGGAGGGCCAGAAACCTAGCGGTTTATCCTAGGGGCCAAAATGCCCAAGTCGGCCATGCGGGAAACTACCCCCATCAAGGTACTTACCCCACGGGGCAAGGGTGGCAACAAGCGATGCCACCCGACCCATCTGCACACACGGGGGGCAACAAGGCCCACCCAGAGTTCAACTCGGATTTCACTGCGCCCGAGACCAGCCCGAGCAACCCCAATATCATAATGGGGGTAACGAAGATTGGAGGGGCCCGCCTCCGAGACAACCTCGACACAAATTGGGATAGACCGAGGCCCGAACCTCCACGGCTCGAGGCGGATTACATCGCTCAGGTTGTCGAGCAGATGTACGGACCTCGAATCCCCCGAGTTGATCGTCCCACACTCCGAAAGCCCTATCCAGAGTATATGGATAGGGAACATCCATACCCGCATAACTTTAGGATGCCGGAGTTCACCTTCTTCTCAGGGGACAACGACATGTCAGCCCTGGAACATTTGGCAAGGTTCACTTGCCAGTATCGCGACTACGGGGATAATGATTTCCTCAAGCTCCGCATCTTTCATACATCCCTCACCAAGTCGGCCTTCACCTGGTACATAAATCTTCCCAAGAATTCCATCTTCACCTGGGATGATCTACAAAGCCAATTCTAGGCTTATTTCTCGAAGACCGACCCCGGGATCTCCATGGCAGATCTCGCTCGGATTCGACAAAAATCAGGGGAGACGGTAGAGGAATTCATCTTTTGTTTCCGCTGAGCCAAGATCTGGTGTAAGACGCCTCTCCCCGAGTCCGAGTTTGTCAAATTGGCTCAGGACGGACTCGACTTCGAACTTTGGAAGAAGTTCGAGGGAATGGTGTTTAATGACCTCTTCGAGTTGTTCGAGAGGGCCTCAAGGTACGAGCAAATGCTCCGAGAAGAATCCTCTCGGAGGAGAGGCTTGCACGGCACCTATCACCAAGAGCTCGAAAGCCCGGAGGTCGACCAGGCCGAGTTCGTAAAGGGTATCCCATTGACGTGTGAGCCGTTAACCCGACTCAACGTCGAGGCTCCTAAGTCCATGCAAGGAGAAACTCGCAAGTACTCCTTCAACATAGCCGAGGCTGCCAAAATCTTCGATTGGCTGGTGGCTAACAAGTGCATCAAGCTCTGATATCATATTCCAGACCCCGAGAAATTGAAGGGGAAGGAGTTCTGCAAATGGCACGGTATTTTGACACACTCCACAAAAAATTGTGTGGTCTTCCGCAATACGATCCAAGACAGGATCGAAGCCGGCAAAATCAATTTCGCCGACCCACCCCCTAAAGGTAAAGTCGATAGTCATCCTTTTAACGCATCATATATTGAAACAAATGTTATCGAGATATCTGACCTGACTTCACAATTATAGGCAGTGCAGGTCGCCTCCCACAGCGCACGCTACTGGCAGGTAGCCAACAAGCCGTTCAAACAACTCGTGATGGCTAAGTGGCTCCTCGCCTCGTATTTCTCCGAGGAAGCATACAGAGGCAAGTATATGTGGCATCTCTCGGATAGCCACACTACTGATTCATGCCATGCGTTCCGTGGCTTCGTCGGACAAATGATGGCGGAGCAGAAGCTAACTCTCACCAGCGAGCAGAGTCGAGCCCTGCGCATAACCAAGACAGGGCACCTCCTCCCAAAGTCAACCTCAAAGCTGGCGACCAAGCCATTGAGGGTTCCTCGCCCGATTCCAGTATGGGATCGCCTACAAGCCATACACGACACACCACGTGAAGTGTTCTCGCCTTCGACCAGGCAGGCATCGTTCGTGGGACAGCTAGCATCCGACCTCGAGGCCCTCCGAAACAATATGTATTTGCATTGCTCCATGCTCCTCCACATCGAGCTAGTGAACCAGGGCGTGGTGCAACATGATCAGATTAAGGAGGAGCTCGACGACGACCCTGTTTTCCAGAAAGCCTCCGAGGTTAGGCCCATCGAAGTCCCTATTTCCCCAGATCCAGCCAACTGGCCACTCCCCGAGGCATACCCGTCCAAGAAGCGAATAGTAACTCGCCAACCGCGGCCGGCAAGAGCTGTTGCTCGACCCATGGGTAACCTGAATATGGGTACTCACCCACTACCAGGGAGGATGCCCCAGAGCCAACGGCGTGCTATGCAAAAGAGGGTCGAACCCTCTCGGAGTTACTACGTCACTTCTTCCGGCACCTCCCCCTCGACGCTCAAGCGCCCCTTGGAGAAGGATTGGAAGACAGAGTTCAGTGACGCAGAGTCTTCATCGCGCTAGGACTTCCGTGACATGTCACCAGAGAAGATCCATCCGAGACCCAATTTTGTCCGCATCGGCGAGATCGACTGCCATATCGCCAACTGCAACATGACCTTCACCTTGCCAGCAGTATTTTCAAGCAAGCGGGTACAAATCGATCGTTTGGAAGGGGACGTCGAAGATACCGAGTCGGTGGGACAGATCATGGTAACCGACGATATCCCAGATGAAAGACTCGCCAACGTCAACCTAGAGGTCGACGACATTGCTCCTCCCGAAGCCGGTACGCAACTCGCACCAAATCCTTTCGATTTCTTACTCAAGAAACCTAAGGAAACAGATAGAGAGCATCTAAAGGCTCTCTATGTTCGAGCCAAACTCGATGGAATTGTGGTGCCTCGAGTCTTAATTGACAACGACTCAGTCATAAGCCTACTTCTCGAGGCGATGCTCGCACCTCTGGGGAAGACTTCCTCCGACCTGTTTCCCACGGAAAAAATGATTCATGGCTTTACATGCTGATCGACCATGGCCCTCAGAATTCTAGCCATGAAGGTCATGGTCGGAGGAGCAGTGTTGACCTCTACTTTCTTCGTAGTCGATGCCAAGGCGAGCTATAACGCTCTGCTTGGACGTGACTGGCTCCATGCCAACGCATGCGTCCCATCGACGCTACATCATTTACTCATACTATGGAATAAGAACCATCTTAAAATTGTGCATGCAGATCGACAATCACTCATGGTTCACTCCAACTACATCGAGGCCGCCGAGAACTCCGGTCCAGTGGAGATGTATCGAGGACGCTTCACTCGCAAGGAGGAAGGCCTCGATCCTGAGGATTTGGCGTCGGCATGGGAGCATCTCGAGCAGTATGCCACCTCCAAAGACCCCAACAAAACACAGGTGAAGGTCGGTGGAGATGAACTGTCAGCGTCCCATGAGTAGCCTCTTCCTACTAAGGGACGGGCTCAAGGATATCCAAGCCTCGCCCACAAGGGGCAAAACCCCATCAAGGAAGTCAAGGGTCAGGACCTCAGCCGAGTTCATCGAGGCTGTGATGGCCGCCATCTCGAGGCTCTAGGTTCACCTGATCGAACAAGGTCCGGGAGCGAGTAGCCCGACAGAATCGGAGTCAACACAGGACCCAGAGGTCGACCAATTAAGGTCAGAACCAGACGCAAGAGGATCCCCGAAGTCGAGGAAACACTCGAAGACATCGAGCGAAAGCTTAGGCTAGTCGATGTATATAAGTTCCCTGCTTTCCCTAAAATCGCACCGTTGAGTGCCGATCGTCATGTATTTGCCAAGTTGGTTGCATCCGACTTAGGCTTTACTGCTTTCCCTAATGTATCGTCTCCGGACGAACTCGAGGAGGTCAATCTCGGGACACCTGAGGCCCCTCGAGATCATAGGGGACTCTCAACTGATTATCAAACAGCTGTCGGAAGAATATCGATGCGCCAGCACGAACCTCGAGCCGCTTTGGCACAAGGTCTGGGAACGGCTTTCCAAACTCAGGACTGTCCGCTTGACCCACTTCCTATGAGGTGAGAACATCGAGGCCGACATGCTAGTACAACTAGGATTGAGCCGCGACGTGGAAGTCATCTCAACCTCCTTCGAGATCTCAGTGAACTTCACCTCAAAGGCTGACTGGAGGAACCCGATCATGGACTACTTCGTGAATCCCTCCCAAGCCCGGGGGGAAAGAGACCTCAGGCAAAGAGCGTCCAAATACCTCCTATTGGAAGGCGAACTATATAAGAAATCCTTCGAATGACCTTTACTCCGATACATAAACGTGGACGACGCGCTTTGAGCTCTAGGAGAAGTCCATGACGGTGTGTGTGGAGCTCACCAGGCCGGAATCAAGATGGCAAGGTTACTTAAGCGACTTGGATTCTATTGGCCGGAGATGACCAAAGACGCCATCAACTATGCCAAGGAGTGTGGGATGTGCCAGAAGCACAGGAAAATACCTCAGGTCCCTACATCGGAATTACATTCAGTAAAAAAATCGTGGCCATTCCGGGGATGGGCCATCGATGCCATGGAACATATTGACCCCACGTCGAGCAGAGGACACAGATATATCCTCACTAATGGTTTCAACGGGCAAGAAATGCAGAGGTATGCAGAGGAACAAGGCTTCGAGATAGTGAACTCAACTCCGTAATATGCCCAAGCCAATGGACAGGCCAAGTCTACAAATAAAATCATAAAGTACAATGTACAAAAGATAATAGACACAGATGGAAACCCAAGTTTGGGCATACCGCACATCTCGACGCGAAAACACGGGGACAACACCCTACGAGTTGGTGTACTGACACGATGATCTACTCCCCGTCGAGGTCCAAGTCGGCTCCCCAAGGATAGAGCACCAGACTCATATAAGCCCGACACAGTACGAGGAGGCCATGCTTGGAGAGCTCGACTCGTTGGAAGGAGTCTGGATCCGAGCGTTAAATCACATCAAAGCCCAAAAGTGGAAGGTTGCCCGAGCATACACCAAGCGAGTTCGAGGGTGAAACTTCAACGTCGGAGACTTGGTCTGGAAAGTAATCCTACCGTTGAAGACTAAAGACCCGGACCTAGGCAAATGGAGCCCTAACTGGTGATGTGTTGTGAACGTGTCGTTAAAGTGCAGCAAACTTCAATCAAAATATAATCCTTATTCCGTCACTATCCTACAGGGTAGACTAGTGGTGAAGTCCAGAGTCGAACCACAGGGAATTTACCAAGAAGTATTGAATTCAATTCTCAAACTCTAAATCTAAGCAAAAGAAGCAATGACAAGTTTGAATTAACTAAAACTATCTAATGAAAGCAAGTAAAAGTTGTTAAACTAATGAGAGAGATAGTTAGGGTTTACTCAATCCACCTTAGTTTCACTTTCTGTATTCTTCGGTTATCCTCTTGTCTCATTCTCTAAACATTATGGATCATATGGCTACAAGTTCAAATGAATCCTTAAAATAAGATTTATGTTCCTAACGGCATAACCTATCTTTCTGACCATAGATTGTCTTCGGTCCTACAATTACTTTAAGTTATACTACTCCTAATGATTTTGGCACAACCTATCCTAGCTTAGCATAGCCTATCTCACTAGCAAACCATAAATCACATGAAAACCATCCTATGAATCTCTACAATCAAGCACAGAAATCATTTAGGACTGAAAATACGTCAAGGGAACTCTGTTCCTTCAACTCTATTAACAATAAAAAGCAAATTCATAGGATCATGTCTTGAGAAGAATACAAGATTTAAACCAAAGAATATAAAAAGTTACACTAGGGTTTCATGAGATCCCTAAGTTTAGAAATTAGCTACTCATCTCTTGGGAAAGATCCATAGGTGTTGGGAAGGAAGCCATCGATCCCTGCGGAAAGATCTCCGTCTTCAAACCCTAGCCTTCTCTATTTTCTCTCTGATTTTTCTCCCCAAAAGATGAGAAATCCGGGTGGAATAATCCTATTTATAGGAGAACTCCCGAAATTGGAGTTTTGGCTAAGTTGGACTTCTATTACAACTCGGATTCCATGGATTAATCCCTGACAGCCTATTCCGGTCGCAACTGGGTCCAATCAAGTAGGAATTTGAAAATGAGTCCAACATAAGAGATGTAGATTAGGAAGTCTTCTGTCAGATCCTGAAGATTTGATAAAATGCGGACTTATCTGGAATATTTATGGAATATTCTCCTGAACATTGACGGACCAGTTTTTCAGCATCTATATATTTGGATATTCTTCACAAAGGCTACCAATATATCAGAAGTCTCGCAAAGTGTCCAACATAAACATTGTAGATCATGACCTCTTCTATCACGTAATAAAGTTTCAGAATATTTGGACTTATATAGAATTTCTGGAGATTATTATCCTGACAGACGACGAAACAGTCTTTATCGCATAAATTCATCTTTTTAACCGAATTTCTTATATTTCTTCTCAAATCATGAATAAACTTGAAATCAACTAACAAACTATTAAATACAACTACTCTATGCCTAACAAAGGTAATTTAAGGGGTTTAATTATGAATATTTAGTGACTCATCAACTGGGAAGGACCATTTCGAATCCGAGACGTCTTACACGGGAACGCCTACCGGTTACAAAGCCTCGACGGCCTCGCCTATCGAAACACAATCAATGAAAAATTCCTTAACAAGTACACACCTTCTATATAGGAAACCAACAAGGAAGTACTAAAACAAAATTTCCCAGAGCTTTGGGATAATTTCTTAAAATCCCCATTAAACAGAGGTGTCATTACATGATGGCTTTCATAGAGGAGGTCGAACCTCTCGTACAAGGTCCCACATCATCTCAAATAAAGCTAACATACACTCCGAGATGACAAAATTCATCGATCTCGAAGAAAAAGACGAGAGTAAGCCCTCAAAACAGTGCAAATCGACGTCGAGTCTGCCGAGGTCGGCATCAAGCTTCTCCTCCTTTGCATCCATCAACCGGCATAACTCGTCTCGCTCTGACACCTTGCGAGCTAAAGCCGTTTCCAAGTCTTGGATGCGACGATCCTTTGCGACCACCCAGGCATGTAGGTCCCAAAGGACCTCCTCTCGATGACCAGAGCGCTCACAACAAGCAGCTATGTCCTCACGGAGAGAAGAAACCTCTGAGGTGGCTAGAGCCAGCCTGCGAACTTGCTCCATTCTCCTCGCTAGCTGCGAGTGGAAGTGGACCAATAGGCTCTGAAAGCATTCAAAGTTGGTGTTCAGGACCGCAAGCACCTCCCACAAGGATTGGAGGAGTTGAGGGAGGAGCCCCCCTCGAACGAGCTCAATGACGGTGCAATCCCGGAAGGGCTCAATGGCACGCCGGATGGCCGCAAGATGGACTGGATCAGGAACGCCCATAAAGCGGTTGAAGGCAGGCTCCAAGTCTACAAAATTTTGCATATAGTCCCGGAGGGAGTTGCGCCCCAAATCGTCTACCACAGGCCTGGAAGAGCTCACCCCGACAACCCCTCGAAATGCAGCGTGAGGCTTGCTCAACTCAATCCTCAAGTCACGACCAAGTGGAGAAGATATGGGAGAAACTTCATAGTCAAGATCCAACAGACCAGCCTCGAGCGCCGCCGCGGTTATAGCAGGCTCCCCCATTTCAATAACTCCTTTCCCTTTGTCAGTAGGAGGTCGTGGACGTTCAACGGATGGCGGCTCGACATGGGCTTCAGAAGATAGAGCGACCTCTGAACTTGCTGGAGTTTCCAGAACCAACTGACTAGTTGGAATTGGGACCCTGAGAAACACCTCGAAGTTGACAAGGGTTGTCTCGAAGAGAACAATAGGAATGGCCAGGGAGGCAGAGCCATCTAGAGCAATCTCGACAGCGTGACGGCGGAAGTAGCCAGAGATGAATCTTCCATGTTCTCTTCTAGCGCGTCTGTATCAACGGTGGCAACAACCTCATTCCCCACCACAGCATCACTATCACTCACCTCAATGGCTTGGGGAGCTTGTATTTGCTTCGATCGGGAAGAATCTATCAGCTCCTGTAGATCCAACCTGATTTGTGCGATGCGCTCTTCATTGGGGCCGAGATCTAAGGTGACATGGCGGAGTGAGAGGGGATAACACTCAAAAGAAGGGAATCAAAAGCATGAAGAGACTACCCCTGGCGCTAGGTATGTTCAATAGAACGCTGGGACGAGGTCTCCATGCCAGCAAAGCATCCAAATCCATCTTGGCTCTCCGATCGGACGACCGCTCGGGGGACGGAGGCGACTTGAGAGAAGCGGAACACTTAGCATGGTCGTCTCCGGCATCAGGCTCGGACGAAGCATCGGAGACCATGGAATCCAGCTCAATGACTGGAATTAGCATCACCACCTCTCCACTATGCTTTCCCGGGTTCGCAGAGTCCTTCAAAGGCCCTATGGGTAAAGCAAACCCCGCTGGAGATGCGGGGCGAAGGTAGGCTCGACTACCAGGATTCTCGAAACCTCGAGTTGCTAGACGTCTCCCTCGAACTCTACCTATGGAGTCATAAGGACCTCTGACGACTGAGCGACCTCCCCCTGAAGGGCCGACGAAGACTCAAGCCCGACATTGGGGACCCCTGACACCTGATGAACGGACTCCGGTATTGGCCCTAACTCAGACTCAGGAACTGGTTCCTAAGAAGGGACCATAATGAGTCACCGCCGACGCGGCCGAAGCGGTTGATCATCATACCTCTGCTCAACTACAGAGGCTCGCAAGGTTTCCACCAGCCATCCAATCTCCTCTTGAGGGGCGATGACAGAAGCAGGCTAGGGAACATCAACAGCTCGGGCCCCACTTGAGGACGCTTTGGCTAGGAGCTTTAACCGAACCTGAATCGGCTGATGATCATCATCATCGTGGTCATCCCTCTTTCTCTTCGGAGCTGAAGTGAAAGGAGTCGGATGAGACAAAGCCCGAAAATCGAGCATATAAGGAAAAAACTGACCTTTTAGGTCTTTCCCTTTACTCTCCCTAGGCAAAGGAGAATCACCCCCATCATCACTGTCGTCGTCATGATGGTCACCCCCTTGAGACCCTAATACGGAATGATTAGGCCGAAACGACATAGAACAATTAAAAATAAGGGACGGGTATGGAACTTACTACGATGTCTAGGACTCGAATACAATGCCACCAGACGAGGCGACAACTTACTACGATGTCCAAGACTCGAATACAATAAGGTCTTAGAGCACTGAGGCCTACGATCGACATCATCAAGAAACCTAGTCTCCAACATAGCCACTAGGAAACGCCGATGAGGCTCAACGGCATTAGCGCTCGAAGCCTTGCGTCTATCGGACATACGTCGTTGGTTCATAAAGAATGGTACCGGCAGGAATTGAGTAAGCCCGAATTGACGGGCAAATAGGCCAAGAGAATATGACTCTAGATACAAGTCAGTATCTAATACAACCAAATATCGAGGGATACATACATCCCTCCAAAAATCTAGATGGGGTTGAATCTCCTTGAACTGATCAGTACGTCGGAAGCCGATGAAGTCCCTTGCCATCCATCGACGTCGAGGGTTGGATGTCAACACCTCCTCGAATACGGCTGCGAAAGGAAGGCTGGGAGGCTGAGCCCGAGAAGCGAGGGAGCGCCCCAGAAAGCCATAAGTTTTGCGAAAAGGCAAAAAGTTCTTCGCCTCGGCTTTCAAGTTTGACTGGTCCGGGAAGTAAGCATGGGCCCATAGCTGCACCAACCACATAGGGCCGAAGTACCCTCTCTTGAAACGACGTCGGAATGCCTCCCCCAGGCACCTGTAGGCTAAACCAAGCAGAAGGGGAGAGGAAGCTACCGGTTGGCCCGACGTAGCAAGATACTTGGCCAAGGGCAGCCAAGATTTTGTCATCTTGGTGGAACGATTGCAAGCAACAAACCTATTCAACCAGTAGTTGAAAAAGGCAATTAACTCCTTGTGGGTTATCGCACCCGACGCTTTGCTCTCGTCCTTGCAATATTGAGAGTAGACGGTACAAGCATCAAGGTAGTCGGAAGAATGGGACTGCCCGTCATGGGAAGTTTTCTTCAATCTTCACCGAACACGTGAGTATTCGTCAAGAAAAAGACGTCCGCCAAAGTGATGGAGAGGGGACCTATCACGCCCCAGCCCAGAAGACCCATCCGGACCGGGATGTGAGGGGGGGGGGGGGGGAACCTACACCTGTTTACTTCCAATTGGGCGCGATACAACAATTACCACAAATAATTTAAGCATTTGACTTCTGAAGGCATAATTGAAATCTAAAACATACTATTCCATTAACATCAGAGTTGTACAGATCTAAATCAGAATTACCCAAAGATAGAAAATTATACATATAAACTTATCCTCAAGGGATACTGTCACGCCCCGACCCAGAAAACTCATCCGGGCCGGAATGTGAGGGTCCTAAATCTAATTCTAAAATCAAACGGCGAGAGTTTCCCCTGTGTTTCTCAATTTGAACCCTGTACAGTTATAATCTTCACAACAAATTATAATGATAAATCTAATAATTCTAAATTTCAACATGAATATGAATCTGTTATCACAAATCTTACTATCTAGTACAGGTTCTGATACAATGCTTTCATCAACCCTCATTACATAATTTAATACAGATAATCAAATCCTCGAAGAGGAAAATTATACATTTAATCAAACTGCAGATTTACAACTATTAACAAAAGGGAAAACTCCGGCATCATCAACTACTCCTCGAAACTCCAAGTCCACGATCACCTCGAGAATAGCGCGCCAACGCCCAAAAGATCACCTGAAAGGAAAGGACTGCATCTACCTGCATTGCCGATGCAGTCCAGGTAGGAGTGAGCAACAGAGCTCAGTAGGGTTCTACGCTATTCGACGTAGTACAGAAAGGAAGGGCAAGAACAACAGTGTCGTTCCTCCGCCTAAGTCTAAAGGATGCCACGGGGTCCCACAACCCCTATCGACCGCCCCAAGGGGTCCTACTCTTCTCAACCGACCACGCTGGGAAAGTCAATCAAACACGCTGGGAGGAAACAAAGAACCAGAACCTGTAGGATCATCCTTTACCCAGCAGGAAACCACTGCTTGGAGACACACATCAAGGACATCGACAACCATCCTTAGCTGTTACGAGCGGTCTACTCGTGATCCTCTCGTAATGGGTCTCTACTGCTCCAATCGATCAGAATCGCCCTGATCGGACTTGATTGAGTCCAATTGGCTGATCTAGCTGAATCTGGATTGAATTTGGCTCAAGGAATTGGATCAGGCTTCACTGGATTGGGCTGGATTGAGTCTGATCGAAATTAGACTTGATTGGATCAAGTCTGATTGGGTTAAGTGGTTGGAGGGCTAAGTGGCTGGCTGGATCAAACAGGGAACTTGGCTGAGGGTTCACCGGAGTGGATCCGACGGCTGAGGATCGTCGGAGTGGATGGCCGGCGTAGAGGCGGCGGCGGCGGTTGGGATAGTGGCAGGGAAGGTCGTAGGACGTTGGGGAGGAGATCCACCGGCTCAGATCTGGGAGATGGATGGAGGATCGGCCGGATCTAGGGGAGACGGCGGTAGGGGTTTGGGTTCACCGGCGTCGGGGATGACGGGGAGCTCGGCGGGGCCTGGGAAAGGTCGGAATCGGGTCTAGGGAGGCCGAGGAAGGGTTTAGGAAGGGTTTGGGGTGAGATCGAGGTCGTGTTGTGGACGGCGGACGGTGGCTGTGACTTGGGTTGGCCGGGGAAGACGTCGGAGGAGACGACGGAGGAGGAGGAGCGGCTTGGAGAAGTCGTGAGGCTCAGGGGAAGGCGTTGGAGGTCTTGGTTGGCGACGGGGGTGGCCGGAGAGAAGCTAGGGTTCCGGCACGAGAGGGAGACGATGAACAGTGGCTGGTGACGAGGAGAGAGAGTGATGACGTGGCGGAGGGGTCGCTGACGTGGCGGAGAGAGAAAGTGACGGGGAGAAAGAAGATGAAGGTGAAGGCGATGCCGGCTGCGGAGAAGATGACCGACGGGGAAGAAGGTGGATCTATGATAGATATCTGGTGGAAGCTATATTATCTCTACTCCTATGATATTCTACTCCTATGATAACTTATCAACTATTCTTAATAATTCATCTCATGCATAATTACAAGCTATGGAGGTCCTTTTATAGAGGCCTCAAGAGAGTTCTACTACAACTAGGGAACTACCTTGCTTTAATCAGCAAGTAACCATACTTTCCTACTAAGACTCAATCATAACTCAAACTTCCTGATTACTAGGACTCTTAATAGGAACTAATAAAGCAAATCATAAACTGAACTCAAACTAGGAAACTGACTCAATCAAGATAACTATTAACTAGGGAATCATCTAAGTAAGCAAACCAGCTAGGAATAGGATTCCTTTGGCCGGCTGAGCTTAGAACACCCAAAGGGACTTGGGTGCAACCAACTCCTTGGTGTGGGCTCATCCAAGCAAGGACGTGGGTTCCTTCTTGAAATGGCTCGGTTCGACCTCGTATCATCCCTCCTCCCTTCGAAATTGGCATTGTCCTCAAGGCCTGAATGTGATGAGGAAAGAGGGCTCTTCTCTTCTCGAACCGGAGTGATGTGGCTGGACCGCAACTATTGCTCTGTACTCGGCGGTGAGAATCCCGGTCTGGCCCATGGTGGATCTAATGGTATCCGAAGCGGCGAGTCAGGGGACCATGCTGCCAGTCTGGAAGGAGGAGGCTGAAACTTAGGTGGATCTGGCGGCCTCTGGAACTCCAAGAAGTAGAGGGCGGCTGTAGATTGACGATGGGCCCACCTCAAGTGCTGGTGTCCTAGGTCAAAGACTCGGTCAACCTGAATCAAATCCTTCCAAGATGGAAGTAGACCCAAGACAGCGGCTGGTTACAGTCGTGCCGAGGACGGAGCACCCGGGGGACGATCTGATGGTTCAGTTGGCCCCAAGCATGGGATCTTCAATGGTTCTCCTGGATCATCCTCGTCACGTCCCATGAGTAGTGTCGCCCATGACCATAGGACGGGATCTGATCTCCATGGCCTGGTCAGATGTGCAGGGTCTTGGCTTGATGCTGAGTCAAGCTCGCTTTGGCCCAGTCTGAAGTGAAGTCGGCTGGGCCACGCTTCTGCTGCACTATTTGGATCTTGATCAGGTTCAGTTTGACTGAGCTTGATGGAGCTTGGCTGGGTGCAATCAGATCTAGCCGGATTGATTCTGGCTGCATCAAATTGAGTCTGACTTAGCCTGGTCTGATCTGAGCTTAGTCGGATCTGGTTGGTGTAACCAAACCTGGTTGTGCTTGGATGGAATCTGACCAAGTCTTGTAAGCTGCAATCTGACTCGACCAATTGTAGGTGATGGAGTCGGAGTTTGATCAGGTTCAAACCGTAGTGATTTGATTTGATCTGATCAGATAGCTGAGTGGCTCTGGCAACTGAGAGGGAACTGAACTTGGTCGCCGGTGAGGGATGTTCATCAGGGTTTGGATCCCATGGAGAAGAGGGGATGAGAGGATGGGGGTTTGGTACGGGTGGCGGATCTGGAGGGGGGTTTGGGGTCGGCCTCGGTAAGGATACGAGAAGGGTCAGGAGGTTTAGGGGACGGCCTTTGTTGGCTTGAGAGATCCTTCAGTGGGCCATGGAAGGAGGTTATGGTAGGATCAGGGGCAGGTAGGCAGCGATTTCCTTGGGGGTTGCTGCCGGAGTTGAAGGAGATGGATTTGGGAGCCGGCTGGTTTGGGGATGGAACGGGGTAGGAATGAGGAGGGCCTTGGTGGGGGTTACATGGTACGGGGAGGGCATGAACGGAGGTAAGGTCGGTGGCTGCAGTTTTGTGGACTTCGGGTAGATTGCCGGAGATGACAATCGGCTGTAGGACTGGAGAACGGGGGGTCGTGGGTTGGTAGGGGGAAAGAGGGTGGCCTTGATTAGTGGTGGGGGCTGCCGGGGAGGAGTAGGGAGAGTTGCTGGTCGTGGGATGTGGTGTGGTTGGGTGAGGGGGCAGCGGGTGTTGTTCATGGTTTTGGTCATGGGGCAGCTCATGAGTAGGTGGAGTATGAGGAGTCCTAATCCCGGTAGAGCTGGGTTTATGTTTTGCAATCCAAGTTGCAGCTAGAATGGGATTTTCTTTGGAAATCTGAACTCTGGTAGGGCTTGACTGATTTGTAGGAGAATATCGTTGGATCATTGCTTCCCATTGTTCCACTGAAGGGTAAGGCAAAGGGATCCAACTCTGGACAGCTTCCTTCCATTGTTCAGCCGTAGGGTAAGTCGTACTCCGAGTTTGACTAGGATTCCTAGTTGGAGTAGGATTTGCAATCCTAGTTCCAGTAGGATCTTGAGTCCAAGTCGTACTCTGAGTTTGACTCGAATTCCTAGTTGAAGTAGGATTTGTAATCCTAGTTCCAGTAGGATTTGGAGTCCAAGTTGTACTCAAATAGCCATTGGTGTTTGTAGGTTTGGGTTGGTTGTAGGGAGTAGGTAATGGCTGATACGGTGGTGATGGATTGTAGGGAAGACTAGGGTTGTACGGTGCGTAGGGAGGTGGCATAGGCTGCTGGTATGGTGGCGGAGAAAGGGTAGTGGGGCCAGGTATGGGTGAGGGATGGATAGAGGGCTCAAGGTTTGGATACTGGCTCAGTTCATAGGCAGGCGGATTGTAAGGTGGGTGATAGGCCGGATTATAGGTAGGGATAGGAGGTTGGTTAGGGTTAGGGTTCCGTAGGGATGATGATGAAGGTAAGGGATAATGATGTGGGCCTAGTACTCCTGCCATCAGAGAAGCTTCTAGAAGGCCTTGGGTGGCACAGTCGTCGGAACGGAGCTCTGATACCAAGTTGTTACGAGCGGTCTACTCGTGATCCTCTCGTAATGGGTCTCTACTGCTCCAATCGATCAGAATAGCCCTGGTCGTGTCGTGGACGGCGGACGGTGGCTGTGAACTTGGGTTGGCCGGGGAAGACGTCGGAGGAGACGACGGAGGCGGAGGAGCGGCTTGGAGAAGTCGTGAGGCTCAGGGAAAGGCGTTGGAGGTCTTGGTTGGCGACGGGGGTGGCCGGAGAGGCTGGACGGAGGGAAGCTAGGGTTCCGGCACGGGAGGGAGACGATGAACAGTGGCTGGTGACGAGGAGAGAGAGTGATGACGTGGCGGTGGGGTCGCTGACGTGGCGGAGAGAGAAAGTGACGGGGAGAAAGAAGATGAAGGTGAAGGCGATGCCGGCTGCGGAGAAGATGACCGACGGGGAAGAAGGTGGATCTATGGTAGATATCTGGTGGAAGCTATATTATCTCTACTCCTATGATATTCTACTCCTATGATAACTTATCAACTATTCTTAATAATTCATCTCATGCATAATTACAAGCTATGGAGGTCCTTTTATAGAGGCCTCAAGAGAGTTCTACTACAACTAGAGAACTACCTTGCTTTAATCAGCAAGTAACCATACTTTCCTACTAAGACTCAATCATAACTCAAACTTCCTGATTACTAGGACTCTTAATAGGAACTAATAAAGCAAATCATAAACTGAACTTAAATTAGGAAACTGACTCAATCAAGATAACTATTAACTAGGGAATCATCTAAGTAAGCAAACCAGCTAGGAATAGGATTCCTTTGGCCGGCTGAGCTTAGAACGCCCAAAGGGACTTGGGTGCAACCAACTCCTTGGCGTGGGCCCATCCAAGCAAGGACGTGGGTCCCTTCTTGGAATGGCTCGGTTCGACCTCGTATCATTAGCACTTGGCATTGGAGAACCGACACGACCTCTAAACCTCAAACAATATAATATTCCAGTCCGACTACCTAATAAGCCTCGAATGATATCAAACATAATCATTGATGACAATCACGTCCTAATCCTCGACTACCCAAACCCCGGTCCTAGGGCTAGATCCGGGCTACCCGAGAACCCCAGATTGACGATCGAATCCATCGCCTACCACCTAGCCTGATGCTTCTAATGCAATCAAATGCATGCAATGCTCAGACACAGAAATACATAACTATAAGCATGCAACAGTATGACATCACAACATATAGGGCTAGGCATAGCCTACAGCTTGCCAAGGGGTAAACATGCATAAAGCAGATAAAGGTCTAAATTACAACAATAAAATAATATAACGGCGCCCACGGGCCGTATACAAGCAACAACATATTTAATCGGAATTTCGGCATTATGACGGCTTAAACGGCCGTCTACCGAAATTTCTACAACGGGGGCGCAACCCCGACCACACAGATAATAATCAAACACCTTTGCAATATACATCAACTAGGGCACACCTTCGGCGCACTTAATTATCTAAACATCCCAAGGGGCATAACTCCCTTGGTTCAATCACAAGGCAAGCATACATGTATACAATACGATGTCAAATAAGCATGACATGCAATTTATTGCTAATTGGACAGGGATGATTCATAACTAACTAAGCATGCCGAAAATCAAACCATTAAACATCTAAAGACCATCCATTAGAACATGCTAACCCTTGAGATCACTAGGAATACTAATTGCATGCATCTCGAAGAGTTAAACACGGTAAAACACTGAAAATCCGCTAATTAGCCAAATCCCAGATTTCTACATTAAACCCTAGTTAGAGGCGATGAAATCTTATTAATTCGACGTCCAAATGACTTCGAATTGGAAATTAAACTTGGGAAAATGTAAATTAGCATACTAGGAACATGCAGCCCAAGAATTGGATCTAATTGATGTCTAATTTCCACAGATTTTACTAATCAATTTCTTAATGTCTGTTTCGTAGCAGTTTAGGAAACAATTCGTCAAAAATCGTAGCAAAATCCAAAAATCATGAAATCAGTGGCAATTGAAAGATACCGCGATGATCTACAACTTGCATCTTGAAAGTTTCACGAGATCATACTCACACAACTCACAAATCGAGCTCGAACGAGACTATACATCGAAGAACAGGGAACCGACAAAAATCTGGGAAAAACATGTTTAAATCCAGCATAAATCGAAATCAAATCCTCCCAAACTTAGATCAGTTGCTAATCAACCCTACAAGCATCATTTAACACAAATAAAACCATAGATCCAACAACCAAAATCCTAGATCTAGCTTAATCCAAGGATTAAGGTAGAAAACCTACCTTTACACGCTAATCCACTGCTAATCCACCTTGATCCGCCGTCCTCCGCCGTCGCCGTCGTCTCCAGCTCGCCGGAGAGCCGCCGGGGTCCTCCCACAACCGCAGTCGTCGCTGGAGAAGGAAGAGGGCTGCCGCGGAAGAGAGAAGGTAAGGAAGGAGGAGGAGGAGGGGACCTCGGCGCCGTCTCCAGGCCGCCGGGGAAGGTGGCAGAAGGAAGAAGAAGCCGGCGCGGGGAAAAGGGAAAGGAGAGGAAGGGGAAGCCATGGGATCGGGAGGAGGAAAAGGGAAAGGAGAGGAAGGGGAGAGAGAAAGAGCTAAGCCACGTAAGTGGCTGAGCTGGTCTAGCCGAGTCAACTAATCGAATTGAATCCGATTTGACTCCAAATTGCGATCTCGTCCGGATCTGTCGATCCTGAACGCTCCTACTGGATCTATTCAATCACGTACATCAATCAAGTCCGTGTGTGCACTACGCGGGTGTGAAACTGACCGCCAAAGCGCAATTTACCAAATTGCCCTTGGGGTCCAAAAACAGCGATGCGATCAACCGATCACAACCCAAGGCCAACCGGGCCAAAACCAACCAAGCCAAGCCCTCGACCCAACGCGGTCAGACCAGGTCGGAGGTACGGGTCCTCACAGATACAGTATACAAAATAGCAAATTGTAACATCTGATCCTCAGTCACCTCAACGCCCTCTAGAAGTCGATGCGCCGCCAAAAACTGATCTGCTGGGAGCTAAGGAAACGCTGATGTCTGCACCTGCAAACGCAGCCCGGGTAGGGTCAGCATAAAGCCCAGTAGGGTTCTACTCTATGTCACACTCAAGGAAGGGGGAAACTGCAACTGAACCGTCTCCTTGCCAAGCCTAAAGCACAACTACAACAAGCATGCAAACACGATGGGGATCACGCCTGCTCTGGACGCTCCCCAATCGCCGACCACACCGGGGATCACACCGACTAGCGCTCCCCAAACGTCAACAACAGAAATATCACACCCCGACCCAGAAAACCCATTCATGACGAGGCATGAGGGTTCCTATTACTATTCACATCCAAACTGGACGATACATTTGAGGAAAACAGAGATAATTTAAACAATTTAAATTCTAGGAATAAAGCTATAATTCAATTAATAAAAACATCAAGTTGTACTGTTTAAACATCCGATACAAATTCTTATCAAGCTCCTCCAAGGGAAAGATATTATACATATAACCCAAAAATCCTCGAAGGATGTTTATAATATACAAGATCTGCCAAAAGTACAACATTTCTCTCACAGCAACCTCAAGCGCCTCTGGAAGTCGTCGTGCCACTAAGAGCTGATCCTGCCGGCTCTACTGAAGAAGAATTAGCGCCTGCACCTGCAAACACAGTCCGGGTAGGAGTGAGCGATAAGCTTAGTAGGGTTCTACTCTACGACATACTAAAGAGAGGAAAACAACAACTGTGACATCTCCCCGCTCAAGTCTAAGGAATGCCACGGGGTCCCACAAACCCTACCGATGTCCCAATGGCTCCTGCCATGAAACCTCTCTCCTGAACAAGTTACCAGGAGGCTACGGAACAGTAACATGCAGGATCACCCTTACCCAAGCAGGATTCCCATGTCTTGGGGACCCACGTCGGGAACGCATCGACATCCATCCTTAGCACTTGGCATTGGGAAGACAACATGACCTCTAAACCTCAAAGTAAGTATGATCATAACCAACTACATCATATCCTCGATAACATGAGATTTCAATGATACAATCACGTCCTAAACCTTACTACACAACCATAGTCCTAAGGCTAGATCCGAGCTACCCGAGAGCCTCGGATCGGGGATCAACCCATCTCCCCGCCTAACCTGATATGCCTCTAATGCATACAATGCATGGGCCTATGCAAACATCTAACCTAAATGTCTCTATATGCCACATCAATTATAAGTTCAACAGTTATACAATGGCCCTAGGCACTTGCCGGCAATGGGCTAAGGTTCCACAATACCACGTGAGCTAGCACTCATAGCTAGCTAACGGCTAAGCAAACAATAAGCATTTACGTCTACCATCCAACTAGCTATTTAAATGCAAGTCAAACCCATAAATTCCCTAAAACGAGTAAACACACAATTCAATCCCAATCTCAATCAATTTCCATTGAAAACCCCATGATAGTAACATGCATGCTTCCTAATATGATTGAACATCTATCATGAATGAAAGCCAATCAAAGGAAACCAGAAAAAACACTGTTTCAGGACTCACGGTCGATGCGACGGTCGACCGTGAGACCAAAAAGTGGGAAACTCACAAGGGCCGCAGTCGATCGGGACATCGACTTGGGAAACCAAAAAGGAGACAGAGCCTCACGGTTGATGCGACGGTCGATGCGACGGTCGATCCGACGGTCGACCGTGAGGTGAAGTGGGAAAAATGGGAAGTATCCACGGTCGATCGGAGCATGGACCCTGGGAGACTCAAAATGAGGCAGAGCCTTACGATCGATGCAACGGTCAATCCGATGGTTGACCGTGAGGCCAGGAAGAAGCGTATCAAAGCTTGACGGTCGATCCGACGGTCGACTGTCAAGCCTAATGCACAGTTTCTAAGAACAGTGCCAGAAATTCAATTTTTTGGATTTGATTTATCAAAGCTTGTCGGAAATCGATGAAACTTTGCAGGCATACGTAATAAATGATGGGGAAGCTATTGATACAAAGAAAGCATGATTTTGATGGTTAAATCTGAAATCTAGGTCTAAACGGCCGAAAACCGACAAAATGACGATAATACGATAACCGTCCGATAAAATACGAAAACCAAGAGGTAGAGATACTCTAAGCAAGCTATAACACTCATGTATTAAGCTACACAACATTCGACCTTATATCCCTACATCAAAAACACAATAAATTTATCCTAGGAGAACCCAACCATACGATCGGGGTAGAACCACCTACTTGATCAAGTAGGGCAGCTCCTCCACGCGTTCCCCAAGCTCGATCGCCAAGATCCGCTCCTCCAATATCGTGAATCCAAGCCCTAGTTCAGCCGGTAGGAGAGAGAGAGACAACAACAGGGAAGGAGAGAAAGAGAAAGAAAGAAAGAGAAGTCTGGTATATATAGAGATCATGATCTGATCTCGGCCGTCCGATTCGATCTTTCCTGATTGAGCTCCGATCTTCCGATCGAGGGCACCCTTAAGATCCTAATCAATCACATACATCAATCCAAGGCCGTGTGTGTGTTACGCGAGTGTGAAATCGACCACTGGGCGTAATTTATCAAATTGCCCCTGGGGTCACAAGAGCAATAAGATCAACCTGATCGCACCCGACGCGAAACCAAACCAACAAAAAATGGCCCTTGACCCACGCGGTCGAGCTAGGTCAGAGGAACGGGTCCTCACAAGAAAGGTAAAGCACACCCACACTCAAGCTTGGCAAAGGAGGACGGTACGACCTCTAAACCTCAAGAACCAAGATCTTATAACAGTTGTACAACAATCTCGCCCTAGACCAGGTTACCCAACCTCGGTCCTAGAGCTAGACCCGAGCTAACCGAGAACCTCGGATCGACGATCAACCCATCGTCCACTCCCTAACCTAGAATGCACCTAATGCAATCAAATGCATGTACCTATACAAACATCTAACCTAAGTGTCACTATATGGCATATCAACAAAATGAGGTAAAATTATTCTACGCATTCCCGGGAGTCATGACTCTCCCGGTTAACCACAAAGCAGTAAAAATCTAACTACTACAAATTACAAAAAAATAAAGCATAATAAATAAATGCAACTAAAGTTAACACATGCTTATAGAAAAACCGATTAAAAACCCCTAAAAGTCGGTAAAACAATCGGA
This sequence comes from Narthecium ossifragum, assembly GCA_963920575.1. Classification (NCBI taxonomy): domain Eukaryota; kingdom Viridiplantae; phylum Streptophyta; class Magnoliopsida; order Dioscoreales; family Nartheciaceae; genus Narthecium; species Narthecium ossifragum. The sequence goes on from OY986973.1 coordinate 8,033,978, forward strand.
AATATAAATCATCGTAGAAACTCAATGCAAGCGTGAAACCACAACTAAAACACCATAATATCCTAATTCTAACAATAGAAAAGACATAAAAGAAAACCAAGTTAATTTGGAATCAAACCGTTGAAAACCAAGCCAAATTCAGCTTACTGCACAAAGGAGATCGATCTTCATGCCCATGAAGATCGATCTTCTCCATACTTGCCCTCTGGCAAGGAAATGATCGATCTTCACACCCAGTGAAGTTCGATCTTCCTTGTACAGGTCCACTGCTAAGGGGGAGATCGATCTTCATCTCCAATGAAGATCGATCCTCCTCGGGCCAGCACCGCACCGCCTCAACACGAAAGAGATCGATCTTCATGGCCGTGAAGATCGATCCTTCTCGGGCTGGGTGTGAGGTCACAAGAGTGATCGATCCTTCTTGAGCACCACCGAAAACCCACCGGCGAAAACACCGGAAAACGCGTGAAATACAAGGCGAAACTTCATAAAACTCAGGGATCTAGTAGCATGGAACTAGGGGAGTCCGAAAAGACTAAAATACAGGAAAACCAATGGCTATATCCAGAGATCTAAGTTAAAAAGAGACAAAGCAAACCTAAGTTACCAAATCTTAAGATCTGGGTAGAGATCCCTACCTAGAACCGATGGAAGCCTCCAAATCCGGCTCAACAAGCTTTGGATCGTCCAAACGATCCTCCCCAAGTTGTCGAATTCGACCTCCTTCCAAGATTTCCAAAGAAATAAAAAAGGAGTCGGTGGTTCTTCTTATAGAGCCAGTCACAACCAGAGGGATCGATCTTCACCCCTATGAAGATCGATCCTTCTCGTGACAAGGCAAAGACTTTCCAGGCACAGAGAGATCGATCTTCTATGCCGAAAAGATCAATCCTCTCGTCCTGGAAAGTGGAAAATGGGGAAACAACGAGCCCCAAACCCCGATCTTTCAATCCAAGTCACACCTAAGGGTTCTAATCAAACAAGGACAACATCTCAAGGTCGTGTGTGCACACCGCGAGTGTGGAACATCCCTCGACGCACCCGGTCGAGCCAGGTCTGAGGACCGGGTCCTCACAGGACCGTCCGGGAGCAAGTAACAGTTGTATTCTACATTCCAGAAGCAGAGGAGAGACAACAACAATGGACCGTCGGCAGGTTGATAGGGGAGACGGATGAGGTCTTCGACGCACATAAATTTTATCTGACGTTGCCCCATCAGGTCAGCCATCACTCTCTCAACCCACTCCTCAAAATCCCTATCGGAGGAAGGCCATACCTTTTGGATTCTTCCATGAACCCATTGATTGAAAGAAGAAGGCAGGGTCGGCAAGTAGACCAGGGGAGAGCACATAGCGGATGGGTAGAATGTCCGCAACTTTCCAAACACTTCAGTCTTGGAAGATGGGATCGTAATCGTCGGACCCAACCCGTATCTCTTCTGATCTACAAAGTTTTCTTGTTCAAAGAAAACCCTAGGAAGCATAACGGCGTCCGCCTCATCATCTAAGAAAGTATCAAAGGATTTGGCGGAAGGGCGCAAAAAATCCAGGCATGATGATACTTGATCGCCGGGAGAAGAGGACGAGGGACTCTCCGAACCTGACATTGTTAAGTGTGAGAACTCCGATGGGAAAAGAGTTGAAAAGCTCAGAGAGATCGGAAGACGCTCGAGTGCAAGGGATAAAGAAACAAAGTGACACAATCCTGCAGACACAGGGATTCAAAACCCTTATCGGCCCACCAAAAGACGTTTTTGCCCCGAACGTCACTTCGGACCACGTCACGGGACAAAAAGGGGGGCAATTGTGTTACCGAGGAAAATACTCTAGTATCGACCAATGGATATCCATCGTCGAGAATCGTTGAGACGGACACATGGCACTCATCTAGCAAACCACAATCAGCGTACCTACAGCACCGTATGGGTATGACACGTGGACGAATTGATGTCGACCCTAGTGGAAGCGTCGCATACGAGACTGCTCGGAAGCAGAGGTGTCGACCAATGAAAGAAGACACATATTAAATGTTACTTGATACCCGATTTCAAAGCTCATCATCACACCGCCTTCACTATTATGACGATGCGAGTCAAGGGAGTGTTAAACAAGGCACATAGTCACCTCATCACTCCATGGCAGTTGAGTGACGTGCACATTATAACGACACCAAGGTCGAACCCGAGCTGCTTCGAGGAGATGTCGGAGTCGAGATGGAGATCCCGAGATCGAAGCAATATATAAAGACCCGAGGTTGAGAAGAAAGTAACCAGGGTCGAGGCTCGAGATGTCACATGAAGTAAGTAACTCTTAGGTCGAGTTCCGAGACCAATGTGATGAAGCAAATTCAAGGTCGAGTGGATATATGAAGCCTGATCCAAGGTCTAGACGACAAGAAGAGTCGAACCTTTACCACGATCCCACGATCTATAAAATCTCCTAAAACAAGGCGTGGGAGACGGAACGAGAAAAGGGAAATGGTTATCTACGGGCTACGTGTCAAGACGACAGTGAAATCCGACCCATGATGAACCACGAATGATCGTGGGTAGTTGGTTGTGGACGATGGCTAGCAACAGGCCATGTGGAGGTGGCGACCCAAGGTATAAAAGGTTGTCATCCAGACTTCTACTACTATTCTACTAGTTTTTTAGCTACTGTAATCTTTCCTAGCCCATACTCATAGCAGCTTTCATCAGGGCTGTAACCATCTGTTGTTGTTCAATGGAAATAAGTAACTAGTCATTTCTTTGTTTTATTACTCGCTTGTCTTCTACTTAGGAGTAGCTTAAACGTTTCTGTTAGCCAATATAATGGCTAACCAATCAATAATTAACATGTCAGCACAATAAGAGTGACCGACAGACTTTCAAACTCAATTGGACGATATCGCTCAAAGATAAGATCGTCGCCTAAAGAATGAAATCATCGATTAAGATCATCGCCCAAAGAGAGTGCCACAAGGAAAAACAAAATTGTTGTATTTTGTCGACCAGAAGAGGAACGACGAGAGAAGCAAATTGGGTTCTTGGGCAGGAACCCTAGCGCTCAAGTCCAAGAAATCTAAAATGCCAGCATCTGAAAAAACCTTCTTTGACTCAAGATGATTAATCATTCTTTTTTTTTTAACTAGTTAAGCCCAAGGGCTAAAATACAACCAAACTCCGGTCACCTGACAAAATAGCCGCCAGGAATCCCAGGGGACACACACAGAACAAGAGAAAAACAAAGGAGTCAAAGACCTGCTGGGCGATTTGCCCAGGCTGATGACGCCAAACAGTCAGCTACAACATTGACTTCACGAGCGATGTGTACAAAACGGATAGACTTGAAATTCACCGCCAATCGCCAAATAGAGATAAGTGGAATGGAGAGATCTCGAGGCCAATCCAGTCTCCCAGAAGCATAACCCACTCCAAGCAACCAATCCGATTCGAGAAGGATATACTGCACTCCATTTCGACTGGCTTCCTTCAACCCACCCTCCATGGCCCATAATTCTGCTTCTACAACAGATTGAGCCCGACGACACCGTTTCCAGACCCAAGTTGCAGAGAAACCATCTGGAAAAAATACCGCTCCCAAACCGGCTATCCCAAGTCTCACAGCCGCATCAGACCGCAGAGTTGGTGTCTCTTCATGTTGAAAAACATGGGGACAGGAGGAAGGAGAGAAAAACATATTAAATTCACGAACTTGGCGAAAAATCAAGCGTACCAATTTATCTACTGACGGGCGTTGATTTTCAAAAATTGCCGCGTTTCTCTCCTTCCAAATCCACCAAAGAGAATACCCAAGGATCGTTTTGCATTCGTCAAGACCAGATCATGCCGAAGCAGAAAATACCCTCCAACAGTCATTGATGGATGTCGGAGCACACCACCCTTGGCATACACCACGCCACACCTCCAAAACAAAAGAACATCCAATGAAGAGATGATTGACAGTTTCCGATTCCAAACTGCAGAGGCAACATATAGGATCGGGAATAGTACCCCAACGCCACAAAGAATCGGAGGTGATGATCTTTTCATGAAAACATCTCCAAAGAAAGAACTTGATGCGGGGGCCGACTGGTGCCTTCCAACAATTGAGCAAACCCGCACTATCTGCCTCACCTTCCCAGTTACCAGCCTTTGCAGCTAACCATTGGTATATAGCCTTTGTGGTGATCTCCCCATTCCCAGAGAAACTCCACAGAGCTCTATCCCTGGCTGAACCACAGTCAAGCCTAATCCCCCTCACAACCTGAGCCAGATCCGGGTGGAAATAAAGTTGTAGGAGGTCCTCCCTCCACACCCCAGAGTTATCAAGAAGATCTCCGACACGGAGGTTCGATGGCATCAAAGAAGAAAAGAGAGCAGGAGAGGTGGCGAGAGAAGAATCCGAACACCAACGATCCAATAAGACACTGACCTGACTATTGGACCCCGGTATCCATTGCAAACCTCCTTGCAAAATCCTTGCCGCTCGACAGATCCTCCGCCAATGAGAGGAGCAACGGTTGGGCGGATTTCCCGTCGGCAAATTGCCACACCATCTGTATTTCTCCCGAGTCAGGTTCACCCAAATGGAATTTGGATGAAGGTATAAACTGATTAATCATTCTACTATGCCACTCAATGAACTTATCATCGATCAAAGGCCATGGCGTAATAGGATTTTTGAAAGAAAGGGTTGAAAGATTAAGTTCTTGAGATAAAGGAAGATCACCGGAAAGCGAAAAGCTATGAACGACAACTTGAAGATCGGAAGAAAGAGAAGGTACAAGATTGGAAATAAAGCAAGGACCCAAAGAAAAGAACCTAGAAGAAGGATCTCCCGTCCTGACCAAATATGTCCCTCTTGCTTCATCTGATCTCAAGATCTCATTGAACTCCGCGAAGGCTTTGCAAGCTTCCTTATGTACATCCTCATCAGACTTGAGTTCACGAACCATAGCTACGAACGGAAAGTTTGACGGAGAAGAAGAAGAAGAAGAACTCTCCGATGTCTACAAACTCACAGGAAGAGGAAGAAAAAGCCTAAGTATCGCGACTGTGAAAGAAGAAAGAATGCTAAAACCCTAACGGAGGAAAGAAGAACCAATAGTGTTCTTTCGCGCCAAAGACGTATGGCTTAAAGGGTATGCATGTCAGATAAGGACGGCGCATTAAATGCGGAATATCAAAAGATATGGATAGAGGAGGAAAACAGAACGGCGATTCTGTTTCCCAGAGAATGCTCATGATTAGCCTTTAGTGGTTGACAAGCAAGCTGTCAAATCGTATCAGATGCGGTCATCTCGTTATAAATTCAAACTCCTCGATTACCGCATGGGGGGCAAAATGTTAGCCAATATAATGGCTAACCAATCAATAATTAACATGTCAGCACAAGAAGAGTGACCGACATACTTTCAAACTCAATTGGGCGATATCGCTCAAAGATAAGATCGTCGCCCAAAGAATGAAATCATCGATTAAGATCATCGCCCAAAGAGAAAAATCATCAATCAAGAATGATGATTTTTTCCACATAAAGAAACCATCAGTCAAGAGCGATAATGATCTAACAACAATGATATTGTTAACTAAAAACGATGATCTTCCTTACACTAGAAGGTTATCGGCCAAAAGCAATGACATGTCATCGACCAAAGACTTAATTCATTCAAAGACAGCAAGTTATCAACTTTGGACGATGAAGAGACAGACTAGGAAAAGACAACAATCAAGAAGGACGACGTTACAATACACAAGCTCACCGACCCGACACAACCGTCATCGACCAGAAGCTCATCACCCAGACGCAACCTCCATCGGCCAGAGCAAAGAATGCAGAAACGAGGAAATATCGGAGAACATGGGACACGCGGCTCATTCAGAGTGAAAGATGGAAGACGATGGAGAACGTGCTGGACAAAGCAGTTGAACTGCTCTAGTATAAATACCTTTCTCTTTCACTGTGTAATCTCTCTCGCAAACCAAACACAGAGCCTGCGTGCATGGATTTTACTACTGTTCTTTTAAGATGTTTTCTGTAAGTTGATTTCTTTAATGTAATGGCTTCGTTTTTTCAGTACTTAGTTAATCTTTTATGCTTAAAGTAGTTTAGATCACTGTTTTAGATGGCTAATCTAGGTTTAAATATTTATGCTTTCTTCTTCATTTCTTAGAGATTTCTTTACTGCTTTTCTTTAGGTTAATTTAATATTAGAAGCTTTTATCTTCTAGCATTAGATTAATTTAACCAATAGATTTAAATATGTTTTCTCTGGATTTAGTAACTTAGGATGATTTTTAAGGCTTTCTTTAATTAATTTCATAATATTAGATAACTTATGCTTTCCTTAGGTTAATTTAGACTATTTTAAGTTAATCTAGATAATTAATTGTTAATTATATTATTAAATTAGGTCTAATCTAGATTTCTATTTAACTTGATACCTCTGTTCGAACGTCGTTTGAAGGAGTAGAACTTAACTACAATCATCTTATTCTTAATTGTGGAGTAGATTTTGACTTTGACTATTTGACCAGTCAACGGTTAAATTTCTGTTCTAACAGTTTCTTAGGAGTAGATCAGTTTACTTTAGGAGTAGCGCATCCATCTTTAGGAGTAGTCTACAGTTCTATCCTTAGCAGTAGCCTACATTTCAAGCTAGGAGTAGAATAATCTTCGTGATAGCTATTGCCCAGTTCTTGGCCATCATTATCCAAAAAACTTCACAGCATTCCACATTTTCATAGACTTAAGTGTTACACAAAGTTCTCTTAATTGAGGCACGGCTGAACCCATACATCCTTTTGATAATCCCTGCGCGACGGTTGACACCCTTCACGTGCCTGGCGACCACGTATCCATCCCGGGTACAATTTTTGAGCAACAATGACTTATATAATGTATAAGTCAATACATTCCTACCCTATATGGTGAACCAAACGGGTTATAAAATTTAAGCTAGTAATGAACTGGACCAGCGCACTCAATATTTGTGGGCTGGCATGATATTATTTTAAAGCTGTGACATCCTGGTTTTTTTTTTTTTTTGAAAAGATAAGCCCTTAGGCTGGGTTCCATTAGACTACTAGCCCCTACCCGTATGAGTCACTCCCATAAGCAGGGTGACCATACATGAGAGCTGACACCTCCCGGGCTTGTCGGGCCACAAAGTCCGCTCTCTGATTAGCTTCACGAGGGACATATAGGACACAGAAATTCTTGAAACTCCCCGCCAGCCACCAGATCTCGTGCACAGACAAGAGGATACTCCCCAACCCATGGAAACGCCCATTGATAAGATTAACAGCTACCAGGGAATCACTTTCCACCATTACTGAAGTAAAGCCTCTATCAATACCTGCTTGCATAGCTAGTTTGATTGCCACCAACTCACCATGGAGGACTGCTTCTTCCCCAAATTCCACCACGTTAGACATCATCCAGCTGATACTGTCTTCCTCATCCACATACACTATGCCTATTCCTGTCGCCCTCCCATCTCCGCCCACAGATGCATCGACTTGTAGTCTAGCGCCCTGCCAGGATTCTCGAGCAGATGGAGCACTTTGGGGATGCTCACCATGCACTAGAAGGAACTCACGAACCAGCCAACAGATCCGATGGCAAATCTTCTCCACCTGGTTTGGTTCTTCCTCATAAAGCAATAGACACCTAGATTTCCAAAGGCTCCACAGGGTATAAGCAGCCATCGACTTCGCCCTCTTGAGCTCAGCATCTTTTTGGCTCCTCCCGAACAGCAGGAAGCAAGCATCCAGTCCCCAGGAGGATAGGTCCACTAGCCTGCAACCTTGAAGTACTCCCTCCCAAGTATACCTGGCGAATGGGCACTCGAAGAATATATGGTCTAATGTTTCATCAGCTTCATGGCAACGATGACATACCTTGTCGCTAGTTAGGCGCACACTCCACAGGGCCGCCAATGTTGGGAGCTTTCCGGTGTGCAAGCCTCTATAAGATGTGCCGGACACGGGGGCCAGCAGGAGCACGCCATATCCGCTACCACCAGTTGTGGAGCTCACCCGTCGCCAGGCTACTTAGCCGGCTCGATTCTAGAAAGCTATAGCATGCCCCAGTACTTATGCACCCATCTACACTACCAGTCCACCGGAACCCATCAGCAATTGCAGACCCATGAATGATAGATGACGAACCGAAGCATGAGGAAACCAAGACCGCCAGGATGAGTTGTAAAGCACTCGATCCATGCACTCTCGCATTTGTCGCGGTCCAGTAGATTTGTTGGAGTAGGTAAAGGAAGGCCCCCTGAATCCCAGATCAATGAGACCTCCGCTTGAGATGAACCGAAGGAAATCCTCTGCCGATCTATGATAAGCAAAAGGAACTCCTCCCTTCTTTTCTGAAGGTGCTAGAACCGCATTGAAGTCCCCCAACAGCATATGAGGCCAACCCCATCTATTAACTCTCTCCAGTTCCTCCCATAAATACCACCTGCCCTACCACGTCCTTGCCGCATGAATTGCCGAGACAAACCACTGACCGGAGTCGCCAGAGGTGACGACTCCTTGGATAGCTTGATCAGAGAACTTCACAAAAGACACATCTCCTACACTATCCCTCCACACTGCTAGGATGCCGCCATGTCTTCCCCTACTAGGAAGCAAAAAGGTCCTCCATCCGACACCCATCCTCGCCTGAATATACTACAGATGCTCGTCCACAATTACCACCTCCAACAAAAAGACCATATCCAACTTATGGTCTGCAATCATACGTTTGCACATCCTCACTGCCCTCTTAGGCCCCATCCCATGAAGGTTCCAGGACAGAATACGTGACATCTATAACTCTGTTAAGCAGAGGTATCGCCCACCTCCTGGGCCTCAACTCGGCTCCTCTTCGGCCGACCATTACCCTGACCACCATCCACATGCATTCCGCTGCCCTCAGGGGGAAGGTCCCCTGTCCTCGATGGAGTGAACCCGGGTGCCCAAGGAGGGCTATCTCCAAATAGCGCCAGTTGTAGGTTGCGGAGCCCCTGTGCATGAAATTTAGACATCTCTTGTCGCGCCACGGCCCAGAAAACCCATCCGGACCGGGACACGAGGGGGAAGATCCTACATCTACCGACGACAAGCTGGCGGAACAAATACAAGAATAAACAAGGACTAGACAATTACTAAGCCAAAACTGTATAAAATACATCAGAGTTATACAAGATTACATATACAATTATCAAAAAGAAATCACATCTTCTGGAGTCTCCACAAACGCACTGCAAAAGGCCTCCTGGCCTTCAAACACGATGGGCGGGCGACGCGCTGCCGCAGGACGAACACCGGGGAGCCACAGGGGAAGAGCTGGTACCTGTACCTACAAATACCACGGTCCAGGTAGGAATGAGCAAAAAGCTCAGTAGGGTTCTACTCTACGACACACACAAGGAAGGCAACTCCAACCGTACTAACTCTGTGCCAAGTGCTGAGGCTTGCCAAGGACCCCATAAATCCTGTCAATAACCCGAATGGCACTTGTCCAAAGTACGTCCTCCGACGGCCACTGCTCAAGGGTGGTCCACCTCCGACAGTCCCTGACACAGGGTGGACATGACGCTACCCGTAGGACACCCCTCTCCAAGCGGGACCTCCACACTTGGCGGAACAACCGTGGTTACAACAACCATCTCCCAGCACTCAAGGCAACAGACCCAGTACAACCCCTAAACTCCAAATCATAAATCCCTTCGATACCCCCAAGGTTCCTGTCCATAGTATGTCCCTCCGATGGCCACTGTTCAGGGGTGGACCATCTCCGATAATCCCAAACATAGGGTGGACAATGACAATACCAGTAGGACACCCATGCCGGGGTAACGACAGCCATCACTTAGCTATTGATACTGGAGTAATAGAGACAACCCCAAACCCACGCCCTAGCCTAACATGCATCTAATGCGCAGGAAAGCAAGACAATAATAAAACAAAATAAACAGGCAGGTAGAAAACAGTAAAGCATGCAAATAATATAACAACAGCTATAGCAATATTAACAGATAGATACAAAGCAGTAAAGCAGGTAACAAACAAGACAAATCAAACAAGCATCAGAACAGGGGCACACCTTCGGCCCATTTATACTAAAAATTCCCAAAAACGCTAATAAACAGTAAAAATATAATATTATAATCCGACATATAATATTATATACCAAACATCAAACGTTCTCTACATGGCAGCCAGTTGATCCCATAGATCCGACGTCCAAACGATGTCGGATTTACGATCCAACTTAGACTCCAGTAGATCTACATGTATGGATCAACATATCCAAAATCAACATTCATCAAACGGTTAGATTAACAGGAAAACGCTAATCAAAATCACTAATTAAACTAACTTACCAATTAATTACTGCAACACAGCCCGCCCGTAACAAATTCATAACAAATTGTAGGAAAATTAGAAAAATACGAAATAAGATGGAATGGAGAGCTAACTCAGAGATCTACAACTCTTGTATTCAACAAAACCCAAGATCATGCTCGTACAAGCCGGAAAACCCGTCGCAAGCCGGCTGTTCTTCAAGAACAGCAGAAAACCGGGAAATCCGAGATTAATCATGCATAAATCCTACCCAAAACTCATCCAAAGATCATGAAACTTAAAACAGAAATTCTACTAGGCAAGATGCATCTAATAACATGAAGGTCAACAGATCCAACGGTTGGATTAAGAGAATCCCATTAAACAGTGCATGTAGGTAGAACACCTACCGAAACCGCTAATCCTTGGTTGATTGCTCGCTAACTAGCTGCTAACCAAGCTCCAACCCACGTCAGAGATCCTCCTCACGTCGCCACGAATCCAACAGGCTTTCAAGCTCCCAACATGGTGGTCGGAGGAGGGAGAACGACAAAGAGCAAGGGGGCTGCCGGGAGAAAACAGAGGAAGCTCTGCTTGCGGGAAGAAGAAGAAGGAAAGGAGAAGAAGAGAAGAGAAGGAGGGGAAGAAAAGAGGAAGGAAGAGTAGGGGAAGGCCGGGAATGCCGGGGAAAAGGGAGAGAGGCCATCCCCTCCCTCTGACAGAGGGAGCGACGGCCACGACGGCCGTCCTCTCAAGGAAGACATCTGCGGAAATACAAGGGATCGATCCCCCTAGGGGAAGGGATCGATCCTTTGCATGCCAGGCAATGACCATTGAGCATAGTGGGATCGATCCCCCCCCCCTAGGCGGATCGATCCTACTTCACTCAAAAGTGAGGTTTGGGCAAATCCTTCTGCCCAAACCAAGATCTTTCGATCCCGGGTCCACCTAACCTTTCTAATCAAACACATACACCAAAACAAGGCCTGTGTGTGCACATGCGGGTGTGAAGCAAACCAACAAGGTGCAATTTACCAAATTGCCCTTGCGGTCAACAACGAGCCACAGGAATAGAGGGACGGGTCCTCACATCTCTTCCCTCCCAATCTCATCATGCTTATCCTCTGCCTTCTGCTGCTTTCACGCGCGGTAGATACCCCTTAGGTACCACTAGTGGACTCGGTCGCCTCTGTCCCCCTTGCTCCCTGCGATACCAGCTGATCTCATGAGGGGTCAGCGTAGCGATCTCCTAGTCAGAAAGGTGCATCTCCATCGAACCATCTTGTAGCGAGGCAAATCTATTAGCAAGACGAGGGGGCCCCTGAGCCGTCGAGTTGGCTGGCTTCAATGAGGACCCAGCCACCAATACTCCTTGCTTAGCCAACTGCATCTTCTTTCCCTTAGATGATCCACCCGCGCCAACTTGGTTTCTGGTTCGATCCATAGCAACATCTGCAGAACCCGATCCTGCTCTGCTAGCTGTAAATTGGAAACTGATGTTGGTTGTAGACGATACCTTCTCTGCCACAACCACCGGCTTCTTACCCCGATTTGCATCTCCCCCAGATATGGTCCAGTCCGTGGAATCCTCCCTCTCCCTCCCGTTCGAATTTGAATTTGATCCTCTTTCCATCTCCATCTTATCCGTCTTACCAGATTTGCCTCCTTCCTCTCTCTTGTTTGTTACACCGCTCCCAATCACCTCCGGTGATTTCGGTTTCCATATTTGATTCAACATTGGCCCTCTCCGCCCATCCTCCGGCGACTGACGGTCCCCCTGATGCCCTTTTGCACGCCAACGCCTGGACTGCACTACTTTCCAGCCACCATCCTCCTCAATATGAGTCGTCCCAGTACCTCTGGTGTTGGCTGGCCTCTCCTCTGTTCTGTGAACTGGCGTTAGTGATGGAGTCTCTGAAGGATGTCCCATCACCTCTTCCTCTTCCAGAAAATGCCGACACCTTCCAGCAAAATGCCCAAGATACCCACACCTCTCACATAACACTACATTCTCATACACCAGTTCCTGCATATATGTCTCCTCCACACCAGCTGCATTCAGAAACATCACCGGCGTCTCCTTATGGACGGGTTCCATGGCATCCACCTCAACGCATACCCGTGCGTAACGCCTTGTTCTAAGAACTTCGTAGATGCATCAATTGACACTGGCCTACCAACAGTTGCAGTTATGATCAACAGGGATTCGCGCTCCAGCAAATCATGAGGGAGCTCCGGCATTCGGACCCAGACAAGGACCTTCGTGAAGTCGGATGCCTGAGGTCGAAAGCATGGCCACCATCGGATCAACGATAAAGTCTTGCCATCAATAGTCCACGACCCTCCAGTCAGAACCTTGAGCATATCGTTCTCATTGGCAAACTTGAAAACAAAAACTCCATGGGCACGATCCGTAACCAGGAACGGCTCCGCTGTCTTTCACAAAAATGCTAGCCTCCGTCGCAGAAAGTTCAGCCCCACTCTGCCTCCAAAGAATCTCCCAAACAGCGTGAGCTCCCACTTTTTCTGGCAGCGCTCCAACACCTCCGGCGGTATGAAAGCACCACCTTGTCGTGATTGCACCAGCCTCCTAGCTTCATCATCTCCAACCAGAGGACTCTCCATCTCCATCCCCGCACCACGTTAGCCCACGATACAGATTTCAGTCCTTCCTCACCAGCCACTTCTCCATCTGCGCCCGTTTCTGCCCCCTGTGGCATGCCTCGTCCCATCTCCTGTGGCGTGCCGCCCTCAGCCCCTTGCTCCCCATCGGAGCCTCTTAACATTATTTCCATCAAATGATCGCATCAATTGTCTGAATTCATCCAAAGGACCTGATCTTTTTACAACTGAATCCTAGTTAGCAGTTATCAATGGTGTGGATTGTCGGATCTCATTCGAACGTATCCAAGCCGGTGGTACGAAAAAAATAAATGAGACAAACTGAAGCTGTTAATTGCTACCGTCCGATACGATGGACCCCGCACAAATTCTAACCCGAGTATCATCAACCTCAACCGTCCGATCGCTGTCGTCTCCCGCTCCATCCGGCGCGGGGGACCACCATTCTACGGCCGAGATCGCTTGGCGGTTAGACGGGGTGTAACGCCCACAGTGGCGCATTTTAGCAGACCCCAGCCAACTTTCTCTCTCCTGAGCCACTATTTATTGCCCATTTGGGAATTTTTATTTGCTCTTTTCTCAGAGAGGAGGAGAGAGAGAGAGGGAGAGAGTGGGGGAGAGAGAGAGATGAGGGAGGAGGTGATTAGCTCGGGGACGGTGGATCCCTTCGTGCTCGGGAGATCATCGTCTCCTCCACCAACTCCAGCAGCAAGGTAATACCTTTCTGCCTCTTTCCCTCTCTTTGGCCCTCTACACACACTCTACTCTCTCTCTTTTCTGCTTTTCAACGCTTTACTCGGTTTTGGATTCCGGCTTACTCCCGATAAATTCCTTGATTCCAATAGTGGAAACGGTTCTTTTTATGGTGGAAGGGTTTCGTTTGATTGATTTTTTGTTGGAAATATGTTAATTTTTTTGCTTTCTGGTTTGAAAACCCTAGAAATGCGTGTGTCCATGGCCAATTGTTGTGATAGCTGAACTGTTATGAATCTTGCAAGTGGTTCCGTTAGATCAGCTGATAAAACCATGGAATCGATTTTTGGTTAGGGGTTTGTGTCCACCGGCCACTTTCGAGTTGGTTTGGCTGAGCCTTAGGTTATTTTCTTAGCCGAAAATGGTGTTGATAAAGTCAGATTCAGATCAAATTTAATGATTTTATTGGGAGAAGAGATTTTGCTGCTTCTTGATCATGGAAGCAGAGTCTGTGGCTTTTTCTCGGGCTCCGAGTAGCATTTGTGTAAGTGGAATAGCAAGGAAAGATGAGCTCGTTTCTGCTTTCGATAGCCTTGATTCCGAGCATATTGTTGGGTAGCTTGTTTGTTGAAGCAGTTTGTTAATACTGTTCCTATCTGCCTTTGTATCCTGTCTGCATAGAGCGTACTGTGCTTACTAATGGCTGTCTTGTAAGGTTTTAATGATGGGGGATTTGTGGAAAGTTAATGAGGCAATATAAACTTTAGAGGAAGCCAATTTCTACTTGTTTCATGCACCACCTTTTTAGGCCTATATAAATTGTGGGTCCTCTGTGAGCTTGTGGTGAAATATTGATCCCGTTAACCAGATTGAATGTGACTTTGACTTAAAAAAGTTTTTGGTTTCTTCTCTCTTTGTTTTCTCCATCTGGCTTTGTCCTAATCTCATTTAACCCAGTTAGTATAGTTTTAGAAAGAGTTAATTAAGGTGGTTCAATTCCGTGGATGCTCCTGTTAGTCATTTTCTCTTGTGTGTATGGAAGGAAAATGAACTCCATGTTATCTTCATTAATGGTCTTAGAACACATAGGTAAGCTTATTGCTTGTGTTAATATATGGTTGTTTGTTAAGCTCCTTAGGAATAATATTTTCAAAAGTACATAAAATGAAATATTGCTTGTATCTTCCAGCTACCTGCCCCTTCAATTATCCTAATTTTTGTTTAGGTAAATTTGTTTTGCCAACCTATCAGCCAGTTAAATGGCCTACATGAGTAAGTAAGAGTGAGGAGGGTTGCCAATGCAGCAGTAGCCTTGGGTAAAATTGGTTCATTGACTTTTGTTTCTATCTGATTTGTTTCGTGCAACTTTGAGTATATAGATATATGAAGATTGCTAAAGAAATTTACAAGTAGACCTAGTTCTTCTTTTTCTTGGATTTGAATTGTTGTTCGGGTGTTTAAGGCAAGATTTATGGTATCAATATCAGCTCTGCTGGTGCATCGTCTCCTGCCATGCCAGCAAATATTGGCAGTACAGATTGGTTTGGCAGTGCTCAGGGCTCCAAAGGGGGTTCCTGTATTGGTTCGCGTCTCCCTCGGACTTCCTTAAGCACAAATGCTGCTGGTTCTGCTCTTGGTTCTTCACAGCCTTCCTGTAGGCCGTGGGAAAGAGGGGATCTTCTTCGTCGTCTTGCCACCTTTAATCCTTCAAATTGGTATGCAAAGCCAAAGGTAAACCTTCCAATATTTTTCTCCTCAAAGGATTTCTTATATTGACACTTTGCTTTAGTTTATAATAAGCCAAAGCTCAGAATCTTCTAAACCTGCCTTTGTACTTGACATCAGGATGTGGCTGATGCTAGCAGATAATTCATTTAACCAATTAAGTCCTGTGTTTTCTTACCATGAATACTATTCCTCTGATAATTATTTGCCTCATTGCTGCTATAATACAATCATATGTAGGAGTTATGGTGGCTATATGAGCATATTCTCGCCTTTTTATTTTTTAAGACGTTTGATGCTTTCAACTATAAGTAACTAGATTAGTTCTCCGAGTGCCAAGACTCCTTGCTATTTCCAACTTCCCATGGGAGCTAATTATTGGTTTGTAGACCTTTTGCAAAAAGAATCCCTATATATTTCTGTTTTGGCCTTTGAATGTGGCTACCATTCCTCTTCGTATTTTGGAAACAATTTCTTCAAATCTCCCACTCGTCGCTTGTTGTAACAGCTTTATTTAGGATATTATTGTTATCATTAGCATGATCAATATTGGTATTACAATTTTGAATAATTGGGATCCTGAATGGGACGTTGGTTTAATTAGGGCAATAACAACTGGAGGAGCTATTGATGGTCTCTAAGCTTTCCATGACTGATAGGACATACAGAACTATTTCTAGGTACCCATGGAAAAAATGGGTAGGCAATTAGAATTGGATAGGGAAGGAAATGGAATAGGCTATGATGATTGTAGGTGCTTAAATGAAATGCATTGCAAAGCATGAATAAGAATCTATACAAGGTTGCTCTCAGATAGACAATGTTAAGGAGTGCATCTTCCGGCCAATGAAATTAGAAAGTTTGACATGATGGGCATCTTCATATTCACCAGGATTGCTTTTTCTGAAGTTGCTTTACTGTGGAAGCTGCTTATGGCCTTTTCTGTCTAATATGGCAGTTATATCCTCAAAGGGAACATAGATTATCAGGAACCAAGAGTACCTTTCTGGATCACATTGGCACTCATGATTTCCAGTAGCTAAGATAACATCAGCTTAATTGTTAAGTTTTCCTTGTTCAAGAAACGGAAATAACTTTCAAAAAGTTTAGACTCAAGCAGAAGGGGCCTTAAATTCTTTGATCTAGGTTTCCAGAATATAATGGTCTTACTTTCGGTTACCACAAAGATTTAGGATGTGAACTTGAATAGTTCTTTTTTTATGGGCATCAATCCCATGTCTAAGTGTGGTTGCTGGGTCCAGGTGGCTGCCCTGTCGGCCAAAAAAATCCACCATTTGTCACCTGTGGGGACTATTTAATGAAAAACCTCTAACATTGGTCAATATCAACTGCTTGGCTCATCAACATAGGCCTGTAACTGCCCGCCCCCCACCCTCCTCTTCTAAAAAAAAAAACAAAGAAAAAAAAGAAGAAAACAGTTTGGTGCACCTATACTGTTCAAAGATGCATATGCAGAAGGTATTTACATTACCACCCTTTCTGTTTGTGAATTTATACACAAGCATTTTGCATAAAGGCACGTAGTCAGCTTTCCTTGTTTTTCTATCTGCTAATTAGAGCACAACTCATAAAAAAGAACTTGATCTTGCTTACCTCTGCTTCCTTTTTTTCTTGATTTGTGCGAATACATTAGTCCTCATGTGGGTATGCAAGACATATAATGCTGCTATTGCAAAATCTGCAGGGAACGGGTCCTCTCGATTGTGCTCGAAAAGGTTGGATGAACATTGATACGGATATAGTTGAATGTGAGACGTGTGGTGCGCATCTAACCTTTCCAGCATCAACATCCTGGACACCTGCTGAAGGTATGTATCACTCAACGGTTTGAGGGTTTACATTCTTGTTCCTGTCTATGTGTTATACCAGTCTTTAAGAAAGTTTTGTTGATGATCGGTTACCTGAATATAGAACAACTTGGACGATTATCTCTAAAATTTTTGCTCCTTGCCTAGCCCATGTGTTTTCAGTTTTTTTCGTACTTCAAAATTGACCTTGAAAAGATGATGAAGCAATGATATACTTTCTTTTGATGTTCATTATGCTAACATTGTGTTCTCTGTATTCGTCATAGTTGAGAGCGCTGGAGAATCTTTCATAGAGCAGCTTGATGCAGGACACAAGGGGACTTGTCCTTGGAGAGGAAATTGCTGCGCTGACAGTTTGGTGCAGTTCCCACCAACTCCTCCGTCAGCACTTATTGGGGGTTACAAGGACCGCTGTGATGGGCTTCTGCAATTTATGTCCCTTCCCGTGATAGCTTCATCTGCAATTGAGGGAATGAAACTTTCGAGGGGTTCTCAGATCGATCGATTGTTATCTCAATCATATACATTGTCAGCTGGAGAACTAGGTTTCAGAACAGAAACAGCACAAAAGAATGAGTCTTCTCGAGATGATGCCTCCTATGGTTATCATTCTGTAAGTTCAAAGATGTGTCTTATTGCATAAAAGCGTCTGTTAAGATAGTTTAAACTACTTTTGCAGGCATAAGTACTTTTAGGTTTTATTGCTCGGATACTTGAGCCATGGCTTTCCTTTTAAATTCTGAATACTACTGACTCTTTTTTTAACATTTGTTTGAAATAGGCCCAGAAGTTGATAAGCCTCTGTGGATGGGAGCCTAGATGGCTTCCAAACATTCAGGATTGCGAAGAACATTCGACTCAATCAGCCAAAAATCCAACCTCAGTGGGCCTAGTTGAAGACAATTTGCATAATCCTCGGCATCATGGTTTAAATAAGAATACATTGTCTGCCTCTGCAGTAAAAGATTCTGGAAAGAAGAAGTGCGTTCAAGAACCCAGGTCCAATGCTAGGTCTCCATTATTAGATTGTAATCTATGTGGAGCAACTGTCCGAATTCGGGACTTCATAACAGTTCCTCGTCCTGCTCGATTTGGCACCAACATTGTTGATACACCAGACATTGGCAAAAAAATGGTTTTGACACGTGGAGCTAGTGCAGCTAGTGGTATCAATGGATGGGTTACTGCTGATGGCATGGAGAAGGACCAGATAGAAGGCCGTGATGAAGCAGCTACAAATGATTATGGGAAATCACTGTCCAATGCTGGTGTCGACTTAAATCTCACTATGGCAGGAGGATTGCCGTCTATGCAGTCTGGTCTGCCTGCATCTTCTGAGCACTTCAATGATGGGGGCATGGGAAGAGATCTAATGATTGGTCAACCTTCTGGAAGTGAGGTTGGTGACCGTGCAGCTTCATATGAGTCTCGAGGTCCAAGCACAAGGAAAAGGAACTTGGAGGAAGGTGGGAGCACAGTTGATAGGCCGCTGGACAGGCATCAACAGGCTGACAGCATAGAAGGGACTGTCATTGACCGTGACATGGATGAAATTGATGATGCTATTCAAGATTCAGATGGCCCCTCCAAACGTGCTCGGGGGTTAGACATCTTTGATATGTTTAACCCATGCAGGGTAGATTCTTCAGGTGCTGGTCCCAGTCGTAATTTGTGCTTTGATAGAGATACGGATGCTAACAAATTTGATACCTTTAAAGAAGGCAGTGACATGGCTGCTGGCTTCCCGTTGGCTAGAGATTCTGCTCGGGCATCTTCAGTTATTGCTATGGATACTATCGGCCACGATGCCGATGAAGATTCTATGGAAAGTGTTGAAAATTATCCTGGTGATATTGATGATGTACACTTTCCATCTCCAAGCACATGCAAAAACCTTGACATGAATGATGCATTTAATTACAGCAATCAAGCACTGCAAAGCACCTGTGTACAGCCTGCTGCTGGAAGCATCGCTAGAGAAGTGGGAACCAGCAGTACAAATGAAGGGGAAGAAATTTTGAATGCAGAAACTGTTTCAGCTCATGGCAGGGATAGATTCAGTTTGGGGATAAGTGGAGGAAGTGTAGGTATGGGTGCGAGTCATGAAGCCGAAATCCATGGTGTTGATCTTTCCATCCTTAGGGCAGATAGCATTGTTGGTGATGCAGAACCCATAGCTGAAGTCACTGAGAATGTAGGGCAAACTGGTGAATCTGCCCCAGGTCCTGGTCTAATGGATGAGTTTATTCCGGAGGAAATGGACCGAGAGGATCCTCATGGTGATAGTCAGGATATGATGTCTCGGTCTGTGATAAGGGCTGATAGTGGTTCAAAAATCTATGGATCTACGAAAGCTGATTCTGTTGAAAGTGGAGAGAAGATAAGTCATACCTTGGGTCATGAGAGCAGTGCTCATCCTTCCCTTTCGTGCAATGCACTAATATGCTCGGGATATGAAGTATCAAAAGAGGAAGTGACGCAAACTGGGAAGCCATCTGTCTCAGGTGATTATGAACTTCTGGAGTCAGATTATCCTGGCAATGGAAGTATTACCTGTGTCTATTTCTATCCATGCGTCATCTAAGCTTGCTATAGAATGCTCTTGGAAGGTTGAAAGAATAATTTCTTGCCATTTTATGCACGCTTTGCTGCAATGGTTTGATAGTGAATTTATTTACATGCAATTTGCTTAAATTTGCTGCTCTGAATTAGTTGCGGTATATAATTCTTTGGCAGTGATGCAATTCTTTTTTTTACTGATATGAGCACTGAACAGGAGTTTCCAAGATTTAGATGAGTAACTGGAGATATAGTTGGATGCACTTCATATGAACATGTTATATGCAGGGATATACATCAGACTTAGTATCTGTATTTCTGAGGAAAAATGCCCTGTTGTTGCTTTATGGGATGTATACATGAAAGGATTGATTTCAGACTTTCGATTATGGATACACATGCTTGCCAAATCAAACGTTAGCTGTGCTGTCTTCTTTGAGTGACAAGCTTATTTCGCCTGCTCTAACTATTTGTTACTTTACTATTGTGATTCTTTCCACAAAAGTCCATGTAGTGCTTTTAATGAACAGAAAGATTGGATATTCTGTCTGTCTGTTTTAAATGAGCAGACATTGATAGCATCTTGATCATGTTATTTGTTGCATGCCTTTCCTACTATGCGATCTTAACCCTATGGGTGATTCGCATCAAAAGTGTTGCTTGTAGCTTATTGGTTTTCTATCTCGAGGACTTAATTTTCTCGTTAAAATGGTATTGTGAAATCTTGCGTGATCAGGGCCGGCAAATGGAGAAAATGACTTTGAAGCAGAAGCTGGAGAATTTGATCCTATCAAGCATCACAATAGTTATTGCCCTTGGATCAATGCAAATGTTGCCGCCGCTGGTTGTAGTAGCAGCAGTGCTTCCAGTTCTAGCAGTTCTGCAGTTCTTTCTGGTTGGGAGCTTACCTTAGATGCTCTGGATGCTTTTCAGTCCCTAGGCCATGTTCCTAATCAAACAATGGAGTCGGAGTCTGCAGCTTCTCTCTACAAGGTTAATTTTAATTCTGTGCTAGTTGCTTGTTCCCAAAAAATTCTAAATTTTGTTTACTGCTTGGGTTACATCTACCTGCCTAGGGCCTTTCCAGTGTGGCAGTAAACATATTTCAATTGGCTCATATAGTCAGTCAAAGGGTGGAGAACACTGGGACCAATAGGGACCTGAAACTAAACTTGAATTTAACCTAGCCATAACTCTGCATGTCTGAGTTTCATGATTAGTGCATTTGTTCAGTTGATGGATAACAAGAACTTTAACAAATAATAGCTTTTGGATATAGAAGCATTGACATTATTTGTTGGCTATGTTTCAGTCAACAAGTTCGTACGCCTTTAAGATGTGCCATTGTTAGGAAACACAGAGCTGTACACCTTGCAGCTCGATGGAGAGCAGACACCGATGGGATAACTTGAACATATAAAGGACTAGGTGGTTCCCCCGTGCCAGGTGGCATGGGTAACCATCACCTTCACTACTACTCTCTCTCTCTTCTAACCACCCGGTAACCATCACCCCCTACTACTCTCTTTCATGTGACTTCATCTCGATCGCATGATATATCCGGATATAACTTGGATCGGACATCCTCAGCAGTCTCATAGAATGCACCTGATTTTATATAATAGATTGGAAGGTGGTTGGATTAGGTATTCCTTGGAGAACGGCTCAACACTGTGCAGAGGCAAAACCAATCAGTTAGAAAGAGTTAAACTGCAACATATGTCCTCATTTTACTTGGTTGGTTTGAAATAATAAATCTGGATTTTGGAATGTTACCCACTGGTTGTAAGGAGATATATCTTGCCATCTAGAAACCATTTACATCTCAATTGGGCTTTTGCTTCATGTTTTGGAAGAGAATCACAAGCTTGTCTTGGTGATGCCACAAGACTCGCAGCTTACTCATCATGTCTAGGATGAAAGTGATGCGTAGTGTAGATTGCTTGATTACTTCTATTATGCTTCTCAATCTGCAACTGCCTTGGTCTGTGTTACTGACACATGCAGTGGTGATATTATTGCTTGTTGTAACATGGGCTCTCTCACTTTCTATGCAGGATGAGCAATTTACTCCTAGCCAGAAGCTTTTGACTCGTAGGTCTTCAAGCAAAAGCCATGGAAAGCGTTGAAGGACCATTAGAAGTAAAGATCGCAAATCTTCTTTCGGTCTTTTCGCACCAGCAGAATGAGCTTTATTCCAGTTACTCCAGATAAAACATGATTTGTTCTATGAGAACTCATTTAATATTTAAGACTTCACCAGTCTTTGTGATTTGATAGCTAGCTCTCCGTGACAAAGGGAGTGAAGACTAGGTTTTTTTTAGCGAAGAGCCTTGAGAGAGGCTACATAGTGTTTGTTTCATTCTATACTTTATCGGATTCCTTTTAATAAGTTCTATGTATGATGAGAACCCTTTTCCTAACGTGAAGGTCATGTGTTGTAACCATTTCTTAGAGAGATTTGACTGAGAGCTTTCCACATGTAGGGTTGTTGGCTGGGTATCAACCAGGAGAAGATGCACGGGATGAAGAGGGGAGCCATCCTCTTTTCTACAAATCATGTTCTTTTTTTCTTTGTTTTCTGTTTGAGAGACTGAAAAGCGGTCTTTTTATTGTGTTTTATTACCCAAATGGTAGAACTTTACTGCTCAGACATACAGAGGTAACTTGCTTATGTTCAGAGCCGTGTCTAACCTGGATCTAAGTTTTTCTCAATTAAGCTTCTGCTTTGGTGATTTGGCCAGGTCCTTGTTGTCAGATCTATGAGCTTTTCTGGAGCTGGTTGAGCGGTCTGTGATTGGTTGCATATATATCATCTCTTCCGTTCATCTCGTGGAGGCAGAGAATTCTTCAGTGACACGTGTCAGGACCTCAAATGAATGAAATCTCTAAGCTACCAATCAGCTCTAGGCAACATGCCACGTCCTACTTTTGGAAACGGATAAAGGATGAGAATCAATGAATCATGCGACAACTTCCATGGTGATCTGTTTTATCCCTCTCCTTTGACGGCATGCCAGGACTCCGGTCTCTTTCCCTCTCCCCGGCCACCGCCGCCGCCACCTCACTTCAGGGAAACAACAGAGCCACCACCCGTTTGGCAAACCTCTCTACCAAACCATCAACCCTGAGTACCAGCAAAGCCTTCACAGATGCTGCTGACCTCCCTCTCACACTACCACTCCCACTCCCTCTTCCAGACCTGCCTGCCCATGTCAAGGAGAAGATCCTCAGCCTTGAGATCCTGGGCATCGACTCCGCCCGCGTCCTCTCCGCAAACCCCGACCTCCGCTCCGCCTCCCTCGACTCCATCCACTCCATCATCTCCTACCTCCAGTCCAAAGGCATCCAGCACAAGGACCTTGGAAGAATCCTAGGCATGTGTCCTAAGATTCTCACCTCCAACATCCGCTCAAACCTCAGCCCCGTCTTCCACTTCCTATCAAAGGACCTCGGAGTCCCCCACACCAACTTCCGGCGGGCCGTCAACAAGTGCCCCCGGCTTCTGGCCTCCAGCGTCCAAGACCAGCTCAAGCCCGCGCTCATCTATCTACAGAGGCTGGGGTTCAAAGACAAGGAGGCACTGGCATACCAAGACACAGTCTTGCTGGTTTCCAGCGTCGAAAAGACCTTAATCCCGAAGCTGGAGTATCTCATGGGGCTGGGCTTAACCCGGGAGAAGGCGGTGGCGATGGTGCTCAGGTGTCCGGGGTTGTTCACCTTCAGCATTGAAAACAACTTCAAGCCTAAGTACGCATACTTCATGAAAGAGATGGGAGGGAGCTTGGAGGAGCTGAAGGAGTTTCCACAGTACTTTGCTTTCAGTTTGGAGAAGAGGATTAAGCCCAGGCACAAAGAGTTGGGGGATTTAGGATTGAAGGTGCCTTTGCCAGTGATGCTGAAGAGCACTGATGAGGAGTTCAAGGAACTGATAGAAAGAGGCAGGTAGCTATGTTTTCCATGCCATATGGAGCAATAAGCCCCTGCGAACGACTTGCATGTTAACAACTATTCACTGCTCTCAGACTCTCTCTTGAGCGGTTGTATATATTGTTCAATTGGGCTGGCAAGCTTTGATCATGTTAATTGATTGGTCCCATAAAAGTTTGAGCTTGTTTCACTTTATATAGGATTTTTGCAGGCCAATGGTGTGCATTGGGACCTAATGTTGTCATATATATATTAGTTTGAACTGGCACCTTGGGATTTGAACTTGCATGCCAATGGTTTCTTATATAGTTTCTTAGAAAAACCTACATAGAAGGAGGTGAATCTATACGATTTTGCTAGAGTATGCCACGTGTCAAGATCCCACTTAGCCACGTCCCCCAAGAAAGCAACCAAGCGAGAATTGCAAAATTTGGGCGCGGTTTATAGTGTTTCAGAATCTCTCTCCCTCCCATCCCCGGTAAGGGGCTGGAGCCCATGACACGACCATGGCAGAAGGGATCTTGAAGATGGTGCGACGAAAGTTAAAAATGACACGGCGGACCGAGCCAAAGCAGAACTTGGCGAGCCATGAAGGGGTCCTATCGAGCGAGACGCGTGTCAGCCAGAGTTGACACGGGCCATGACCAAGGCCATGGCGCGGGGCATCACACCAAGTCATGGGCAGCATGGAAACTGTCACGCCCCGACCCAGAAAACCCATCCAGATCGAGACGTGAGCCACCTAAACCTATGTACATCATCAATTGGCGCATCAAGATATAACTGCTATGAATTTAAACAATTCAAATCCTCAAGTTGATAAAAAAATTTTGACAGAATCCCTTTTATAATTACAACACAAGAAACCTGTACATTTTACAATTTCAACATTCTCACATTCCTCAACATTTATATCAAAGAATATTACAATATTTTTGAAATACAACCGAATTAATAATCTTACAATTATATCCTTGAATACATCAAGTTATACTTCAATTTATACATCAATTTGTACATCATTGATCAAAACTGTAAATTATCTGTAGATGAACTCCTCGAAGCTCCAAGTCCTCGATCACCTCGAAATACTGCGCCATCTTCTAGAAGATCACCTGAAAGAAGGAACTGCATCGACCTGCATCGCCGATGCAGCCCAGGTAGGGTGAGCAACAATGCCCAGTAGGGTTCTACTCTACGTCGCACAGAAAGGAAGGGAAACTGCAACTGTGTCGTTCTCCGCATGAGCCTAAGGTATGCCAAGGGGCCCCATAACCCCGTCGATTCCCGAGGGCTCCTGTCCAGGTCCCACCCTCACCCAAGAACAAACGAGAGGAAACACAGACTGCGGGCTCCTGTCCAGGTACCACCCTGCCCAGTCATACCATCTCTCGCGGGGACACATAGGTCAGGGACATCGACAACCATCCTTAGCGATTGGCCTTGGAGACCCGACACGACTTCTACACCTCAAATACAAGAATAATCCATAGTCTACTATAGCAGAAACCTCAAATGATATCAAGCATTATCATTGATGACAATCACGTCCTAATCCTCGACTACCCAAACCCCGGTCCTAGGGCTAGATCCGGGCTACCCGAGAACCCCAGATCGGCGATCGAAACCATCGCCTACCACCTAGCCTTAATGCTTCTAATGCATACAACATGCATGAGCATATACAAACAACTAGGCCTAGGTGTCTCTACATGCCAAATCATCATTCAATTGTCCAGTAGCTTATACAGAAGAACCAAACCATGTTTTCATGAATTCCGACAGCACAACGACGCTATAGCAAAGCCGCGACTAGAAGCCGGTATCAACAAGCCAAAAGACTACAATACACCAAGACACATCACTTACAAAGAAAGAATCCGAAAACGAGGCACACTGTCGGCCCATAGGATTATACATGATACAAGAGTATATAATTGACATAATTGAAAAACACTAATCCGACATCCACTTCAAAGGGAGGGAAGCAATTTGACAGACAGCTAAGATCGAAGCCAGAACCCCCAACTCAATTCTAATAAGCTTGGTACATGTATATATTACATATATATAAGTAAAACATGCTGGTAGACTAATTGCAAGAAAGGATAGCTCTACATAAATAACACTGAGGGCTACACATGCATAAATCCTTCGAAATTCCTCTAAAACGAGTGTGCATGCTATCTAGCATCCCTATTAGTCTTATGCAAGAAGAACGAAGTAGCTAAATTGAAGGAAATCCATATTTCAGCCAAAACTCCAAGCTTTCATAAAAAGTCCAGTTTCGTCGCAGATCAAGGAATAATTCACTGTAAATTATAGGAAAGTCCGAAAATTACGAAATCAGCGGCAATCAAAAAATAACTCGATGATCTACAACTCTCATCTTGAAAGTTACACGAGATCATGCTCACAAAGTTCAGAAACCGAGCTTGAATCCGGCTGTTCATCCAAGAACAGGGCATCTATGAAATCCGGAAAAACTGATGGATAAAACTCCATTGAAACCACATCAATGATCAATCAAACCTTGGTCAATTGGAATCCAATCCTAGGGAAACAAGGTAGAAGAGGAAATCCCCAAAGAATCCGGTTCAAACCTTCTCAAACGAAATCCAAAATCTAAGAATCCGAAATCAGCAACTACTCTAGCATGAAAAGCAAGGAATAGCAACCAAACAATGAAAAGAACAACCCACAATCACTACCTAGAACTGAATCAAGGGTTCAGGTAGGAAACCCCTTCGATCAACAAAACCAAAGCAGGAAATGAGAAATCTCATCAACAAACCATGCAAACCCATAGAAGCCTTACCACTGCCGCAAGAGGAGAGAAGATCTCATCGGAGATCTATCAAAACCCAGCAAAAGAGAAGAGAAGAAGAGGTAACAACACAGTAACCTCAGCTAATAAACCTCGACGGAGCAGCAAGGATGCAAACAGAGAACATAAAAACTGGGGAGGGGAAATCTCATCAATACACATCACTATTCCGTAGATACAAGGGCAGCCAACAAAGTCCAACACAATCCAACAAATTCCAATAGACCTCAGCAAGAATTCGGGAATGCGAGCAAAGCATCCGAGAGGAGTGGGTAGCCTCACAGAGATCCTAGGCTAGCATACATCTCGACGAAAACAGCAGAGGAAGAGAGAAAATATTCCTCGATCCGGAAACAGGGGAAGCAACAATCACCCACCAGTCAACCCCAAGGAAGAGAAGAAGGAAGGGATATCCTCAAAACAATCCATCGGAAGCCAAGAAATCCAGAGAGAAAACCAACGAGAAATCCCATAAGAAATCCAAAGAGATTCACAGAGAAATCTACAAAGTCACCAACAGTCCAAACCACAAGCATCGAACCGATCCTACTCTAAGCTAGTAGAGTCTAAACCAAGTTTAGGGAAGAAGCCCTACCTCCTGCGTCGAATTCGTCTTCTCCTTCCTCTTCTCCGGCCGTGCGTCGCCCCCGAGCTCGAGATCTCCGCGGCTCGCATGTCGCCGCCGATCATCGTTGGGAGAAGCCCAGCCACCGCTGTCCTCTCTACCGGTAGCCGTCGCCTCGGGTCGCGATCGCCGCGGTCCGCCATCGCCGCCGACGCCGCCAAGCTCTCCTCTCCCCTCTGGTTCGTCGCCGCCCCTCTTTCTCTCTCTCTCGGAATGGGTCGCGGCTGATACTCTCACGAGAGAAGGGTTTAAGGGGATTAAGTGAAGGCTTAAGTACTAATGGCTTAAGATTTGATCATGGCCGTCCGATCGGCCAGATCTGATCATATAAGCTCAAACCTTGATCTAATCAAGATCTTCCGGTCTAGGATTCTCCTAATGATCTAATCAAGCACATACATCACCACATGGTCGTGTGTGCACAACGCGTGTGTGAAACCAACTCCGCCAAGGCTAATTTACCAAATTAGCCCCGGAGCCGCAACGATCAAAGGGGATCGCGAAGCAAGGCCAACCAAGCCCAAAACCAACAGACCAGACTCTCGACCGACACGGTCGGATCAGGTTGGAGGTACGGGTCCTCACAGAAACATCATGATCGCACGAGCAAACATCCTTGAACGAGGCTAGACGACATTTCCCCAGAGATGGCGCGACGAATTCTGAGCATGGCACGACGAACCGGGTCAAGGAGGAAGACGGCGCGCCAGGACACGGTGCGGCGCGAGCCAATAGAGCATGACGCGCGCGAGAGCAAGTCAAGCGAGCGAGACAAGCGCCAAGGCGACCAAGATGGGCGCGCGGGTTGAGCGCGTGCGTAGCACGCGAGAGAGCGCGCGCAGCGCATGCGTGACGCGCTCAGGAAGCGCAGTCGTAGTCGTAGTCGGAGTAGGACTTGGCTTGCCTAGGCTGATGCGATAAGTGCTAGAGGGCAAGCCACGCGGGCTAATTACCTAATTCCACTTGGGATGGAAGTTCCAAGATTGATGACGCGGTTAGAAACTGTTTTGACATGGAAGAATTTGAAGATGGCGCGCGACTCCGAGCCGGACTATGAGACAGCGCGCCAGGCGGGGCGGATATGCCTTGGAGGCCAATCCAGCTGAGCAAATTCAAATGTCTCGCGTGCATTCGACTTGGAATAGGTGATGACATGGGGAATATCAAGTTTGGTACAGGGAAAGTTGTTGGCGCGGACGAATAGAAAGGAGTCCTATTTTGAGTCAAATTGTGGTCATGGCTATCTTAAGCAAGTCAAACTCAAGGTAGAGTCTAGCTATGTTTGGAAACGTAGTGTTGTGCTTATCCATTGCCTAGATATGGATGAAAGCTAGGACTTTGAGTATGACTTCTTATGAGTGGCTTGTTGGAGCAAGCCAAGGACTATTCCTCTATATAAGGAGTAAGCCGACCAAGGTATCAAAGGGGAGAGGCTTTGGCTAGACGTTAGGGACATCTAGGTTATAGGCCAACTCACGGGTTGAGCAACCCAAGTGTTGGGTTTTGGAGTCGTCGTCTACAAAGGATTGTGAGGCAAGATTCTAGGGTTTTGGGGTGAGAGCTTCTTGTATTAAGAGTGATTGTGCTCCAAAGGGTTGAGGCCAGAGAAGAGTGCTCTTGTAATCAGTAGTCAATAAAGGAGTTGGGATCTCATCCCTTACCCAAATTCGTGTGAGTCTTGTTGTGTGTACAAGGTGAAAAAGAGGGCTGGTCAAGAGGCGATTGGGCTGTCAAGCGGAGTGCGCAAGTGGTGCACAGACGGCGTGTGGACGCGCGGCGGCGGTGTGAAGGGCTCAACGAGGGGGTCTCTTGGCGCCATCATCGGATAAGTAAGCGAGAAAATTTTGTTTCCTTATTTTTCCTGATGACATCCCCCCCCTCCTTGACCTCTCGTCCCTCTCTCTCCAACGGCGGCACCGGCTCCCCCTCCGGCATCCGCGCGCTCTCCTCCTCCGCCGGCATTCACGCGCTCCTCCTCCGCCAGCGTCCGCGTGCTCCTCCTCCGGCATCCGCGCGCGCTCCTCCTCCGGCAGAATGGATAGCATGGTCTCTCTCCTCCCGCCGCAACCATCGTCCCTCGACCCGTGCCGCCACAGTCTACTCTGTGAGGTCCCGTCCCTCTACTCCTGTGTCTCGATGTAGACTGCAAGGGCAATTTGATAAATTGCGCATTGTCGGCTAGTTTCACACCCGCGTGTGCACACACTGACCATGTTTGTGGTAATGTTTGGCTAGAATGGTTAGTGGGACCCGGGATCGAAAGATCTGGACTTGGGCTTGAGTTCTTGCCCAAGTTTAGCTTTCTGGCCAAATAAGATCGATCTTCTTTGGCTAAGAGATCGATCTCCTTGTGCCAGATAGTCAAGGTGTGATCGTCATAAAGGATTGATCTTTCTCCTAGGAAAGATCGATCATTCATAGGTCGGTTCGTTTGCCTATAAAGTGGACGCAACTCTCTTCTTGAATCCCTTTTGAAATATGTGGATCTTGAGATCAGATCTGTTGATTTTGAAGGAGTTGATGACGATCCAAAGCCTAGTAGCTTGGATTGAAGCTGCTATTGCTTAGGTAGGGATCCTACCTACAATCTTTCGGGTTTTTGGAGTTTTTCCGGTTTGACTGTGATCTTTTGCTTAGATCTGTTAAAATACATGATTGTTTTCCATGATCTCACCGGTTTTGGACTCGTGGTTCCTTGATTTACCAGATCCCAAAGTTTTGGGGGGTTTGGTTGTGTTTTCCGGCGGTATTTCTCGCCGTCCGACCGCCGGAGAACCCATTCAGATCGATCTCTCTTGAGGAAAGATCGATCCCTTGTGGGGCGTCAGGCCCTCCCCGAGCAGGATCGATCCTTCGGTTGGAGAAGATCGATCCTTGCTTAGGCTGGTATGGCGGGTTTCATCTCACGAAGAAGATCGATCCTTCTGGTGGAGAGAAGATCGATCTCCTTCGGTTGACAGGGACGAGTTTTCTCCCATGTTACGAAGAAGATCGATCCTTATGGTGGAGAAGATCGATCTCTTCCGGTTGACAGGGATGAGTTTTCTCCCAAGCACTAAGAAGATCGATCTCCTTTTGACTGAGGGCCTTCTCTGAAAGAGAGATCGATCTCTTAGTGGTTGAGGGGTGTTTTCAAGTGGCTTTTGCCCGCGGGGCTTTGTATGACGGATTTTTTTACTGTCTTATACATGGTACATATGTTTAAGCATGTTAGCCCTATAATAGGGGCAGTAGTGAATCGGGGGAGTGATGACTCCCGGGATGTGCTGACTGGAACTTTGGAGACTGGAGAAGAAGCTAAAGAACGGAGGGAATAATCAGAGGAAGGAGGAGGGAAAGATTTAGAGAATTAATGTATTCATTCATGCCTGTAATCCTCCTTACAATGCTTTAAATAGAAAAACCTCTTCTAATGAGGAACTCTTGATAGCTATCAATGCAAGACAAATAAGGAAACTACTTATTAAGAAAATTCTAATTGCAGTAGGTAATCTGATTTTATTAGGAAACTCCATAGCTTCAATCTTTGCTAGAGCTGGCCGAATCAGAAGTGATGTAGGTGATGATCTGCTGCCGTTTCTGCTGGCCTGGTTGCCTATCACAGTATAATATATCTAGAACTCAGCTTTGTAAACAGACTTAAACCAGTGACCAAGTTGCAGACGAGTATTTTGCAAATAAATGGAAAAATGACAGGGTTATACATGAACACACTTAGCAAGGGAGGATATTCACAACATGACAATACGGAGAGAGGTTATTTGCCACAAATCCTGAGAAAATATCCAACGACTAATAAACTTTTTATGTTAAGACAACTAGGGTCACTGTATTGTTGTAAATGAACTTGGGATGTTATTTGCCTACAAGGGGGTACTTGCAATATAAATGTATAGAGGGGTTTATTCGCAAAAAAAAAAAACGTAATCTGGGTGCGCGGTACATATTCGCAAACATCAAGCAGTCAGAACGCTTCATAGTCCCACAAACTCCGACCTAAAAACGTTGCAGGTTTAGACCTTTTGAACAACTCGTAACTTAGATGCAAGTGCATAAAGATGAATTTTTTGCATTTTAGTACCCCTAAAGTTCACTTTTGCCGGTTTAATACCTTTGCCTTGTATTTTTGCAACTTAATACCCCATGGACATGGAAAACCCCATCTTACCCCTCACTTAACCCATGCCCATATGACACCACATACATGCCATGCCCTGCCACATGACGTGGCATGGCATGTATGTTATAATAATAACGCTCAATGACAGCCAAATGGAGAGGAGAGCAAGGTGGCATGGCAATGCTTGTGCAGCAAGTACTCCAACAGCTGCTACACCTGCAACTAGCCATGGGTCTGGCAAGGGTTTAGGTGGAGAGGAGAGCAAGGTGGCCATGAACCTCCAGTGGCAGCCAAATGGAGATCATGGGAACATGGGTTTGGATTCAGGCAGAGATAATTACTGGGCTGGGGTTGGTTCTTCTTGGCATGGCCTTGTTAACAGCTCCCTCATGTAGAGAGAGAGAGAGAGAGAGAGAGAGGTAGCAGTGGTATACTATCTGATGTTGTCTCTAATTAGCTCTCTATCTCCAGGGCGGTCATGTCTAAAGTTTCCCTATTTGGAAAACTTAGGTCTTTCTTCTTCTTTTGTTTCCGGTGTTAGTTCTACGCGTACTTAATGTAGTTCTTGGACGTACTTAATATAGCTCCTACTCGTACTTAGTGTAGTTTCTGCGCGTCCTGAGATATCGCTCAATGTCCTAACACCGGAGGAGGAAGGGTAAAAAGGTAATCCGCGCGCACTTTCTTACGCGTACTTAATGTAGTTATTACGCGTACTTAATGTCGTTCCTACGCATACTTACTGTATTTTATACGCGTACTTAATGTAGTTCTTGCGCGTACTTAATATAGCTCCTACTCGTACTTAGTCTAGTTCTTGCACGTCCTACACACGTATTACTTAAAAGAGACAAAGTACGCGTAAAAACTAGTAAATAGCGCGTATAAAAGACATTTACAACATGTAGAAACAAACATAAGTACGTGTAGAAACAACCATAAGTACGCGTATAAACAAGAGCGCATAGAAAACACCAAAAAGACACTTAGAAAGAACAAAAAGTACGCGTGTGAATGCTACATTTCTTAGCGCAAAAAATTATGTAGGATACGGGGATGAAAATAATGGTATTTATTTTTTCCACAATAGATGAGAGGAGAACACACTGCCTTGTGCCAAAAAAAAAAATTAAAAAATTAAAATTAAAAGGATTAAGTCGGGATGAACAAGGGCTTACCGGAGTCAAAGACGAGTGAGATTAGTAAAAGGGCATGTACTTATGTCTGCGGGTGCACTGTTGTTCTGCTCATATGGTATTATGAGATTACCGGTTGCAGGGCACCAACCGTCGCGGACAATATCCCACGCATGATGAGGTGGGGTCATGTACAGCTGGTGAGGAGAAAGAACCTCACCAACACTGTTACGCAAGGAACGACTACACGGGTAATGTCGAGCTAAAATATTGTTCGGATTTCTTTATGGCCGTCTAGTTTGGAATGTCTACTAACCAACTGTTGATTTTCTATAATTTCCAGCTTGTTTACATCGATGTGGAATGTACCTTGTATCTGAGGCATTCCACGCAAGCCGAGCAATCACGAAGACATACAACGGTGGCTGGGACTTTTGATGCACTGTCCTCTCATGAAGACGCACCCCCTAGGCGTGTTCAATTCATGACCATGCCGCGGTCGACCGAGAATGCCCATGCCAGCCCAAGAATTGCGACTAAGCTGACTGAGGTACGTCGTTATAATCGATATTACTCGTCGTTAGATTTAATTACGTGTGATACTCGGTAACTGTTAAGTTTTTATGCATGAAAATCTAATATACTCGTGTTTTTTACTCAAAATATGCGAGTTTTAGAGCTATCATACTCGTGTTTATTAGTATAAGTACGCGTAGTTTTGATCTATCATACTTGTGTTTAATATTACTAATACGCGTCTTTATTAGCTATAATACACGTGTTTATTAGTATAAATACGCGTCTTTTTGATCTATTGTACGTGTCTTTACGTTTAGTAATACGCGTGTTTGTGTCTTATTATACTCGTGTTGTTTGACAAGTATTTTTCGTGCGCACTTAACATTTTTTTTCCCCACTCTTGTCTCCTGCTGTGATCGGACGTCGATACATTGACTCGGAGGATTGTGGCCCAGGACGATGCTGTGAGGACGATGAACATCCAGAACAATAAATTGAGATTCAAATTGGCGACAACGAATGCGCAGCTCGCTGAAGCCGAACAAGAAATTGAAAGGCTCAAAGCGAAGTCGCGGACACCTTCAATCATGAAGACACCGCGGAGTGTGTCCTTCCGAGAGGATGTTTTGGAGAAGGAGAAAGTGGCGCCCTCATTCGAAGGATCAGTTGCAAGAAGAAGGAGAACACATCGGAGTCAGAGTCAAGAAAAGGAGGTTCATGACCACCTTGCTCTCCTCTCCACCTAAACCCTTGCCAGACCCATGGCTAGTTGTAGGTGTAGCAGCAGTTGGAGTACATGCTGCACAAGCATTG
The DNA here is from genome assembly GCA_963920575.1 of Narthecium ossifragum. NCBI lineage: Eukaryota > Viridiplantae > Streptophyta > Magnoliopsida > Dioscoreales > Nartheciaceae > Narthecium > Narthecium ossifragum. The sequence continues at coordinate 8,067,700 of OY986973.1, forward strand.
CCATGCCACCTTGCTCTCCTCTCCATTTGGCTGCCATTGAGCATTATTATTATAACATACATGCCATGCCACGTCATGTGGCAGGGCATGGCATGTATGTGGTGTCATATGGGCATGGGTTAAGTGAGGGGTAAGATGGGGTTTTCCATGTCCATGGGGTATTAAGTTGCAAAAAAACAAGGCAAAGGTATTAAACCGGCAAAAGTGAACTTTGGGGGTACTAAAATGCAAAAATTCGCATAAAGATACTTAGAACATTAAGGTAATGTACACTGTTTAAACCTGTCACCAACTGCAGTTGTATCTAATCAACAAGCCATGAATAACAACTGTGATATAGTTAACGCACAATGTCCCAAAGAAATTAGAATTTTGCTACTGGTTTATGAGAAAAGGGAGAATGAGAAAAGCTGACATGTACATCCAGCCATTTCAATACAGGAGTTGCGTTCAGAAGGGATACCATCTGATATGAGCGGTCTATGCGCAATCCTCTCGTATCAGGTCTCTACTGCTCCCATTGATCAGAATTGAGTCTGATTAGGCTTGATGGGCTGAATCTGGCTAGCTGGATCAGATCTGGCTTAAGCTGGTTTAGATCTGGCTGAGCCTGATTGGGGATAGGACTTGACTGGGTCAAGTATGAGTTGATTTGGATCAAGTTAACCGGGTTGGATTGGGCTGGATCCGAATTAAGTGGTTGAGCTGAATCAGGTTAGAGTTGGCTGAGGTAATTTGGTCAAGTAGGTCTAAGGAGATCCGATGGATGTGGTTGCCCGGAAGTGGATCATTGGCGAGGAGATGTTGCCGGGGGTCGGGATCTTGGCAGTAGGGTCGTCGGACGGTGGGGGAGAGATCCAACGGCTCGGATCTGGGAGATAGGTGGCGGATCGACCGGATCTAGGAGGTGGCGGCGGTGAGGTTTGGGTCTGCCGGCTTCGGGGACGACGGGGGGCTCGGCGGGAGGCTGGGAATGGTCAGGGAAGGTCGGGATCTGGTCTACGGAGGCCAGGGAAGGGTTTTAGGATGGTTTAGGGGTGAGATTGGGGTTGGACAGGGGTTGACGGCAATGGGGACAGAGGTCGGCTTGTCGAGGACGGCGCCGGAGGTGATGGAAGACGGCGGGAAGGGGATAGCCGGAGTCGTGGGAGATAGGGGAGGACGTTGGCGGTCTTGGATGGCAGCGGGGTGGCCGGAGAAGGTTGGGGAAAGATGGCCGGCGGAAGGCTAGGGTTTGGGCACAAGGAAGAGAGAGGAAGGAGATGATGAACAGTGATGATGACGTGGCGCTGATGTGGTGGAGAGAGAAAGTGACGGGGAGAGAGAAATACTGGTGGAGGCGGTGCCAGCTGCGGAGAAGGTGACCAGCGAGGAAGAAGGTGGATCAATGGTGGATTATCTGGTGGAAACTACATTACTTCTACTCGTATGATATTCTACTAATTACTCTACTCTTATTAATTCATTATCATTCTCTTCATGACCTAATACAAACTACTGAGGTCCTTTTATAGAGCCATTGATTGAGTCCTAATCAAACGAGAAAACCCCTTACTTAATGAGCAAGTAATTAGGCTTTCAGACTCAAACTCAACTTACTAACTCAAAACAGGACTCTTAATTAATTCCTAACAATTAAATATCAATATGACTTAATTAAATATAAAAGAAAAATAATAAATCTTAATTAAATACTCTAGTTTGAATTAGGGAAGTCCAAGTCAAACTAGGAAAGAGGCTAAATCAGTTTGGATCCTCTTCTGGGTGCGGGTCCGGTGGTCGAGTCGGATCGACTTGTATCACCATCCAAAGAAGATGGTCATCAATTGATGTCGAACAATCCAATGTTAACTCATTCAGATTACTAAATAGCTTGGAGCATAGAAATCTATCCTATAAAAGAACAAGATGTTAGCAAGGTAATGGGAAAGATTAGCATGAAGTGTCCTTTATTTTCTTAAAGGCTAAATTACGCTTTTGGTACCTGTAAAATTTTGGATATACCACTTTAATACATCTAGTTTTATAATTACGTTTTTGGAACCTATACTATTAAAACTGCTTCATTTTGGTCCGACCGTCTAACATGATCATTTTTTGAAATGACAAACCGGTCACTTGCCTTGCACGTGATTGGCTTTGCCACCTCATCACCACCTCTAATATCTAATATCTCTTCTCTCTCTCCTCCCTCTCTCTTACGTGCGCTCTCTCTCTCGTCTCTCTCTTGGTCACTGGTGATGAACTCGACGGTGGGCTTCAATGGCCACGGTGTGATTGCCGGCCATCGTCTCATGAGGAAAACCAAGAGGTATAGAGAGAGAGAGGATCTTCCGGCCAAACCTTCCATGCACAACCTCCACGTCCAACAAGTCCCTCATTGCCGCCCTTATCCCCGCCATGCAGAACCTCCACGTCGCCGTCTCGACCATCGCCCTCTGCCACTGAAGCAAGATCTTCCGGCCAAACCTCGGTGTGCTGGCCGGACGTCAACACCGGGTTGAAGTAAGCTTCTTCTCTTTGCTCACACTATGCTTTTGGTTTTAGTAAGGTATCTATAGATTCTATGTGATGGGTACACGCCATTGATGATGGGAACCAAGTGATACTTGCTGTTGATAATTTTGTAGGCTATGGAAGCTGCAAGTATACCTGTTGAGATTGTCATGGATGATCACTTGGATAGAAAAGAACACAAGATGGAGATTTTCATTTGTCTAGCATTTGTAGTTTTCTATCTTATATAATCCATGTATAAAGAGCCGGTATTCATGGATTTATTAATGTTTATAAGGTGTGAAATATCATTGTTGTGGCTGGGTAAACTTTTGAGAGGGAGAGAGAGAGAGTGTACGGAAGAGAGAGAGAGAGAGAGGAGAGAGAGAAGAGATCGAGCTGGGGAGGGGGAGACATAGAGGAGAGAGACGAGAGACAGGGGAGGGAGGGAGAGAGCTCACGGAAGAGAGAGGGAGGAGAGAGACGAGAGAGATCAGAGATGGAGATGGTGATGAGCACGGAAGAGGGAGAGAGGGAGAGAGAGAGCACCGAAGAGAGAGGGAGGAGAGAGAGAGAGAAGTGAGATTAGAGATGGAGAAGATGAGGTGACAAAACCAATCAGTCAAAATTGACTGAAAACCAGTCAAAATTGACTGAAAACCAGTCAAAACTGACTGAAAACCAGTCAAAACTGACTGAAAACCGTTCACGTGATATCACGTGAGCAGATTGTCGTCAAGTCTGGATAACGGTGTCTAACGGTAGGTACTAAATATGTTATATATATATTAAATATAGGTATAAAAAATGTAATTATCAAACTAGAGGTACTAAAGTGGTATATCCAAAATTTTACAGGCACCAAAAACATAATTTAGCATTTTCCTAAACAAACATCTATCCAAGGTTTTCAACTTGGGGCATGGATGGGAAATCTTTATCTGCCCCAACTGGAGGCAATTGCTAACACTCAGTCGCTCTAGAACAGTGCAAAAAGAAACAAGACTCTCCAAATCCTCATCGGTTAAATGTACATAACCAACGTCAAGCACTTTAAAAGACTTGAAACCATCAAAGCAAGGAGGAGGCACTAAACAACAATACTGCAAAGACAAACACGTCATAGTGTCCTCTACCCCTTGTAAAACGTTTGAAAGGAAATCTATAGGGCCTTATAGGGGAGGAAAGATAAGCACCCAGTATGAGGCAAAGTTCTTTAGTGCCAGATGAAAGGGCGAAGCTAATCCGCTGATCAATTGTTTTAGTATACTTGGTATCCAAAGGGAATTCAACTTCAATTGCCTCCACTCCTACACCCACATGACACCGCAATGTTTTATTGACCGATCGTATAAACTTCCTTGCATTCTCCACCTATGGGGGGTTCTTAGAAGATCTCGAACGTTTCCTTTCCAAAAATGTAGTCGCTATCAAACCTTAAATGGGCAATATGCTTCCACAAGTCTCCCCATCTACTGGACAGAACACTCCTCCTAATTGCCTTATTAATTTCCAAGCATGAAAATATAGATGAGAGGATGTGATCCGGAAGTTCATCAATGTGACCATTGGCCTGGCAAGCAGCGTAAATCATCAGTATAGATTCATACCAACAAACTGAGTGTTATGCATGTGAGAGATCCAACAGCTCTATGTTCTTTCATTACCAGCAGTATATAAAGAGTTACAATAGGATTTAAAATCCTGAACAAATCACGAATCTACCTATACAGGATGATTTGCTATCCTCTGTACATGGTAACTAGATATGAGCTTACTATAGTAGAGGATTTGATATCCTCTGTACATGGTAGAGGAATTAAGGGAGACAACGTAGGTAAGGTAGCTGTCATTGTACAGAACAGCTCACATCCCCCCTCAAGCTCAAGGAGGAGTTGCACGAACAAGGAGCTTGTCACGAAGAGTTATAAACCGAGCACTGGAAAGTGACTTGGTGAATATGTCTGCAATTTGATCATCACCCGGAATGTGAAGCAGACGGATTGTACCATTGAGAACATGCTCACGGATGAAGTGAACATCAATATCAATGTGCTTGGTACGACTGTGGAAAACGGGATTCTTGGCCATATGAAGCGCACTCTTGTTGTCACAATATAGTAATGGCGAAGAAGCTAAAGGAATCCGCAGCTTGCGAAGGAGATGTAGAAACCATAGGACTTCAGCAGTGGTAGAGGCAAGAGCACGATATTCCGCCTCAGAGCTGGAGCGAGACACGGTGGGTTGTTTCTTTGCTCCCCAAGAGATTAAATTTGACCCAAGAAAGATGGCATAGCCGGTGGTAGATCGACGACTGTCCGGACAACCAGCCCAGTCTGCATCAGTGTAGGCTCGAATAGACAGATGCTGGCCGGCATGGAAGTGTAACCCATGTGTAATAGTGCCTTTGACGTAGCGAAAGATTCGCTTGACTGCCGCAAGGTGATCCAAGGTAGGATGTTGCATGAATAGACAAACATGATTAACCGCATAAGCTAGATCAGGGCGACTGAGGGTAAGATACTGAAGAGAACCCACCATTTGCCGATAAATTGTAGGGTCTGGAAGAGGAGTAGACCCATGAGCAGAGAGGTGAAGGCCAGCAGATAAAGGTGATTTAATGGGTTTGCATTCAGAGAGGCCAAATTTCTCAAGCATTTGAAGAGCATACCGTGCCTGAGAGAGCATGAGCGAGGATTTCTGGCGATGAACTTGCATACCCAAAAAAAAATGAAGAGGACCCATATCTTTCATTGCAAAAGCTTGGGAGAGGCGAGATACGAAGTTCTGAATAATAGAAGAATTATTCCCAGTAAGGATCAAGTCATCAACATAGAGAAGAAGGAGAACCGTGTCGCGTCCTTGATGCCAGATAAAGAAGGAAGTATCATGGGGACTCCCTTCAAAGCCAAGTTGAGTAAGATAAGTGGTGAATTTGGTGTACCAGGCACGTGGAGCTTGTTTTAAACCATAGAGGGATTTATGCAGGCGACATACATAGCTCGGACGGGTTGCATCGACAAAACCAGGCGGCTGTTGAAGATAAACAGTCTCTTGGAGGTCCCCGTGAAGAAAGGCGTTCTTCACATCTAATTGACGAAGAGGCCAGCCAAGGGACACAGCAAGGGAAAGAACAAGACGAATCGTCCCAGGCTTAACAACAGGGCTGAATGTTTCATCATAGTCGAAACCAGGCCGTTGATTGTAGCCTTTAGCCACCAGGCGAGCCTTGAACCGTTCAATGGAGCCGTCAGCAGATAGTTTGAGTCGATAGACCCATTTGCAACCCACAACATTCATCGATGAGTTGAATGGTACCAATGTCCAAGTGTTGTTTTGGAGTAAGGCCTGGTGCTCCTCTTGCATTGCGATGACCCAGCGATGATCCTTGGTTGCCTCCTTATAGGTGTGAGGTTCAGATGGTAGAGAACTGGTGGCAGCCAAGAGAGCATGAGGAACAGGATGGCGAATGGCGCAGAGAACCTTAGGTCGGCGAGTGCCATCACGAGAGCGTGTCACCATGGGATGACGACTCTGGTCGGTGTGAGGAGGAGCAGCAATGGCAGAGGATGGGGGCGCTGGAGTTGGATCCAATGCCCGCGGGCCATCAGATGTGGCTAGATCACGAGGCGGGTCATCAGTTTCCGCCAGATCGCGAGGTAGGTCGTCAGTGGCGGCCAGGTCGCGAGCTTGAGCGGCAGGAAAGGGGGTAGCCAGCACAGAGGACACCGACGGTGGGAGCAGAGCTTGCAGGGGCGTCGTCTCTGTGGAACCGGGGTTAGGATGCAGACGTGATAAAGAGGGAAGTTGACTCCGTGGAAATGCTCGAATCCGGAAAGCAGGGGAGGGTTTGGGTATAGACGCCCGGGGTGATGCAAAAGTCTCTTCATCAAAAGAGACATGACGAGAAATATAGAGGCGTCCTGTTGCAGGATCAAGGCACCGATAGCCCTTGTGCTGGCCAGAGTAGCCAAGGAATAGACAACGAGCGCTTTTAAAGTCCAGCTTGCTTCTCCCAAAAGGTTGTAAGTAAGGGTAGCAGACACACCCGAATACTTTAAGATGAGAGTAGTCAGGTTTACTGCCAAACAAAACCTCAAAGGGAGTTCGACCAGAGAGAGGTTTGGAAGGGAGTCGGTTGATTAAGTACACGGCCGTAGAGAAAGCATATTGCCAGTATTCCTTTGAGAGATGAGCATGAGCAAGAAGAGTAAGCCCGGTTTCAACAACATGGCGATGCTTGCGTTCAGCGATTCCGTTTTGTTCCGGTGTCCCAGGGCAAGAGATAAGATGTGAGATACCCTCAGATGTAAAGAAGGTCTGTAGGGAGGAGTTAACAAACTCACCACCACCATCCGTTTGGATAATTTTGACACAAGCATTATGTTGGCGATGAATAAAATTGATGAATGCGATGAAAATGTTAGCAACCTCAGATTTATGTCGAAGGGGAAAAATCCAGGTAAACCGGGAACATTCATCAACAATCAGTAAGTAATACCGAAAACCATCTACAGAGGCAACCGGAGAAGCACCCCAAACATCACTATGCAAAGTGTGAAAATTAGAAGTGGAATAGGATGTCCGTCGATTAAATGGGAGTTTGGAAGATTTTCCAAGTTTACAACTATTACAAAAGTCCATTTTTAAGGATGGAGATAAATGAAGAGAAGGAGCTAAGGTCCTGACAGCATCAAAAGATGGATGGCCGAGGCGAGCATGCCAGAGATTTCCACCGGCCTTATTGTGCAGCAATCCAATTGGAGCGGGGAGAGCGTCTTTATGTGAAGAAACGCAGTAAAGATCACCATGTCTAGGTCCGGCCAGTAGGGTCTTCCCGCTCTGCAGCGCCTTGACAACAAAACCCCAGGGATAAAAGATGAAACAACAGTGATTATCTTGGGTGAAACGCGAGACAGATAGTAAGTTCTTTTGCAATTGAGGGACAATAAGAACTTTCTCTAAGTGGAGAGAAGGTGATAGTGAAATGGAGCCAGTAGAGGAAATGGGAAGACCAGTACCATTGCCGACCAAGACTTGATCAGAACCAGAGTAAGGGACCATACCTTCAGAAAAAGAAGCATCAGGGGTCATATGATGAGATGCCCCTGTGTCCGGGTACCATGCAGAATCATGCTGATCAGAAACATGGAGCGCAGTGAAGGCTTGAGCTGTATCAGATATGGAGGAAGAAGCCACACAGTTGTTGGCCTTGTGATTGGGATACCCACATTTGTAGCAATAAACAGAGGAGGCATCACCAGTGATCGGAGCAGCACGAGGACGACCACGCCGTGGAGCACCACCACGACCACGACCAACCGGATGAGTGCCTCGCCCACGACCAGCGGTATTGTTGTGGCGACCAGGCACAAACCGACCACCACGACCATCACGACCACCAGAAAAATGCGCATCCGAGTGGGTAGTGAGAAGAGCAACATAGGACAAAGACTCTGTTTGATGACCCTTGAGACGGTGCTCAAAATCAGAAAGAGTAGCAGCAACCTCATCCAAAGATGGAAGAGGACGCGCAAGATGGATGGCGGCAACTACAGCGTCATAGGAGGAGGGCAGTCCGCCAAGAAGAAGAAAGATAAGATCAACCTCATTCACGGGTTCATTTGCCAGAGAAAGAGTCCGAGAAATGGCCCGAGCATGATGAACATACTCGGTAATGGAGAGAGACCCCTTAGAGAGGTTGTGAAGGTCGCGTTTGACGCTCTGTACTCGGTTTCGAGTCACAGTGCCATAGAGGACTTCCAACGTGGTCCAAATCTCATGTGCAGAGGTACAATGGACAACCTGAGGAAGAACATCATCAGAGAGGGAAGAGGCAACCCAAGCAAGCACCATTTGGTCCAACCGAAGCCAGGTTGAGACAGCTGGATCAAGATCGGAACCGGCAGGGCGCACTAAAGTCCCTTGCACAAGGCCAAGAAGACCATGACACCGAAGAACAGGAAGAACTTGCATCTTCCAGACTAAGTAGTTGGAGACCAGCAGTTTGGAGGAGATCTCTTGGGTAATGGCTTTGACAGCAGGAAGCGTCAAAGGAGGCGTCAAAGTGGGCTCGGGTGTAGGTGAAGACATAGTGGGGGATGGAGAAGAGGACGCCATTCAGCAGAAACAGAGGATCGTATATGAGTCTGATACCATGTGAGAGATCCAACAGCTCTATGTTCTTTCATTACCAGCAGTATATAAAGAGTTACAATAGGATTTAAAATCCTGAACAAATCACGAATCTACCTATACAGGATGATTTGCTATCCTCTGTACATGGTAACTAGATATGAGCTTACTATAGTAGAGGATTTGATATCCTCTGTACATGGTAGAGGAATTAAGGGAGACAACGTAGGTAAGGTAGCTGTCATTGTACAGAACAGCTCACAATGCATACTAGGTCTATTCGGAAATTGGAGGACATACCTCAGGCGCTTGTGCGCTTTTACAGTTCAACGATCTCTTTTTTTTTTGCCATTGGGTCATCCCCCCAACTGCTAATGGAGAAATGCGTACAAACAAGCACGATCTGGGCAGATAAATTTGTAAGCTGACATAAATTAGATTACTCAAACACTGAACGCATACACTGACATGCACGAGAAATTAGATAAAGCGTGGCACAAACTCATGATAGACCGACATACACTGAAGGCATGATAATAAAATCTCAAGACAAGGAAACAACGAAGGTAGAAGTCACAAACTAGATTACTCGAACACCCATCCAAGAACAATTGTTTCATGGAGAGCTTTTTACGCAGTGGATCATGCACACCATACTAAAAACAAAGTAGCAGCTTTCCGGTGATTTATCTGTAGTTCAAAGTTGATAAGGTTACAAAGTCGAGAGGTCTAGGGAGATCAGAGAACTCGAAAGCAAGGGATAGAGATATAATGACACAATCCCACAAACATAGGGATTCAAATCCTCTATTGAGCTCTTAAAAGTTATTTTTGCCCCGTACGTTGCTTCGAATCACGTCACGGGACAAAAAGGCGGGCAATTGTGTTACTCAAGAAAATATTCAAACGCCGGCTGGTATACATCCACCATATCAAGTGATCTACAATCGTCGATTCAAACACATAACACCCATCTAGCGAGCTACAATCATAGTATATGCAACACCTTACGGACGCGACAGGTGGACGAACTGGCTATGAGATTAGTGGAACCATCACGTACAAGATGTTGGGAAATCCCTCCCCATGAGAGACGTCGATGAGAAGCGACGAGGACGTGTGGTGTTGGACAAACAAAACTGCAGAAAGACAAAGGATCGATCCTCTCAGTCCGGATCTCATGACAGAGAGCATGTTTGTGGATGATTGATCCTCTTCCTCAAGAGGATCGATCATCGTCTGGGCGGTCAATTCTACGAAATGAAAGGATCTATCCTTTCATTAAAGAAGATCGATCTTTTGCGGCATCCGGGCTAAAATCAAGGGTCCAGATTAATCCGAGTGTGGGTTAATTAGTGGATATAAATAGGGTTGGGGTGTAACCCTAATTATGTGTGGTGTAACCCTAATTATGTGTGCTTGATATCAGAAACCATAGAGAGAGAGGTCTGGGGCGGCTTGATAGAAAGTTGGGCATTCTAGAGTGAATGTATATGGGATGGTTGAGAGAGATTTATATGTGAGAGTTGAGAGATCAAGTCTTGTAAATCTCCTACATATTGAAGTTTTCTCTCTTCCCGTGGTTTTTTCTTTGCGGTAATTTGCCGGAAGATTTTCCACGTTAAATTGTTGTCTCCTCCTTGTTCTATTGCTTTCATCTTGGTTTTATCCCCGCCGAATCCCTAACAAGTGGTATCAGAGCGAGGTTCATTGGTTCAACAGTTCGTGATGGCGGGGAAGGCCTCAGCTTCTCGTTTCGAGGTTGAGCGATACGATGGGAAAAGCAACTTCGGCTTGTGGCAGCAGCGGGTGAAGGATATCCTGGTGCAACATGGTCTCTACAAGGCCCTGAAGGGAAAGAAGCATGAGTCTAAGACGGCTGAAGACTGGGAGAAGATCGAGATGAAGGCAGTGAGCACCATCAGGATTTGCCTAGCTGATGAGGTCATACACAACGTCATCAATGAGGACAAGGCTGCAGGGCTGTGGTCAAGGTTAGAGAGTTTGTTCATGACCAAATCTCTGATGAACAAGCTGTTCCTGAAACAACAGTTGTACTCCTTGAGAATGAAGGAAGGTTCAGATCTGATAAAGCACCTGAACACCTTCAATAGGATCATCACCCAGTTACTGAGCGTGGAGGTTACAGTGGATGATGAAGACAAGGCCCTCCTTCTTTTGGCGTCTCTTCTACCTTCCTACGAGCACATGGTGACTACATTACTCTATGGGAAGGAGTCCCTAGAGACAGAAGAAGTCACGGCGGCCTTGCTCTCCAATGCCTTGAGAAAGAGGTCAACAGATGAGCCTGTCTCAGAGGCACATGTGGTAGAGAGGAAGCGCTTGTATGGGAAGGATGACAAGATCAAAGGAAAGACAGTTACTTGCTACTACTATGGGAAGGAAGGCCACATCACGGCGATGCAGGAAGTACAAGGATGATCTTGCTAATAGGAAGGTCAAGGAGGATAATGAGAAAAGTAGCAACGTAGTGACACTCGACAGCGATATGTGTGTCATTACGGGGGAGCTTCCGTACTAGAGGTACGATAGGGGTTCCGATCAATCGAAGCGATCGGAAAGGCCGAGTCACGAAGTGCGTTGACTCGAATGTGTATGAAGGCCAAGTCATGTGGTATGATGGCTCGGATGGTGGCACGACAGAGTGAAGTCTGAGTCATGCGGTATGATGGCTCGAATGGTGGCACGACAGAGTGTATGAAGGTTGAGTCATGCGATATGATGGCTCGAATGGTGGCACGACAGAGTGTATGGAGATTCGAGTCTTGATTGCGACATCGAGAGTTCGATGAGGTTGATGGAGTCTTCAAGAGTCATGAGGCGCAATGACTTGAAGAAGCGCTTCACAAGGAGAGTGCAATGTCTGAGCTAGTAAGAGCTCGACGGGGTTCTGGTCTCTCATGAGTCGGGAGGGGGAGCTTGTTGGGAAATCCCTCCCCATGAGAGACGTCGACAAGAAGCGACGAGGACGCGCGGTGTTGGACAAACAAAACTGCATGAAGACAAAGGATCGATCCTTTCCTCTCAGTCCGGATCTCTTGACAGAGAGTTGTGTTGGAAAGGATCGATCCTATACCCTATAAGGATCGATCCTCTCAGTCCGGATCTCATGACAGAGAGCATGTTTGTGGATGATCGAAAGAGGATCGATCATCGTCGGGGTGGTTGTTCGTGGATAAAACGTCGATCTCGCGGGGACGAGATCTCTATTTTATTTCCGAGCAAATCATATTTTAATTTCATATCAAGAAATTGTTGGCACCACACCCCTGGATCTGCCGATCGCCAATTCGACAGATCCATCATTTACATCCCCGTAGGGAATACCTCCGATTCTAGATCCAATAAAATAAACATTTCTTATAACAAAAGAAGAAGAAGAAAGAAAAAAAGAAGAAGAAAATAAGTGAGGTGAGGTATTAAACCGCCACCTTTATTGCCATCCATGCCATGTTATCACCAGGGGCTTCGAATCCGCTGGGTTTGGGAGCTTTGCTGTCCAAACGTTTGAGAGCGCCGTCCAGCAAGATATGACCTCCGTTTGTCGTGGGAGGAGCAGCTGCTGGGTTTGATGAAACTGGCTTGGAGATGAGAAGCCTAGAACCGGCTAGAACAGGGGAGCGCTGGTTGGAACGGAGGACGTGCGGCGAACGGCTGGAGCTTCCGTCGCGGGAACGATGATGGTGGCTGTCCCTCTTCAGAATGGGTTGATGTTCTTGCGCCGCGAGATCACCAAGGAGACGGAACGAACGCCGGCTGGAACAGAGAACAAGAACAAAAACAGGGGAAGCTTGTCTTCAAAGCCGCAGGGAGAGAGAGAGCCTTGGCTCGATCTCCGTCGCTGGCGAGGAACTAAGCTAGAGCAACCTTGTTGAAGGTCCAAGCCGCAGGTGACGAGCAAGAGAGCGAAGGTTGAGCCGCAGGATCGACGAGCCTCCTACAACGTCGACCCAGAGACGCGAGCGTCTCAATGGGTTCCGGCTGTGTGGGCTGGATCTACGTCGTCCGGTGATGCGCAACTTTGGAACATCACCAGAACCTCTTCGTCTTCAACCCTCTTCCTCAGTTTCCTCTTCAGCTTATCCTTCGATTTCTTCAACCAGCTTCTTCTTCAGCCAAGCCTCAATGCCTTCAGCCAAGACCAGCCTTACAGCGTTCTTCCACCCAGCTTCGACCAACCCTTTCTCAAGGCCATACTCCTCTATTTATAGGCACGAGAGGCGTATGTCCTCACATAGAATGGGATCATGGATCCCTTAATCAAGGGGTATTAATCACGTTAAGATGCTGATCAAGGTCCCTAATCAAAGGGATGCTGATTGCCTTGATGCTGATCCTTTTTATATAAGGATAGCTACCGTGCAGCCCAGCTGTGTTTTGCCATTGCTTTTATTATTTATTTATTTATTTTTATATGGTATGGGATGAGTGAGGCTGGTTTATATATATATTTTTCATATATATATATGGTATGGACGTGTATAAGGACGACCAACCATGCATCCCATGGAGATTTGCTGATTTTTTGTTTTGGCAGATTTTTCTTTTGAAGTTCGAAAATGATGTTCGAATTTCAAATTTACCATGATTTGAATATTTTTCTCATGTCCATTACTGTTTGAATATTTGTCCAACTTTAATAAATCATCTGTGAATATTTATTCCCGTACAGAATATTTATCTGAATTCTGAATATTTACAGGAATTTTACCAAAACATCCTCAGCGGTCCTATATGTTGGACCAAAATATTTTGGAGGGTGGAATGATCGGACTTCGGACAATTGCACCCTGAGGGTGTTAATTGCCCAAGATACCCATGGGGGCTAGCTGTTACAGTAAAATTACCAGAAGACCCCTGCGTTCATATGGCTTATTTAGGGTGCCGTCAAAGCCATGCAGGGTTGATGTACAATGTAATAGAAAGTCCAGGCCTGTATTTTTGGCTTAAATTCCTAATACGCCCTTGGGCGGGTGAAATTACCCAAATGCCCCTGGATGCCATCAAAATTAGGACAAGCATTTATCGGGCATTTTAAATATGTTTTGAGCTTGCTTGAGTCTATTTGATGTTGTTTTGGCTCAAACAAAACGTGGGTACTGCGATCTTTTGGTCTAGCCAAAATTGATGTCAACAGCGGTCAATTCTACGGAATGAAAGGATCGATCCTTTCATTAAAGAAGATCGATCCTTTGCGACATCCGGGCTAAAATCAAGGGTCCAGATTAATCCAAGTGTGGGTTAATTAGTGGATATAAATAAGGTTGGGATGTAACTCTAATTATGTGTGCTTGATATCAGAAACCCTAGAGAGAGAGAGGTCTGGGGAGCTTGATAGAAAGTTGGGCATTCTAAAGTGAATGTATATGGGAGGGTTGAGAGAGATTTATATGTGAGAGTTGAGAGATAAAGTCTTGTAAATCTCCTACATATTGAAGTTTTCTCTCTTCCCGTGGTTTTTCCTTTGCGATAATTTACCGGAAGGTTTTCCACGTTAAACTGTTGTCTTCTCCTTGTTCTATTGCTTTCATCTTGGTTTCATCTCCGCCGAATCCCTAACACAAGACAACATAGAGAAAAGAATCGTCGACCAATGAAGACAATACGCACATTAAGGCCTCATTTGGTACGGGGGTTAGGAAAAGTGAGAATAAGGGATTTTGGGTAAGGAAAAGTGTGAATAAAGTAGTAATTATTACTTGGAATAAGAAAAAATAGAGTGGTAGTGATAAGTCACTAATTATTCATAATTAAACCCCTTAAATTACCTTTGTTAGGCATAGAGTGGTTTTCTTTGATGTCATATTGCTTGATTTCAGGTTTAAATAGGTTTTGAGAAGAAATACAAGAGTTTCGGCTAAGAAGATGAATTTATTTAATAAAGACTGCTTCGTCGCCTGTTAGGAAAATATTCGCCAGATATTCTGTATAAGTCCAAATATTCTGAAAATTTAGTACATGATAGAAGACTTCAAGATCTACAATGTTCATGTTGGACACTTTGCGAGATTCCTGATGGTATGATAGCAGAATTCAAGAATACATGAAGATACATAAGCTGGAAAGCTGCACCGTCGATGCTGAAGAGAATATTCGCCAAATATTCTTCATTAATTCGAATATTCTGAAATTTTGGAAGATGAAAGAAGACTTCCAGATCTAGAACTTTCCTGTTGAAGACTTTCTCAGATTCCGAACAGATTAGCTTCAGAATTGATTACAAATCGGAATTCCGAGTAGGAATTGAAGAATAAGGAAGCTGATGACGTGGTAGTTATTAACCTAGTCAAACTGGGAAGTCCGATCGATCGGTTTGAGTCCGATCGATCGCTCCGATGACGTCAGCAACCCGGAATTTAGGGAAATTAGAGTTTAAGTCCAAATATAACTCCTAATTCCGGGGTTGAGGGTTTCTAATACATAAGAGGGTTATTCCAGCCGAAAATAATCATCTTTTGGAGCACTTTTGGAGGAGAAGGTTAGGGTTTTGAAGACGGTGATCTTTCCACGGGGATCGACGGCTTCATCTTCTATACCTATGGCTGATTTCCAAGAGATGAGTGGCTAGTTTTCTTGTTCTTAGGAATACCATGAAACCCTAGTGTAACTTTTGATCTTTCTTAGTTGGATTTTTGTGAACTTCTCTAAGTATAATCTCATGAATATGATTTTAATGATTATAGAGTTGAAGGAACAGAGTTCCGTTGACGTATTATTAGTCCTACATGATGATTGTACTTGAGTGTAGAGATTCAAGAGATAGTTTGCATGTGGTTTGTGATTTACCTTTGAGATAATCTATGCTACGTGAAGATAAGTCATGCTAAGGTCATTAGGAGTAGAATAACTTAAGATAATGGTAGGACCGAAGATGATTTATGCCAAACAAAGATAGGTTATGCCGTAGGGAACATAAAACCTTCTTTTAGGGATTCGTGTGAGCTTGTAGCCATACGATCCATAATGCTTAGAGAAGTGATCAAGATGATAACTATGGAAGATTAAGGGTGAAACTAGGGTGAATTGTGTATTTCCTAAGACATCTTTTTCCATCTGATTAAAACCTTAATATTTTCCTTTGCTTTCTTAGATAATTTCAGTTAGATCAATCTATCATTGAAGTGTTTGGTTTAGATCAAGAGTTTTGAGAATCGATTTTGGTTTTCCTAGTAATTCCCTGTGGTTCGACTCCGGATTTCACCACTAGTCTACCTAGTAGTATTAGTGATTGAACAAGGATATAAATTTAAGATTTGATTGAGGTTAGCAACGTTTTAACGACGACGTTTGCGAGCGATCAGTTAGTGGTAAATAGAATATGAATAAATAGATTTTAGTTACTTGGAATAAGAAAATATGTTTGGGGATAAGTATAGAAATAAGGGGTTTATTCCCCTCTTATTCCCACACCAAACAGACCCTAAATGCTACTCTACGAGGTTTGCTAACACGCGAGCTATGCATTCATCAACCCAAACGTAACATTCATACACTCTTACCTCATGTCTTATCCTTTTGACATTTCACAGAACATCTCATAGTCCATGCATATATCATAGGTATTTATCATTTAAACATATCAAGAATAAAGCATACAAGCACTTATCCTAACAGAGCCAAACCATGCATGATATCAATCAATGAACACAGGGTACACCTTCAACCCATTTAATCTAAACATTTCCAAAGGGCATTACTCCATTGGTTAATCGACAAATGAAGTAGAAACGGACACACAACCGGCCCGAGGCTTAAACATGATATAATAATACACAATCGAAATAATTAACATGAAATTATAAGAATTGAATAGGAGACGAAACAAAAGGCAATAAAGGATAACAATTTAATATTAATTACTAGACAACAACAAAATTCATCTTAGAATTAAATCGAAGGTTCACATTGAAGCCAAACCATTATACATGATCAATTCAACATAAAGTAAAGGGATTTCAAAATTTATATGACAATATTCTCCTCTGTTTGGCTCCCGATCAGTCGGCATATTGCCCAATTGGTCAGAAGTCCGGAACCTGGAAACTCAAACTCCCAGCCGCGTCCAACATTGCAAACATCACCCCGAACAATTCTCAGATTACGTGGACAAAACGGATAGAGCAAAACCGGCAAACCAAGCAAACTACAGTGAACAAACTGAACAAATCGAATAGAGCAAATCTAGCAAAACCACATATCTATTCTTCAAACTAGAACAACCCAAAGCCCCTGATCAACCCATACACATCCACATATGTATCTATTCTTCAAAATACATATATAGATATCACTTGACGAAGGCTACTGAAGTAGAAGCTATAAACACATCACGCAACCCAATCACTCGCAAACATCTCGAGCAATCCACAGAATATGGAAACCTGGTTCTCATCTCTAACGAAGGAAGCATCAAAGGGGAAGGAGACTAAGGATCATGCAAAATCAAAACCCCGGCCTCGACCTCAGCCGAACTACCAACCGTCGGCTTCCTCAGTCGATCGGATGGTTGATGGGGCGCGACAAACCTTCGGGAAAAGAATCCAAACCAAACACCAAAAGATTCACTGGAAATTGGGAATCTCAAGTATCCGGCCAACCAAGAACATGGGAAAGAAAAAAGGCACAGGGGAGGAAAATCTCATTCAAATCCAACAAGCCGGCGAAAGGGGAAGCAAAACTCATCAAAGATCCAGATAGAGAGGAAACATCATCTCAATTCAACAAGCCATCCAGATAGAGGGGAAACATCATCTCAATTCAGCAAGCCATCGAAAGCCCCCAAAATTGATGGTTGACTAAGGGTTATGGTACTTCATGGTTAAAAAAACTGTTCACATCTATGGTCGGCATTTCATGCATATAAAGAGACTTTTCGAATCCAGGATTTCCAGGACGTTCATAACTGAAGCATCATGCACATATGTTAATCATTGCCCACAAAAGGTTTCAATGAGTTTAAGGTCTACTACAGTGAGAAGCAAGCAATCATTGCTAGAATGATGTTAATTCTCCAATCAAAAGATACTTAATGAAACTTATACCATCCCCTCTGCTCCATGACTATCTTAGCATGGCACCAGATGATTATTGTTTCCCTATTTTTAGCATTGGAAACATAGCCGAATACAAGACCTAATTTCAATTTCCAAATCATTATTATTTCTATCATCTATATAGCATTCACTTGCATTGGCTGAGTACCCATAGAGACTCAAACATCCAAGATTTAAAGAATTGTTTTCAGGGTAAAACATGTTACAGGCCATACATAGATCTAAGCATCCGTTACTTAGTGAGGATTTCACACGACTATGCCCTGTTCTTCACAGTAGAAAGGCCATAATAATAGCATATAACTGTTTATCCATGTCTTGCCCATTTTATGGTCGATGACATCATAAGGTCCAAATATTATACATACATCGCACTGGAATATGAAGCCTTAGAATTGAGTTTTCTTCAATCAACAGATATCAGAAATAAAGCTAAATTTTTTTTCAGTATCCAAGTAAAGCACGAGCACTAGCTCATCTACAATCCAAACAAGCAACGTTAAAAAATGTCAACAAGATCAAAACAAACAGATTAGTCATATCATGCTAGGCCAAGATTGAACTCATGTTATCTATTCATACACTCAAACAGCTCTGAAGTCAATTACTAGCTCTCAAAAGCCATGAATAACACAGAACATGGATGCTTCTCCTTTTTTTACCCTTGAATCACATTGGAATACATGAAGAACTGCTTCAATCTGCAAATGATAAGAGAACTTAAATATTACAAGTAGAAAAAAAAGTCATAGGCAAGAAGACCTTAAGATATCCGAATACACGCTTGCCTGTTGTTGTCCTGACAAGGCCGACATCAAGGAGAGCACGGAAAGGCCTCCTGCTCTCTGCAGGTTCAACAGAGAAATCTTCACCAGTTGCCTGTCCAAAGGATCACGAAACATGTTACCCTCCGACCATACCAGAAAAACAATGCGATACTAATGAAAGCTAGTAAGATTACCTCCACATGTCCTTGATATTCTTCATGCGCAAATAATACCAGTCTTCACATATTTATCTCACCTACAATATGGTATAAGTAATTAGAAACAGCTGGGATTCTTTCCGGATTATCTCATGGCATTGTAATCAGCAAGGTAAAGCAAATGCATTCTCCAAAATTTACACAGTCTAAGTCCACCAGTGCACCAAGGTTAATGACAATGAGGATAGATAAGTAAATTATCACGCTTAGTGCTGCATATAAGTTAAAACTAAAAATATGCAGTGTTCCCAGCTTGAAGAAAAGCCAATGAAAAATAAAGAACACTCTGCATTCTCCACTCAAAGCTATTTGAATGTGAACATATATACCTTAAAGCAATAAGTTCACCATTTTGATTATTATCAAGGAAATAACAGCATTTGAAAAACAGTGGTAACTTGTAGAGAGCAAGCATAATGCCAAATTGCACTTAATAGCTAAATCTTCTTTTAACTACTACTCCAGTAAGGAGAATTAGCTATATAAGCTCCTTTGGAAAGGTCAGTATCTTCGCTTTTTAAAGGGAAGAGTATTATGGCCAGGATCTATGCTGCTCTGAATTTTCCATAAAAGAACAAAGTAATATAACCAAAAAAAATGCAAAGTCTATATTTTTTAGCTCACACATAATATTACACTAAATGACTTCAGCAATAGAAGAACTTTGAAATGTAATATAAGGCGCTAGACCAGGAAGTTCCTGGCAGGAGTACCAATGAACCGGATACAACATATAAATGCATTCTGGAAGATGCTATACTTGCTGAAGGGATCCAAAGATGGTGGAAAACCATAATATGTCAAAATGCCAGGGATATTGCAGCAAGCTGCTTTCTTTCGCAGTTATGTGACTACATTGGGCTGCATACGCATTCATGTGGCTATTCACGTGGATGTTTGTGTGAAACAAATTCACCTATTAATCATAGTCTTACAGCTTTCACTCTAGTATTTTGCTCAAGAGGATATGACAATATAGTCTAAAGTTTGAAACTGATAAATAAGCACACCTGTACGAACAACAAGAGCTCCAAGTCCGGTAGGATTACCAAATATCTAGACAAAAAAAAAGATATCAGTAGAAAATAAGACAGCAAGAATCGCCATGCCCTCTTTAACCTGCATCAATGACAGCAAGAACCTTAATGCAACCTCAGCTGTAAAACAAGAACAGTTTCTACAATATCAAAGAACCAAAGCTCATTAAGTTGAACATGTAGGAGGTTCTCATGATATACTCCTCTATCCGCTTGCACTATATTCAAAACAACATGATACTGCATTTTATCTTATGTTGGCCGTTTTGTCACATAACCAAGATTCTGTCCTACTATAAAAAGAATGGAAAATCAAGTAAATCTAGCCAGTTTGCTTTATCCACCGAGTCCCTAAAACAGAATAATCAAACAAAATTATAAAGCTTGGAAAACAACAATAATTAGATGACAATCATACCTCTCAGCACAACTATTACAAATTATACCACTTGCTCTGACCTACATCTCAACTATTACAAATTGTGTCTGATCTTCATAGATTTCTCCCTAACGGCTCGTTTGGTTGCGCAAAAAGGTTGGGAATGGAATGGTCAATTCCCGTGTCAAATCACATTCCATTGTTTGGTTGGCACTTAACGTCAGGAATGTAATGCTTCATTCCTGACAAGTTGGGAATAGCCCAATCCCATCTGATAGCTCGGACCGGCTCATTCCGTTCCGAACGATCGGGGGATTAGAAAATGTAATTACTAAACTACCCTTTGATCACTACCTCTCTCCCTCGTCTCCTCTCCCCTGGCTACCTCTCTCCCTCTTCTCCTCTTCTCCTCTTCTCCTCTCCTGCGGTTACCTCTCTCCCTCTTCTCCTATCCCTTGGCTATCTCTCTCTCTCTTCTCCTCTCCTCCCCTGTTTCTCTCCTCCTCCGGCTACCTCTCTCTCTCTTCTCCTCTCCTCCCCTGTTTCTCTCCTCCTCCGGCTACCTCTCTCCCTCTTCTCCTTCGGCTGCCTCTCTCCCTCTCCTCCTCTCCTCCTCTCCTCCCTTGTTTCTCTCCTCCTCCGGCTACCTCTCTCCCTCTTCTCCTCTCCTGCGGCTACCTCTCTCCCTCTTCTCCTCTCCCACGGCTACCTCTCTCTTCTCAGCCCGACCCTGTTTCTCTCATCCTCCGACGACCTCTCTCCCGCGCCCGAGCCTATTTCGCTCCTCCCCTGACGACCTCTCTCCAACGCCCAAACCCATGTGCATGGTTAGCAACGGCCAAGCCGCTCGCTATTAACCCCTGTTTGGGATTAGGCCAGAGCTCTCTCCCTAGAAGAGAGAAGAGAGAGAGGAAGGGGCTTTGGGAGACCTCGAATGGGAGGAGGACGCCGGAGGAGAAGCAGATGGGAGGGATTCGTGGAAATCGATCGCCATTTCTTCAGTTTCTCAAGCATCGAATGTGATACTTCTTGTTCTTGATGAGCTTATATAGAATGCTTCCTCCAATATCTTCGCATCTTTGCATCGATCTTCTGTTTCGCGAGCATGCTATCTCACTCCTATCAAACTAAGTTCCAACTTTCAATCTCCTTATCGCTCATGTTGGGTGTTTGATGTTGTTGAAGGCTCCGGCTTTCCATCATTTGGAGCCGCCTTGATCCGATCAGTGACTTGAGTCTCACGAGCATTTGCATGCATCTCATTGTGTTCATGCATGTCTGGCTATTTTAGTCATTTGTACTTCATTCCTATTCCATTCCCAGCTTCTGTTTGTATACCAAACACGATAATGCTTCACTCCTATTCCCAATCCTGATATCACAAAATCACTTTGGCAATAGCCCATTCCACTCTTCATTTCGGTTTTCATTCCATTCCATCTTCCAATCCCATTCTGTCCCCCATTCCTTGTGCGAACCAAACGTGCCGTAAGTTCCGCAAACAAATAGGTTACATCTTACATGTAATACATAAACTTTACTTTTTTGTGTGCTTTTAAAGTGGAAATATAAAAACCCCTCCCGTGGAAGAGAAACTAAAGAGTTCCTTAAGCATTACAAGATTATAGTTCCAATTATAAAACAGATTTCTTGTTCTCTTTCAATGGAAAATGAAACTCATACCTGCCTCAATATGACGGCTTCTTTGGTCTTGTTTGTCCAAAAAGCATTTTTGCAGAAAAAACTCAGTTGCTGTGGAAAATTTGAGTAGGTCTTCAGTGGACGGCAAAAGATTCCATGAGCTGCGAAGAAAAAATTCCATGAACTGCAAAGAACAGAATTATCATATCCCTCAATAGACAGAAGAATATATGTCGACAACAATAAAGCTCAATGCTACAGATTTGACTTATTATTTTCACTCTTCGTCTAGACCCTTCTTGATATTGGAGAAGAGGGTCATTGTTTCATGTTGCATGAGATTGACTAGTGGAATCAGGAGGCAGGCCTTCTCTCCAACCCACTACTGGGCAGAATCAAAGAATATCGGCAAGCCCTCTCTTACCAAGCTTGCCTTGGCTGGAATTTAGTACCGATTCAAAGAGCCATGCTAGGATAAAAACTGCTAAAGAAGAGCTCATCTAAAAGTTTCCAAAAGGCCGTACATGTAGTCTTGATTGCAAATGTGCAACCCGGTGTGTCTCACGCTGAATCTCTTCCTTGAAACTTTCTAATGCTTGTACTCAATCTCCTCCAGGCTCTATGACTTCCTGGCCCAAGAAACAGATTTCCTCGCCCGTGATTGTATCGAAAATGCTAACCTTGAGGCTGAGGTAAAAGTTGTCCTCTCTCAACTAAGTGTAGCATTAGCTTGCCTGCCTCATGTGTGCATCCCTCTAAGACCAGCCTACTGCTCACCTTCTCACACAATTTAACATCAGGAATCAAATTTCTGTAGAACATCCGGCAGGCCACTTTATATGACTGCAAAGGGAGACCTTTTTTCAGATAACAATCCATCAACATGTAGCATGTCTCGGCGTCAGTTCTTGATGATGTCCTTAATACCTTCCCAAGGATTTTGTATGCCTCATCAAGTCTTCCAAATCCACAAAGTTTCTCAATGACCTGGTTATATGCAGTTCTAAACTCCTGCCTTGCTAGGAATTTGTCCAGTAACTTGAGCAACTCCTCCACTTTGCCCTTCTCACAGTATCTGTGAATAACTGTCCTATATGTAACAGGCGTAGGAACAATACCCCTCTTGAGCATCTTTTTAGCAAGTTCTGTTGCTTCTTCAAATCTTCCTTTCCTTCCCAATGCATCAATTACCACGGTGTAAGTTACAACATCTGGATGTCTATTACTCAAATACATATCATCCAACAAAGACAGCACAGACTCCAAATCACCCTGTTGACAAAATCCATGAATTATGGTGGTAAAGTTTACCACGTTAACAGCACAGCCCTTGCTTTGACACTCCTCCATGAAATTCTTAGCTTCGGCTGCCTTCTGTTCCTTGCACAGTGCGTGAATGAGTAAATTAATCTCAGCAGTAGTCGGAAAGAAACCATTCCTTATCATCTGCATAACCAATTCACAGGCCTCAGTCAATCTCCCTTCCCTACGAAGTCCATGAATGACAACACTGTATGTAATAGCGTTTGGAGTCCACCATTCCTGTTCGCTCTTATTCAACATATCTCTCGCCTCTAATGAGCTCCCGATTCTACACATCCCATTTAACAAGGCAGTGTGAGTAACAGAATTAGGCTTGCAACCATGCCTATACATATGCTTCAACACCTTTCTCGCTTGATCTATCTTGCCTATCCGACAAAACCCGTTAATTACTGCAGTGTAAGTCACTACATCAGGGAGGATGCCCTTTGACAGCATCTCGCTTACAATCTCTTTGGCCTCATCCATCCTTCCGTCCAGACAAAATGAATGCACAATCGCACTATAACCTACCTTATCAACTCGAAATCCTCTCTCTTCGGATTCCCTCAAAAACTGAAGAGCTTCATCTGCATGACCATTCTTCGAGAGCACATGTATAACACTATTATAGGTAACCTGATCAGGAATCAAATCAGAATCAGTTGTCATCTTCACCAGTAACTCTTTAACTTCTTGAATCCTATTCTCCTTACATAAGAAACTCATCACTGTGTAGTAGCTGATCTTGTCGGGTGGACAACCTTTGTATGGCATTTCCCCAATCATCTTCAATGCATCATTGACATGGTTCCTGTCACAGAATCCTTTGATCAAGCAATTGAATGTCACCACATCAGGAGCAATCCCGACCCTTTGCATCCGGTCGAAGAACATTAAAGCCTTCTCCAACCGATTTGCCATGATAAGAACATGGATGGCCACGTTACAAATGGACAATTCTGGGGCGCACCCATCTTTCTGCATCAAATTCAAGACTCTCATTGCACTCCGCAGCTTTCCAGCCCGACTATATGAAACCATCAAATGTGCAAAGTCTTCCACCCGCCGGCTAATCCCTCGGCGAATCATTAGCCTCATGATCCGCCGTGAAGACACACAAAGCTTGGTCTTGCTGAGCACTTCGAGCATAGTATGGTAAGCCTCGGGTGGATGACGGTAGCGCCATTGGCGGTCACCCCAGTAGAAAAAGTTCACAGCCATACGCTCATCAGACTGCAAGCGGAGTACGGCGGACAGCTGTCGAGGATTGAGGGTTCTGAGCAAATGCCGGAGCTCCGCCTCGAGCTTTCGGTCCCAAGCATCGTGGAGGTCAATCAGCCTGCAAGTGTTTCTCACCATAGGGTGCCTGGATTCATCTTTTCGGTCATCTTCGGTGGCCAAAGCTTCTTCTTTTCTTGCAGGGGTTTTATCAAACAACTCGAGGACACCAAAATCATCGCCACCGTCGCAATTTTCTGCTTCCATTTCATTATCGGATTCCTCACTATCGCAAAAATGGCTACTTTCTCCAAACTGGGCGCCCAAGATTAGATTTTGATCGCCGTTATGTGCTCCATTATGAGCCGATGCCTTCCTCCCATTATTAATCCGTTGGGTTTGCTCTAAAAGACCTCTAAAACCACCAAAAGGCCCACTTCTCTCGGCCGCAATTTCAAGTTCTTCACGGGCATCTCCAAGAGTGCCCAAAGTAGCGTTGGGCTTAGGATCATCGGCAGATGAGAAAAAGATGGGATTTTTTACCGAATAATGGCGAGCAATCGAATCAAAGCGTGGTTTAACAACGACCTCCACGCTTCTTGGATTGAGATACTTTCGAAATGGCGGGGAAGTCATCGACCTCGGAACCTTATTTAGGGTTTTATTCATCCTATTTGTGATCAACGGCAATTCAGGGAAGGGGAAGCTATACTCGTTGTCATTACCTCCGCAGTCCGCAGAGCCCGGGAGTTTCATTATACGATGCCAGAGTCTTGGGCTGATAAATTACGGATCCGTTTGGCTGTACATTGTGTTATTTTATAGATGTGATTTATTTGTAAATTATGATGAGATGTGATGATGTAATGGTTTAAAATCTGTTTGACATGGCACGTTAATAACTGTGATAAAAAAGTGTGTTCATATAATTTATTATTTGGGTGTGCGTTTATTTTCAAATATACAGTGTAAAATACTAGTTTGTTATTTAGTCTCTGTGTTTATTACGCTGCGACCAATGTGCGGTCAAATGGAAAAATCTATAAACTGCTTCGTGTTTGACGCAGTTTTGACATGGTCCCTACCAGTATGTTATTATTCTTAAATGAGATTTTTATGAATGTGACTGTGATCAATTAAAAAAAATATATATTTTGACAACATGAACGCACGTCCAAAGTAACCCAAGGGATGGAAAAAGGATCAGATCCAATTCGCTTATATATGCTAGCCCAATTGTATGGCGCAATTGATACCAGTCGGTTTCGGGCAGTAAGCCTACAGATACGGGCCGGCTAGGATTAGGCCGAACAACAGATAAACTGCCACGGCGGCACAGGTTTTGGTTCGTAATTACTTTTGGCTCACCGTAGGGGTGTTTTAGTAAACTAATACTAAAGTCATTCGCTGATGTCAGCATGGACGAGGACTAGTTAATCCTGACAATACGATTAGGCCGGCACCGGGCGGGGATAGCGGCCCCCCGTGCGATCCACTCAAGCAAAAGACGATTAGTATAAACTAAAATTAATTAGACTAACACATATATTATTATTATTATCTATTATATAACATCAGTTTTCATGACGTTTGATATGAAGTATAAAACTATATACGCGTGGTATGCACATGTGACATAGGGTTGTAACCAAATAAAGAGAGAGAGGATAGGGGGCCATGGGGGCCCATCTACTGAGTCATATGCCACGTCATAACCAATCTCTGACGTGACGCACTCGTGACGTAAGGTTGGTTATTATAGAAAGAAAGGGAGAGAGGGGGTAGCCGTGCCAGGTGGCACGGAGCCCACCTAGTCTGTTTATAAGATGTGATTATTTCACGAGTTTGGCTCTTAAATATAATGATATTTATTGGAGCAATTTACATTGAAGAGTATAAACAAATTAATTTTATCAAAAGAGTGGTATGCGTTGTAAGATTAATTTCCAAAATCTCGTATATAAATATTAGAATATCATAATTAACTGAAATAAAACATAAATGTGTTGATCGCAATGGATGATCCCCAAAGAAACTGAAAAGTGCGCCTGCTCTCGATTGGGTAAGCCAGAAACAATATGAAGAGTGAAGAGAGGACATAACCTATTTATAGATATCCAGTGAGTTCTCTCATTAATGGCAAACACTGAATCCAATTAGAAGTGAAACTTTAGTGGAACTAGAATTAGATCTAACCCGAGTTTAAGCCTATAAATAGTATACTTAGGGTTATCAAAAGGAGGTTTTTGGAGGACTTTCAGGAGGACTTTTTCTGAAGCATCTGGAGGAGAGGAAGCTATGTTAGGGTTTTGTTTTCTTCGTCTTTCTTTTTTTATTTTTCCTTGAACACTTTTGTCGTCTTCATGATGAACATGAGTAGCTAGTTTCTTTTCTAAGGTATCGATATAGCCTAATAGAATCATTCTATGTTATTGAATCATGGTTATTTAATCAATTTATATTTCTTTTTTCATTCATTATTATAACTGAAATCTTTAATACCATTATCTGACTAATAGAAGTATTATAGATTGTTTTATGTGAGATTGGGCGAGGATTCATTCCCTAATCTTGCAGGGTCTATGAATGAATGAGTTTATGTCGAAGCCGGGTTCAATCTAAGACAATTCTTGGTTCATAATTGTTCTTTAGGGCTTAATGGATTCTTGGTTAACGATTTGTTATGGTTACATTAGCAAGGGTTAATTGAGGGTACTTGGTGAAGACTGCGGCCGAATGGATCATCATACCGGAAGAACGAACCCACCTTGGAATTAAACTGAGATTTTGTTGATTCAATGCATAAAATGAGGATGTTATGGTGAAATCGGAACCTTAGTGCTCATCCATAAGATTTCAATCGTTTTCTTATTTCGTTATTAGATCTTCTATTTTCGGTACTTATTATTTCTTACTTCACCTTCCTTATTTTCTTTACTTTCTGTTCTTCTTTAGCGTTTTACTTTAATAATCTTTACAAATCTGTGTGGGTACGATACTCGTCTTGCTGCTATACTGACCACACCGATTCGTATACTTACGAGATATAAAATTTATTCATCAAGTTTTTGGCGTCGTTGCCGGGGATTTGATTAGAGTTTATTAGTAGTGAATGCAATATTTCTGATCACGGAAAGAAAAGTTGTTGCCCTTGGACAATAAAGTAGATCAAATTGGGAGTAAGAAGAGATCTAACAAAGACAGCCTGTCCACATCAGATCTAGAAGTTCAAGAGGAGGAACAAGAGACAATGGAGCTTAATAACAATGCACGTCATTTGGGGGAGTACGCAAGGCCTACTATTTCTACCTCACCTTCATGCATCGCGTTACCAGAAGAGACTATGAATTATGAACTTAAAAATCTATATTTTTCTATGATTTTTGAATTTCATGGTTTACCTTCTAAAGATGCACTGACTTTTATGAAAGATTATTATACTACTCTTCAGACTTTTCCTCTAGGTGGCATTACTGAAGATCAACTGAGGATGCGATATTTTCCTTATACCCTGAAGGATAAAGCTAAGAAATGGCTAATGTCATTGCCTCCTGGATCACTAATTGGGATTCAATTTATAACAAGTTTGTCAGCAAATTTTATTCCCATTGCCATGACTATCAACTTGAGGAGGCAAATTCCAAATTTTCAGCAAGCTGATGGAGAACCATTTCATGAAGCATGGGATAGATTTAAAATGCTTTTGATGCAATGTCCCCATTATAATTACTCTCTAGAAAATCAGATGTAATATTTTTATGATGGATTAAATCTTTCTTGTCAGACTATGACAGATAATGCTGGAGGTGGAGCGATGTTCAAAAAGACACCACCAGAGGCATATGAAATTTATGAGATGTTGGGATCCAACTCGCAACAGAGAGACACGTGGAATAAGGCGAGAGGCATCTATGAGCTGAACCAGAAGGACGACATGGCTTGGTGATGAGAATGCAAAATGTCATATTTTTATCCCTCAATGCCTAATCTTCTATGCTTATTTGATACCTAAATATACTCATTGCTCTTATATTTTGATTTCGGATGCAATTGGAGACCTTAAGTGCGAAACGAAGCCAAATGGACAAATCTGGACAGTTTTGACAGCAGTTCGTAATCTTACGAAGAAGATTGCAAAGAAGATGGGCCAGCTTCAAAGAATAATCTGTACCTACTCGGGAAGAATCAGATGAAGTTCTATATATTATTTTCATTCTCAATCCATGAGTCTGTTGTTTCTGAAAAACAAAAGAAAAAAGAAAGAAAGAAAAAGAAACAGAAAAGAAGAAGAAAAGAAGTGATGGAGGAAATTGTTTTTCATGTTCCAAAATGTTCATAATTCCTCCTAATACTCCAAGAAAGGGGTATGTTTATGTATGATTTCTACAAATGTGGAAGTTTTTGCTAAAGTTTGTTCCCTGCTGCAATTAAAGAGTATTCCTTTAAACAATCTCTTTGTCAATGCAAGAATGTTACATGGTTTGAGTACTTTATAGCCAAATTGAAGAAGTTACTGAATTGAGTGATTGCTTATACATGTCTTCTTGATGCATTTTTGCTCCATTAGTTCCGTTGGCTTTTCAGCTACATTCTCAAATATTTCCCACCTTGATCCTTTGAAAGTCCTTATGATCCGTGTTATGCATGTGATTCTAGTGGTGGAGAATGAGAACATATGCAAGCTTATGGTTTATCATTTTCATTGGAATGAATTTGAGTGAAACACATGCCCTTCAAACACATGAGAGCTGAGTGTTAATTTCCGTGAGGGTCTACTTATTGAGTTTCAAGTGGAAATGCTTACCGATTGATTTTAAGCTGTTCAAGAATGTTTGTTCAGGATATGTTATGAGTTTTGAAGAGCTTAGTTGTTCTTTGTTGATGGCATTGCAACCTTGATATTTTGAGTGAGTTGAATTTTAGTTTTGCCCGAGGACGAGCAAAGGTTAAGTGTGGGGGAATTTGATGAGAATACAAAATGTCATATTTTTATCCCTCAATGCCTAATCTTCTATGCTTATTTGATACCTAAATATACAAATTACTCTTATATGTTGATTTAGGATGCAATTGGAGACCTTAAGTGCGAAACGAAGCCGAATGGACAAATCTGGATAGTTTTGACATCAGTTCTTAATCTTACGAAGAAGATTGCAAAGAAGATGGGCTAGCTTCAAAGATTAATCTGTACCTACTTGAGAAGAACTAGATGAAGTTCTATATATGATTGAAAAGTTATGGAAATCTAGTTTTTGGAGAATTTTACGGTTCGTGATTTAGAGCTTCCTAGAGAACGTTATAGTGTTTTTACTACCACCAACGCGGAGCAGAATAGCAGAAGAATTATGTAGAAAAGAAAAGATCAATCTTCTTTTCATAAAAGATCAATCCTTTATGCATGCAGAGATGAAAAAGACCCACGGTCGACCGTCGCATCGACTGTCAGCCTCTGTTCGAAATATACATTCTCAGGGTCGATGCGAAGATCGACCGTGAGCATAAACAAGAAGTCTGGAATAAAAGACTGATCTTCTTTACGTAAACGATCGATCTTAGTCGGGGCGCAACCAAAATATGGGAAGAAAAGATCGATCTTCTCCTATATAAAGATTGATCTTTGTTAACCGACTTTGCAAAATAAAGGGCTCAGATCTAATCCAAGGATGGGAAACTCTTGGACTATAAATAGGATTCTTTTTAGGGATTGAGGGAGACAAATCCTACATACTTTTCGGCTACTTTCTGCCTCTTGGATATTTCTAGAGCTCTTATTTCTTCTTTGCTAGAATGTTCTTGCTGGCCCTGTGTGGCTAAATCTTAATTCTTGGTCAAGGAAACTGAAACCTCGGAATCCATGAGCTGTGAGATCTAATCTGTTTGTATTATTCAATTTATACTTGGGTATTGAATGATTTTCTGTGATTATTTTCATGATTGTATTGTCTAATTGCTAGGAGGCCTACTAGTTTATTATTCATTGTAATCTACTGTTAGGTTGGATATCAAATCCGTAATTGTTTGATCCATCTAATCTGCGAAGCAACTAGGTTTTAATGATTTACTACGTTTCAGATATTGTTAGATCTTAAGAAGAATATTCGACTAAATTAAATGCAGCCGCTTGTGCTGATGTTGTTTATCTTCATCGATTTCCCTATTCTTAAGGCTGCTAAAAGATTAAATCTACAACATTTGTCTTGGGTTGTTTAGTAGTTAGTGTTAGTTACATCGCTTGTTTCTAATTAACTATGATTGAGGAGAGATTCGAATTTAATTCAAAGGGTGAATATTCAAGATATGAATTGATATATACTTGCACCAATGACAAGTTATAAAGAATCTGATAGTGGATGTTGACTTAGGTCAAGGTTTGTTCTCTTAATTAAATTCGATTCTTCAATTTAGATTACTTCTTATTTGTTTTTGTTATATTCAGAACCCCCATCTTTGTTCACGAAGCACAAAACTAGATTAGACATTTCTCGTGGGATCGACTCATACTTGCACTACTACATTCATTTTAAAGAGTATTGGTTTTATTTTTGATTGCTTATTGGGTTTAGGCAGATTGCAACCCTCAATAAGAAGATGGACGCGATGATGTCCACTTAAGCAAAATCGGTTGAGGTTTGTTGAATTTGCAATATTGTTGGTCATGGTTTGATTCATGTCGTTCTGGTAATGAATTTGCTGAATATGTGCCAGAACAAGCTAATTTGATGAATGCTTATAACCCGAGACCTAGATTTGACCCTTATGCTAATACTTACAATCCAGGTTCGAGGGAGCATCCGAATTTTTCATGGAAAATACCACTAATGCTAGTATGCCTTCTGCTAATCAGTCTAACCCACCTATTTAGTCATCTTTGGAAGCGACTATGTTAGCTTTTATGCAAAAAATAGACTCAAAGATGGAACGGTATGATTTGGCAATTGTTGAACATGAAGCAGCACTGAAGAATATGGCAGCTTTCATTGGGAAGTTGGAAGTTCAAGTAGGACAGCTTGCAGATGCTGTACGAGCCTATGTTCCAGGCAAATTTCCAAGCCAATCTGAGCAAGCCAACGCAATTACTGTTCTTCGTTCAGTTAAGATAATTGATGATAAGATTAATGTTGAAGTTATTGATAAGTGTAGTGATGATAAAATCGAGAAAGTCGAGAGGGAGGAGCCCTTGAAAAGGCCACCGCTGGCCAAATCTTTTTCTGAGCATGAAAAGAGAGCAAGTTCATATCCTAAGGTTCAACACAACACTCCTCCACCATATGTAATGCCAGTTCCTTTTCCAGGCCGCCTGAAGAAAGCCAAAATTGATAAGTCATATTCTGAAATTTATGATATTCTATTTAAGGTTAATGTGAACTTACCATTGCTTGATGTGATTAGGAAAATATCAGCCTTTCCAAAGTTCTTCAAGGAACTAAGTACTTATAAGCGTAAGGATGAACCTCATGAAAAGGTGATGGTCTCAGAAACGGCAAGCGCGGTGCTACAAAGGAAGCTTTCACCCAAGGTTAAGGATCCAGGGAGTTTTAACATTAGTATTATTGTTGGTGATACAAAAATTGGGGAGGCAATGCTTGACTTAGGAGCCAGTGTTAATTTGATGCCTTATTCTGTTTTCCGTCAGTTAGGTATGGGTGAATTAAAACCTACTACTATATCTCTACAACTTGCAGATCGTTTACTTAAGTATCCATTAGGCATTGTAGAAGACATCTTAGTACAAGCTGATAAGTTAATTATTCCTACTGATTTTGTCATATTGGATATGGATGATGCACCATTGAATGATAGAAATTTACCTATTTTGCTGGGACGTCCATTCATGGCTACAACCAAGACTATGATTAATGTAAAGGGTGGTAAGCTTGGTATGATAGTTTTAGGTGAAACTGTTGAATTTAAAGTGTTTGTATCTATGTCCTATCCTTCAAATTCTTTTGATTGTTTTTCAATAAATGTTGTAGATCCATTGGTGTTCTCTAATTTCAGGTTGGAGCAAGTGAAGACTACATTGAAAGCGGATTTGACGATGGTGGAGGATGACTTGCACACTTATGAGAGAGCAAAGGAGGTCATGGCACCCCTTGAAGCATTACAACCATACAAACCTGGTTGAATCTTAGGCCTTGCGAATACGTCTTTCCTAGACGTTAAATAAAGCGCTGGGTGGGAGGCAACCCACCAAGGTAACCTGTTTTTAAGTTTCTGTTTTCAATTTTATGTTTTCTCTTTTGTTTTTCTTTTAGGTTTTCAACCACCCTGATGATCATTGACGAGATGTTTGCTTACTCTATCAGCTGGCCTCTTTCTTATTTAAACTATCTTGTATCTCCTTTACATGGAATCTTTGGATTGCCACCTCCTACTTATGTTATTGCTTAGGATGCACACATTGAGTACAATGTTGATTTCAGGTTGAGGGGTGTAGGCATTCATGACCTTATTCATGCTACCTTTTGGGTTTAATAGTGTTAAACTATACATGAGCTGAAATATTTATGCTTATGATCATGTTGCTTTCACAGGGATTGACCTATACATTGATTTCATGTGTGATAACCTGAAGGTAGAACATCGTGTGGTTCACACACGGACACCTTATGTGCAGTGGCAATTATACTCACCAGAGGAATGAGCATGCTATTGTTAATATAGACCATGATTTCAACTTTAGCTAGTATGTTGAGTATTGCATGCAGAAAAAAAAAACAAAAGTTCTGGAGCTTGATCAAGCTGTGCCTAAATGACTATTAAGTGATCTACTGAGTAACCGGGTGTTCTTGCCTCAGGAAGCGGGTAGCTCGCGTAAAAAGGTAGAACCTTTGATAGCTAAAAAAAACTATTAAGTGTTTTGCTAAGTAACCGGGTCTCTGCTCCTCAAGAAGCGGAGAGTGCTCGCGTAAAAAGGCAAAGTGTCTGATAGTTAAAAAAAAAAGCGAAAAAAAAGCAAAAAAAAACATGTTGTAGTTGAAATGCGAGGGTTGGATGATTGGTCCGGAAGATAGTGGTGTGTTTGGACTAATGGTAAGTAGAAGTTGCTTCTGTATGTAACTTTTATTTGTCACGTCACATGTGTTCGTTTGGATGGTGATTAGCATGTTTGAAGTGTAGAAGTTAATTTCATGTGTTGGTAGTATGTGTATGAGTATAAGAAGTTTTCGTGCCCTATACTATATAGAACACTATTGAGCTGATAAGCTAGAACTCTTATTATGCATGTTTACAACCTTAGACCGTTGGTGTGCTTAATTATATTTTCATGCGCTTTGAATTGCTAGAGACTAGCAATAAGCTAGTTGGGGGGGTGTGATGAGCGCATGAAAGTGCACTCTGAACAGTCTTATAACCATCTCAATTGCTAGATTATCACCGTTAATCAACCTCTTTAGTGTTATTTTTACACTTATATGCTGTTTCGCAAAGATTGGTTGAAAAATGCAGGAAATTGAAATTAAAATGAGCAAAGACGCTGAAAAGATTACATGGGTCAAATTAGAAGATTAAACTGTACCTGCTCATTAAGAACAAGATGATGTGTCATATATAACTGGAAAGCTCTTGAACTCTAGTTTCTGGAGAATTTTACGGTTTGTGATTTCGAGTTTTCTAGAGAAAGCTACAGTATTTTTAGTACCAATGACGCAGTGCTGAATGAATAGTGACGGTCGACTGTCGCATCATCCGCGAGATTGACCATCACGCTCAAAATAATCACGGTTGACCGTCGCATCAATCGCGAGATCAACCGTGAGCCTCTGTCAAGAAAAACACTTCTCAGGGTCGATGCGAAGATCGACCGCCGCTTTTCCAAATAAATTTGTACAGTTGACGGTCGATCGCCAGATCACGTGCAAGCGTCTAACGGATCCGGATCTAACCCGAGTTTAATCCCATAAACAGGATACTTAGGGTTATCAAAAGAAGGTTTTTGGAGGACTTCCAGGAGGATTTTTTCTGAAGCATCTGGAGGAGAGGAAGCTACGTTAGGGTTTTGTTTTCTTCGTCTTTCTTTTTTTATTTTTCCTTGAACACTTTTGTCGTCTTCATGATGAACATGAGTAGCTAGTTTCTTTTCTAAGGTACCGATGTAGCCTAACGGAATCATTCTATGTTATTGAATCATGGTTATTTAATCAGTTTATATTTCTTGTTTCATTCATTATTATAACTGAAATCTTAAATACCTTTATCTGGCCAATAGAAGTATTATAGATTGTTTTATGTGAGATTGGGTGAGGGTTCATTCCCTAATCTTGCAGGATCTATGAATGAATTAGTTTATATCGAAGCCGGGTTCAAGCTAAGACAATTCTTGGTTAATAATTGTTCTTCAAAGCTTAATGGATTCTTGGTTAACACTTTGTTATTGGTACATTAGCAAGGGTTAATTGAGGGTACTTGGTGAAGACCACAGCCGAGCGGATCATCATACCGGAAGAACGAACCCTTAGAATTAAACTGAGATTTTGTTGATTCAATGCATAGAATGAGGATGTTATGGTGAAATCGAAACCTTAGTCTTCATCCATCAGATTTTCATGATTTTCTTATTTCGTTATTAGAAGATCTATTTTCGGTACTTATTATTTCTTACTTTACCTTCCTTATTTTCTTTACTTTTTGTTCTTCTTTAGCGTTTTACTCTAATAATCTTTACAAATCTTTGTGGGTACGATACTTGTCTTGCTGCTATACTGATCACACCGATTCGTATACTTGCAAGATATAAAATTTATTCATCGAGTGAGCAAATGCAGCATATGGCTTCACTAAACATGAGAGTAATCTTTATTCAAACACATATAATCTTGGTTGGCGAAACCATCCCAGCTTTAGTTGGAGACTACCCCAATAGTCCGGTACTTTCCAAGGATAGAGTAGTTCCACGAGTGCCCCCAGGAATCAGTACCCATCTAGACCTGCTACAAATCCAAACCCAGGGTATTCTGTATTACATCAACAAACTGCACCTCCACAGGCACTTCTAGACTCGAATTTGAACACAATCATGAATGCACTTGCTGACATAAAAACTGACATGCATAACCAAAAAACTGACATGTATAACATGAAAATTGAACTAAGAAGTGAGATAACTTTGATAAGAAACAATGCTAATTCTCATTTGCAATTTATTTCCAAAATAGAGACACAACTAGGGCAATTGGCTAACACAGTGTCTAAAAGATAAAAAGGCCAACTACCAAGTCAACCTGTGACCAACCCCAGAGGTCAACACTATATAGAAAGCCAAAACTTTGAAAGTGCCAAGGCTGTTGGAACCCTTAGAAGCTGCAAAACCATAGATAATGAAATAGGTGAACACCTTAGGCCAGACGATCAATCGGTCGATAGACCGATCAATGAGCCAACCCGAGATGACGCTTATCTTCCACCTGATGATGAACCAACAGATTTTAGAGAACCTGGCACTGCCGAATACATTCCAAAAGTGCATTTTCCTGCAACCCTTAAGGATCGTTCTTCAACCTGGAAATCCCGAAAGACCGTCGAAGAAATCCTTGAGACCTTTAAACAAGTCAATATAAACATACCTTTGCTTAATGCCATCCGTTAGATCCCTTCTTATGCTAAATTCCTTAAGGATCTGTGTACCCATAAACGCCAGGCTAAATCCAAAGTAACCAAAAAAAATTTTCTCACTGAGCATGTTAGTTCAATTCTGAAGCATGATACACCTCCCAAACTAAAAGATCCTGGTACCCCCACCATACCCTATTGCATAGGGAACTATCATATAGATGGCGCGCTTCTTGATTTAGATGCGAGTGTAAACCTTATGCCCTATTATCTTTGTAAGGAATTTGGTATGAGAGAGCTTAAAGATACACCAGTAATTATGCAATTAGTTGATAGATCAATTAAGACTCCTAAAGGTATAGTAGAAGACGTTTTAGATAAGGTGGATAATTTTTTCTTTCATGTTGACTTTGTTGTCTTGGATATGGAGCCTGTTGTCCACTGTTAAAAAACCGTATCTATTATCTTAGGACGTCCCTTTTTGGCCATTGCTAATGCCTGTATAAATTGTCGAACTGGTGTTATGGATGTTTCTTTTGGACATATGCATGTTAAGTTGAATATTTTTAAAACTGCATGTTTGCCCGAGCATGATGATGAATGTTATAATGTTGATACTTTGACTAAATGTATTGTTGATAAATTACATACCATGATTTCTGATGAATTATCTGATATTTTACACGATTATGACTCTGATAATGATGATGATGTTATGTTAGAAATTGTACAATCGAAAGATGACATCATAACACACATCCCAAATGGCCGATCAATCGGTCAGGACACAGCGGAGATTGAAACTGTTTCTTAGATGGTTGAACCCCCTCCACCGCTCTCTTCTACTCCTGCACTTTCTTCACTGGAAGCACCACCTGATTTAGAATTAAAACCACTGCCTAAAACACTAAAATATGTTTTTCTAGGATCAGATTCCTCTCTTCCCGTTATCATCTCTTCTTCACTTTCAAATGATCAGGAGAGTCAACTTATAGAGGTCCTGAAACAACATAGGAAATGCAACACCGCCTTAATCCTAATATGAAAGAGGTGGTGAAGAAAGAGGTAGTGAAACTTTTAAATGCCGAAATTATTTACCCAATTTCTGATAGCCAGTGGGTCAGCCTTATACAAGTTGTTCCTAAGAAATCCGGCTTAACAGTTGTAGAAAATGAGAATGGTGATCAGATCCCAATGCGCCAGACCACGGGATGGCGTGTTTGCATTGATTATAGGAAATTAAATGCTTTGACTAGAAAAGATCACTTCCCACTTCCTTTCATTGATCAAATCTTAGAAAGACTTTCTGGTCAAAGTTATTATTGTTTTCTAGATGTTTATTCAGAGTATAACCAAGCTGTAGTTGATTCTCAAGATCAAGAGAAGACTACTTTTACATGCTCTTTTGGTACTTTTGCTTATCGTAGAATGCCTTTTACATGCCTTTTGCGACTTTTCAAAGGTGTATGATGGTCATCTTCTTTGACATGATTGATAAATTCCTAGAAGTCTTCATGCATGATTTTTCTGTGTTTGGATGTTCTTTTGAGTCTTGTTTAGATAATTTTTCTAAAGTTCTAGATAGATACATTGAAACTAATTTGGTTCTGAGTTGGGAAAATAGTCATTTTATGGTTCAGGAAGGAATTATTTTAGGCCACATCGTTTCTAAACGTAGAATAGAGGTTGATAGGGCTAAAGTTGAGTTAATTGCCAAATTACCACCACCTTCATTTGTGCGTCAAATTCGTTCTTTTCTAGGTCATGCTGGATTCTACCGTCGATTTATTAAAGATTTTCCAAAATTTCACGGCCCTTATGTGAATTACTGGCCAAAGATGTTTCTTTTGTCTTCAATAATGTGAGGACCTGTCCCTCTACTTCAGGGTCGACCGGCTGGGTCGGACCCGTGACTCGTTTGATTGTTTCGCGTCGAGCGCGCAATCCGGTGGATCGTATTGTTTCTTGAACCGCAAGGGCAATTTGGTAAATTGCGCCTTGTCGGTTTGTGTTCACACCCGCGTGGTGCATACACAGCCTCTGATTGTTATTTGTGTTTGATTAGATTCTCATAGGCGTTCTCGATCGGAATATCGGAGCTCGATCGGAAGATCGAAGCTCGATCGAGAAGGATCAAGATGGGCGGTCGGATTGCGACACTGTAGCTGGTCGGATACTGTAGCCAGTCAGTTACTGTAGCTACTGTATAATACCCCCCTCTCTCTTCTCCATCTTCTCTTTTTCTCTCTGCTTCCCTTGTTTTTCCGGCGACCTTCTTCTTCTCCGTTCTCCCTCCTCCGGCCACCGTTTTGGACGTTCCAAAGCTCGTTGGATCCGTGGCGATGTGAGGAAGATCCCTGGTGTGCTTTGGAGCTTTGTTGGTGACTGGTTTGCTAGGAATCAACTGAGAAGTGCGTTTCCAGTAGGTTTCTACCTACGAGAGTTGTTTTTGGGTTTTCTCTAGATCTAGCCGGTAGATCTTAGTGTTCTTTGTATTTTTGGATGACTCTTGTTTAATATAATTTCTGGTCTAAGTTTCATAGGTTTTGGTTGAGATTTTAGTAGGATTTAAGCATGTTTAATCTCGGATTTTCCGGTTTCTGTTGTTCTTGAAGAACAGCCGGTTTGCGGTGAGGTTTCCGATCCGTACATGCATGTTCTTGGGTTGTGATGAACATAAGAGTTGTAGAGCTTTAGCTCTACTCTCAGACACAACTTATGTCAGAATTTTCTGATTTTCCTACGATTTGGAATGAATTTCGTACGGGTGGGCTGTGTTGCAGCAAGTAATGGTAAGTTAGTTTGATTAGCGGTTTTGATTAGTGTTTTCCTGTTAATCCAGCCGTTGGATGTTTCCCGAATTTGGATATATTGATCCCGGCATGTTGGTCTACTGAAGTCTAAGTTAGATCTCAAATCCGACGTTGTTTCGACCTCGGATCGACGGGGTCAATTAGCCTCTAAGTAGAGGATTTTTTTTTTATTTAAATAATATTATTTGTTCGAAACATATAATATTATATTTTACTGTTCATCAGCGTTTTTGGGGTTGCTTCCTATTGCAGGAGTCCGCGGTTGATGGTCGTGGTACCGTCGTAATGCCGGGACCCGCTGCGGATCGGCTGGCAGCTGTTGGTAGTACCGCTGCAGCTATTCAGTTGGACTTATATGATGTTTTATCATACTGTTGCATGCTTACCTCTTATCTGTGTATGTTCATAGCATGTATTCTCTGTTGTGCATTAGTTGCATGGTTAGGGCGTGGGTGATCTGTAGGTCGCCGTCCCGAGGCTGAAAGCTCGGATTTAGCCCTAGGACTCGGGTTGGGTAGTTTGGATCCGATTCAAATTGTGGTGTCTAGTCAAACTTGATGATAGGCTTAAATGACTGGTACACCTG
Organism: Narthecium ossifragum; assembly: GCA_963920575.1. Lineage (NCBI taxonomy): Eukaryota > Viridiplantae > Streptophyta > Magnoliopsida > Dioscoreales > Nartheciaceae > Narthecium > Narthecium ossifragum. The sequence continues at coordinate 8,106,919 of OY986973.1, forward strand.
TTGGTTGATGATTGTAGAGGTCGTGTCAGCCTCGAGTCGGATGCTGAGTTGTAGCCGGTGTCCTACTGTGTTGACCATTGAGTAGAGGGGTTGACTACTTACCGGTGCTATTTCTCGCCTGCAGTGTCGTTCCCTGCTTGTGGGCCATCAGTGTTAGTCCTGCTTACTGAGTGTGACATGACATGTGACCAGTTGTTCTGGAAGACCATGATCGTGGGCCTCAGGGACACGCGGTGGGGTTATGGGACCCCTGTATACATCCAAGTCTTACTTGAGGGCGACACTGTTGTGTTTCTCTCTTCCTTCTGTGTGTCGTAGTGTAGAACCCTACTGAGCTTTATCTCACTCCTACCTGGGTTGCGTTTTGCAGGTGCAGGCATTAGCTCCTCTTTGGTGGCCCCTACCGGGCAGTTGGTCGGCAGTGCGGCGGCGCCAGACGGAGTCTGAGAGGTGGTGATCTTTTACTGCTTTTAAACTCTTGGTTAGTTAGTCTCCTACGGGAGTATAAATGTTGTATTTGAATCTTCCCCTCTCCGATAATATGTATATTAAATTCACTTGGGTTTTGTAATATGTGGTTCGAGGTTTCTTTAATTATAGTTTTAAATTGAGGGTGCTTGTGTTGAATTGTTAGGGAGACCAATAGGTTAGAGGGAACCCTCGCCAATATTTTTCACGTTTCGTTAGGTTCCGGTTTGCGTCGCGCGGCCCGGTTGGGCTTTCGCGGGTCGGGGTGCGACAAATAATACCTGTTTGACAGCTTTTAAAACTATCCGTGATTTATTATCTGTCGCACCTATAGTTCATGCACCTGATTATTTTCTACCTTTTGAACTTATGTGCGATGCTTCTGATTCTGTCATAGGAGTTGTGTTATGACAGCGAGTAAAAAAAATCCCACATGTGATTTATTATGCTAGAAAGACCCTCTCCGAATCTCAATTGAATTATACCACTACTAAGAAGAAATTATTAGCCGTAATATTTGCATTGGAAAAGTTCCGTCCCTACCTCCTAGGTTCCAAAATCCTTATCTATACAGATCATGCCGCTCTGCGATATCTTTTAACTAAAAAGAATACCAAACCTAGACTGATTCGATGGATATTGCTTTTGCAAGAATTTGATCTAGAGATTAGGGATAAGAAAGGCTCAGAAGATGTAGTTGCTGATCAGTTGTCTCACCTTCCTTTGGAACATATTTTTGATAACACTCATGTTGATACGTCCTTTCCCGATGAGCATCTCTTTCAGGTGACTCGTCTTTCACAGCATTGGTATGCACATATAGTGAATTATCTTGTTTCAGACAAGCTTCCTGATTCATCGTCTAAAAATGCTAAAGATAGATTCTTTTCTCAGATTAAATATTATATTTGGGAAGACACTGAGTTATTTAAACATTGTTCTGATCAAGTCATTAGAAGATGTGTGCATGAGTCAGAAGTTCATGACATTCTCACTTTCTGTCATACACATGCATGTGGTGGTCATTTTTCAGGAAAGAAAAACGTTGCAAAAGTTCTGGAAAGCGGATTCTATTGGCCTACAATTTTTAAGGATTCTTATAATTTTTGCCAATATCTTGCATTCGAAGTAAAAAAACTGGAAATATGTCTCGTAGGAATGAGTTGCCTCAAACTCCGATTTTAGTTGCTGATATTTTTTATATATGGGGTATCGATTTTATGGGACCCTTTCCACATTCCTTTTGTTTTCAGTATATTCTTGTCGCTGTTGACTATGTTTATAAATGGGTAGAAGCTATAGCAACCAAGTCGGATGACCACAAAGTTGTGATTAAATTTCTTCAAAGTAACATCTTTTCTCGATTTGGCTGTCCATGTGCGATTATTAGCGATAGTGGTTCTCATTTTAATAATTAAAATTTTGCTTCCATCCTTAGAAAGTATTCTATCACACATAAAGTAGCCACTCCCAATCATCCTCAGACTAGTGGTCACGTAGAACTTTCTAATAGGGAAATAAAGCACATATTAGAGAAGACCGTTCGTATTAATCGCACAAATTGGGCCACTAAGCTAGACGATGCACTTTGGACTTACAGGACAGCTTATAAAACACATATTGGTATGTCCCCATATCGACTAGTTTTTGGTAAGCCTTGTCATTTACCTGTAGAATTAGAACATCGAGCTATGTAGGCTATTAAAAAGCTCAATACTGATACCAATGTCGTCACAACATATAGGAAACTGAGTTTATGTGAACTTGAAGAAATTCACAACGAGGCATATTTGAATTCCAAAATTTATAAAGATAAAACAAAGGCCTTCCATAATAAACACATTTCAAGGAGGTCTTTTGACGTCGAGCAGAAAGTTTGGCTTTTCAGTGCTAAATTGCGTCTTTTCTCAGGAAAATTACGTTCTAGATGGTCGGGGCCTTTTATTCTAAATAGAGTATTTCCACATGGCGCTATAGAAATTTGACATCCACACACGAATGAAATTTTCACTGTTAATGGGCATAAATTAAAACATTATGTGGAGGACATTGTTCACGGCGATGTGATTGAGTCCGTTGAACTGACGGGCCCAAGCTATCACTAACCTCCTATAGGGGCGTCTAGCAAACGACGTAAAATTACGCGCTTCCTGAGAGGCAATCCAATTTTATGAAATTTTTCCCCATAGCTTTTCAGATTTTTTTAATTTTTAGGAATTTTTTCCATGATTTTTCTGATTTATCTATAAGTTTTAGGAAATTTTCTATAAGAATAATAACAATTACTTGAAAATTGAAAATTCCCGGTTCACGGTCGACCGTTGCATCCACCGTGTGCCTCTGTCATGAGAAAGACTTCTCAGGGTCGATGCGACGATCGACTGTCGCCTTCTCAAACAAATCCTTTTGTCCACCGTCGAATCGACCGCTAATGATATTTTTTCTACTAGAGCGGATCTACCATCGGATTTCAATCTACTCCTACTTTTTTTCCTACTCTAACTCCAATTTTAGTCCATCCACTATTTAACTCCGCCCTTTCTTGACTTCCTATCTCATCCCTTGCGTTTCGATCTCTCTGTTGATCTACTTGCGTTCCTGCTCTGCTCCTTCGTCTGCTTCCTCTCAGCGACCAACCTGATCACCTCTTTCCTTCGTCTTCCATCCTTCCTCCTCCACCCTCTTCCACCTTTCCGACGTCAACCCCTCCTCTCTTCAAAATCTTCTCTTCCGACACCGGTGTGCTCCGCCTTTCCGTCCGAGTCCTCACTCTGTTCCTCTACTATGCCCTGCGACATGTTTTCGCTCAATTATTCGCAGACACGCCTCGCGCCCCTCGTCAGGCCTAGCCAAATCACTAAATTTCGATATGTCTCGATCGAGCCAAGCCTCCTACTCTTCTGATGATAGTCCGCCCCACTCCCCGATGTCTGAATTCACACCTGGATCTCCACTGTCGCAGGCATCGTGGTTCTCCTCAGACGATGACTCCATGAGCACTGCCGATTCCCCGCCACCAACGGTCTTATGCTTTCCACCTAGAGTAATTTCTGAATCCGCTGCACCTGTTGATTCCTCTGATGCCTATCCCGCTGGTGTTGAGTTCTACGGGCCGTTACCTCCTGCGGATCTATTTGCCCGCATCATATATGACATTCAGCATGCTCCAAACCTTGATGATCCCTAGGTATGTTTCCAGAGTCCCGGTAGTTCAACACTCGTAGTGCCTCCACGTTCCTTGATTGATCCTGCTTCTTGATCCTGCTCTTTTAATGGAGATGCTAGTGTAGTGAGCTTTTATTTTTCCTTTTGGATTATATTTTCTACTTTGACTCATATAGATGACTGATCATCAAAGTTTTATGCTCAATAAATACAAAGGATCTTCAAAGTTTTATACCTTTCAGCTTATCTTTTACTATATTTTTCATTCAAATATATTTGGTATTTTGGAAAGGTATTTTTATAGCAGGTGTTCCTTTGGAAATCATTACGGGGCGTATTATGCAAATCTTATATAGATCGATCATGGGGTTATTCTTAAGCCTTTATATATGTCTCTCTTATAACATGATGATTTTTATGATTTTATTCTTTTAGTATCTTCTAGAGACATTACTTTATTCAGTAGCGACGTTTTTGTTGTGTGGGCGATATGATGGTCTTAATGCGCGCAATGACTACACATAGCACGGTACTATGGTGATCTCTACTCTTTATTCCTTCCTTTATTTTTATGATTTAGTGTAATTGGGGACAATTACATTTAAGTGTGGGGTAGATTCTAGGAATTTAATTCTTATTATTGTTTTTAGAAAATGAAATATTATATATTCCTTGAATTATGTCAAAAGAATAAAATTATGATATGATTTGACAAATATGCTTGTTTTATAAATTTATTTTATGAATTATTCGGAGACTTGTATGTCATATAAGTGATAGTAAATTTTTGCTATGCATGACATTATTTCTATCCTTTAACACTTTTATCATGATTTAAGGATAGCTTGACATATCCTAATGCACATGTTCACTTTCACATGTTTAAGAGTTGAGATTAGATTCTAAACATGATACTATGATAGATTTACAGTTTTATATCATGTCAAAGAAAATAAATGAACATATGCAATTATCTGAATATAAAAAAAGATGGATTTTCAACTTAGTAATCAGGCAGTGTGCCTAACCAGCATGGTGTTCGCATAAAACAGCTGAAATTCTTGCAAAAAAATAAAGGGTTTCATACTTAGTAACCGGGAAAGGTGCCTAACAAGGTGTGTTGTTAGTGTAAAATAGTTGCAATTCCTGCAGAAAAAAAAAAGAAAATGAAAAATGAAAAAAAAATATAATAGATAATGCTATGTGATAAGTGCAAAATATGTGTTTGAATAGGATTGTGATCTTGAATAGTTGAAGTGTTTATATATGATTGATACTCTGAAGCATGGGAACCCTGATAAATCACTAATTATTCCTAATTAAACCCCCTAAATTACCTTTGTTAGACCAAGAGCAGGTGTATTTGATATCCTATTATTTGATTTCAGGTTTAAGTAGGATTTGAGAAGAAATACAAGAAATTCGGCCAAAAATCACTAAATTCTGCAAAAAGATTGCCTCGTCGACTATTTGGAAATAAATCACCAGAATTCGACAAAACTCAACATATTCTGAAATTCTGGGAGATGAAAGAAGACTTCAAGAGCTACAACTTTCATGTTGAATACTTTGTCATATTATCTATAGATTAACGCAAGTTTTGAAGCAAAGTTGGATCTATGAAAACTGAAATTTGATAAATGCTGAAATTAATTAATGACATGGCAGTGAGGACCCAGTCAGACCGACTTGAGCGATGGATCGGATTTGAGTCCGATCGATCGCTCAGATGACGTCATCAACACGGAATTTAGGAAAATTAGACTTTAAGTTCAATTATAACTCCTAATTCCAGGATTAAGAGTTTCCATTATATAAAGCGGTTGTTCCAGCCGAGTTTCTCATCTTTTTGATATCTTCGGAGAGGGAATTAAGGTGAAGACGATGAGGATGCGGATGGTGACAACTTCCTATTCCAAACCGATGGCGTCATGCAAAAGATGAGTTGTTAATTATTGTACTTAGGATTATTCATGAAACCCTAGCGTAGATTTCTATCTTCTTTGGTTTGAATCTTGTAATCTTCTCAAGACATGATCTTATGAATATGCTTTTCAATGTTAATAGAGTTGAGGGAACAGAGTTCCTTGACATATTTTCAATCATACATGATTTCTGTGACTGATTGTAGAGATTCATATGATGGTTTTCATGCGATTTATGATTTGCTATTGAGATAGGTTATGCTATGCTAGAATAGGTTGTGCCAAGCCCATTAGGAGTAGAATAAAGTAAGGTAATTGTAGGATCGAAGACAACCTATACCAAGAAAGAAAGGTTATGCCATTAGGAACATAAATCTTATTTTAGGGATTCATGTGAGCTTGTAGTTATATGATCCATAATGTTGAGAGAAGAGAATAAGAGGATAGCTACAGAAGATGAAAACTAAACTTAGGCGGATTGAGTAATTCCTAAGTCACTTATCCATTGATTGAAATTGATCAACCTTTTATTTCTTTTCTTTATTAGTTTAGATAACTCCATTCTATCTTTGATTCTTTTCCTTAGTTTTAGGGTTTCGAGAATTGATTTTAATTTCCAATGTTTTCCTTGTGGATCGACTCCCGGCTTCACCGCCATCCTACCTAGTAGTGTAGTCATTGAATAAGGATTATAAATTTAATATTTGATTGAGTTTGCAACGTTTTAATGGCACGTTCGCGAGCGATCAAACCCCATTCACATACAGGATTGTTAAAGTTATTTTTAATTACGATTAAATATGTTGAAGTGTTGAAAATATGTTATGACATATTTTGACTTACTATATTTTTATATGACTATGAGTTGAAAGATTTATTTATGGATATTATTTTTATCTCATGCATTAGAGTTGATGAATATTGTCATTAATTTCTAATGACATATTTAAGGGGATGTATAGATGTTTGTGGGTATCATCCCTGAAAACTCTCAGGAAACTATAACTCCTCCACTGGGGTAACCCAGGGATTTAAAGGCTTGTTGCACATGCTAAGTACAATCGTGAGACCTACGAAAGTGGCTAGTTTGATTTATTGTTTTCATTTTATATTTTCTTTGCTCGAGTACTAGCAAAGTATAACTGGGGGGGTGTGATGAGTCACTAAATATTCATACTTAAACCCCTTAATTTACCTTTGTTAGCCCGAGAGTGTTGGTATTTGATTGTTTGTTAGTTGCTTTCAAGTTTAATGAAGATTCAAGTTAGAAAATAATGAAAAAGACTAATATGTTGAAATTACGTCACTCCACTGTCAGTTTGGAAAGAATTCATCATAATCTCTAGATAAATTTTAAATTTTTGAAATTTGGAGGACTCTGAGAAGACATCCATATCTACAACTTTTATGTTGGACACTTTGCGAGATTCCTGACAGATTAATACCAGTTTTGAAGACTATGAAGGTAAACAGATGCTAAAAACTGGTCCGTCAACCTTCAGAAGAATATTCATCAAATATTCGAGATAAGTCCAACTATTATCAAATCTTTGGGATAAGACAGATAATGTCCGAATCTACAGCTTTTGTGTTGAGAAAATGTTTTGATTATGAATGGATTGGACCCAGTTGCAACCGGAATAGACTGCCAGGAATTAATCCAGGGAATCCGAGCTGTAGTGGGTGTCCAACTTAGCTCAAAATCCTAATTCAGGAAAACACCTATAAAAAGGTATTTGTTGGCCGAATATTAGAGGCTCCCATAAAGAGAAAAAAGAAAAATAGGGTTTTGAAGATTTCAAAGAGAAGATGGAGATATGGCGTGGATCCCAATCATTGTTCATCGAATCTATGGCTTCCATCTCTAAGATGAGTACCTAAATTTTGTACTAGGGATCTCATGAAGCTTTAGTGTAACGTTTCGGTATTTTTCTAGTTTGATACTTGTATTTGTTTCTAAACATGATATTATAGATATGTTTTTAATGACAATAGAGTTGAGAGGAACAGAGTTCCTTGACGTACTTTTAGTCCTACCTGATTTCGATGATTGTTAGTAGAGATCTATAGGATAGTTTTCATGCGGTTTGTGACTACCGATGAGATATTTTATGCTTAGTGACGATAGGCTATGCTAAGGTTACCCCGAGGACAATCTATGCTAATTGAAGATAAAATATTCCTTTGGAAAACACTCACCTTCTTTTAGGAATTCATGTAAGTTTAAGAAGTTATGAATCTATAATGTGTAGATAAGAAAACAAGAGGATAACTAGATAATACACGAAGTGAAACTAAAGTAAATTGAGTAATCCCTAGGTTTTTTTTTCTCATTAATATATTTCATCTCTTTAATTGCCTTCTTAATTAGTTTTAATTAATCAGTTTCCAAAATCCAAATCCATCCTTCTTTGCTTTAGGATTAGAGTCATGAGAGTTAATTCTGGTTTCTCCTTAGTAATCAATGTGAGGACCTATCCCTCTACTCCTGGGTCTACCGTCTGGATTGGGCCCGTAGCTCATTGTGAACCGCAAGGACAGTTTGGTAAATTACGCATTTTCAGTTTGTTTCACACCCGCGTGTGCACACACTGACCGTGTTTGTATTAATGTTTGTTTAGAACGGTTAGGTGGACCCGGGATTGAAAGATACGGGCTTGGGCTTGTGTTTTAGCCCAAGTCTAGCTTTCTGGGCAAAAGGGATCGATTTTCCCTTCCTAAGAAGATCGATCTTCCCTTCCTAAGAAGATCGATCTTTTAGCGCCAGAAAATTAAGTTGGTTCGTCATGAAGGATCGATCTCTTCTTGAGGAGAGATCGATCTCTCATAAGGCGGTTCGTCCGTCTATAGAGCGAACACGACCCCTTCGTTGATTCTTTTTTTTAAATCCGCCGTTCTTGAGCTGTGATCCGGCTGGATTTAAAAGAGATTGAGGACGATCCGAGGCTTAGCAGCTGGGATTGAAGCTGCTCTAGTCGCGGTATGGATTCTACCTACTTGCTTTTCCAGGTTTGTGAGTTTTGAGCTTGGATGTTGATGAATGCATGAAAGTGCACTCTGAATAGCCGTGTAACTAGCTTAATTATTGGATTTTGCATCCTTAATTAGTCTCTTTAGTACTATTTTTATCCTTATATATTGCTTTACAAAGTTATTTGGAATATGCAGGAAAGTGAAGCTAAAGAAGCAAAGATAGCTCATATTCAACATCAAATCTGTGCCTTCTTGGAACGAACTAGATGATGCCCCATACATTATTGGGAAGCTCTTGAAGTCTAGTTTCCCAGAGTTTTTACAGCTCATGATTTGGAGTTTTCTAGAGGAAGATATGCCAATTTTAGTACGAGTCAAGCAGGAGCAAGCAGTTACGGAACAAGAAGATCGATCGGATGCCAAAAGAGATTGATCCTCGTTTTGCCGCTCATCCGGTAACAGAAAGTTGACAGAGGACCAATTACAAAAAGATTGATCTGAACCTCGGTGATCTAGAAGTGACCCAGTCTACGGAGAAAGAAGTTCGATCCTTTCCCGAAGAAGATCAATCTTAGTCGGGGCGGTCCAGTTACGAAAAATGAGTAAGTAAAGAAGATCGATCTTCTTTGCTTACAAAGATCGATCTCTTTACGGATGACCTGAAATGAACAGACCATATTTAATTCAAAGGCTAGGGTTTCTTACCCATATTTAAGGAGGTCGTCCAAAACAGACACCGGGGGGTTCTAGGGCACTTTTGGAGGAGACCACACGAAGATCTAGGGGTTTTCTTTCTTATCTTTCTTATGAATATTCTGGTTGTTTTTATGATGAGCATGAGTGGTGAATCCCTTCGCTAAGGGACCAATGTAGCCCTAACTGAATCATTCTATGTTATTGAATAATGCTTATTTAATCAGTTTATATTTCTTCTTTCATTCATTATTATAATTGTGATCTTCATACTTTTACTTGGCCACTAGAACTATTGCAGATTGTTTTGTATGAGATTGGGTGAGGGTTCATTCCCTAATCTTGCAGGATCTATGAATGCATGAGTTTAAGTCGAAACCGGGTTCAAACTAAGACAATTCTTGGTTCATAATTGTTCTTCAGAGCTTAATGAATTCTTGATTTACACTTAGTTATGGGTTCATTAGTTAGGGTTAATTGAGGGTACTTGGTGAAGACCGCGGCTGAACGGATCATCATACCGGAAGAACGAATCCTTGGAATTAAATTGAGATGTTAATAATTCAATACATAGAATGAGGATTTTATGGTGAAATCGGCACCTTAGTCTCCGTCCATTATATTTCTATCATTTTCTTATTTTGTTATTAGATCTTTTATTTTTAATACTTCATATTTCTTAATGAATTCTTGATTTTGACTTGTTTTCAGTCAATTTTGACTGATTGGTTTTGCCAACTCATCTCTCCATCTCTAATCTCACTTCACTCTCCCCTCCCTCTCTCTTCCGTGCTCTCTCTCTCTGTCTCTCCTCCCTCTCTCTTCATCGCCGGCCAACGTTAACACCGCACTTCCTGGGGATGCCGGCGACGTTCCCTGGCTTGAGTCCGGACATCCCGACGACGGGGGTTCGGGGTAGTCCTAGCGGTGGAGTTCAGGCTTCGCACGCCACTGTAGTAAGCCGCTGGCACGGCTCCTCCATTGGTCGCGTAGCTGATGCATGGCCTCAGGTACCCAATCACGGCGCCGCAACCATCATGCAGGCGATCATCACAGCGAAGAGAGCCTGAGCACGAGCCATTGCTACTGCTTCAATTAGTTCTGACCCTCTTGAACACTAGGAGATGTTCTAGCTAGTGGTGTTGCAGCAAGTGCTTGGCATGGTGGTCTTTAAATAGAGGAAGAAGGGGTACCGAGGTGGTTGGGCGATGGGTACATTAGTTGTAGGTTTTGCATGGAAGATCTCTCTCTCTACCTCTCTGTTTTCCTCATGAGACGACGGCCGGTGATCACGCCATAGCCATGGACGCCCATCGTCGAGTTCATCGCTAGTGACCAAGAGAGAGAGAGAGAGAGCACGGAAGAGAGAGGAGGAGAGAGAGAAGAGAGATTAGAGATTAGAGATGATGATGAGGTGGCAAATGATCGGTTTGCCGTTTGAAAAGATGACGCCGTTAGACGGTCGGATCAAAACGAAGCGGTTTTAATAGTATAGGTACTAAAAACGTAATTATAAAACTAGAGGTACTAAAGTGGTATATCCAAAATTTTACAGGTACCAAAAGCGTAATTAAGTCTTTTTACAAATCTCTGTGGGTATGATACTCATCTTGCTGCTATATTGGTTCCATCGATTCGTATATTTGCGAGACATAAAATTTATTCATCAAGTTTTTGACGCCGTTGCCGGGGATTTGATTAGAGTTTATTAGCAGTGAATGAAAAGTTGTTGCTTTTGGACGATAAAGTAGATCAAATTGGGAGTAAGAACATATCTAACAAAGACAGCTTATGCACATCAGATCTAGGAGTTCAAGAGGAGGAACAAGAGACAATGGAGCTTAATAACAATGCACGTCCTCTGGGGGAGTACGCGAGACCTACAATTTCTACCACACCTTCGTGCATCGCGTTACCAGCAGAGGCTAGGAATTATGAACTTAAAAATCTACATTTTGTTATGCTTCCAGAATTTCATGGTTTACCTTCTGAAGATGCACTGATTTTTGTGAAAGATTATTATGCTACTATTTAGACTTTTCCTCTAGGTAGCATTACTGAAGATCAACTGAGGATGGGATGTTTTCCTTATACTCTGAAGGATAAAGCTAAGAGATGGCTGATGTCAATGCCTTCTGAATCACTAACTAATTGGGATTCAATTTATAACAAATTTGTTAGCAAATTTTATTCTCATGCCATGACTACCAACTTGAGGAGGCAAATTCGAAATTTTCAACAAGCTGATGGAGAACCATTCCATGAAGCATGGGATAGATTTAAAATACTTTTGATGCAATGCCCGCATCATAATTACTCTTTAGAAAATCAAATACAATATTTTTATGATGGACTAAATCTTTCTTGTCAGACTATGGCAGATAATGCTGCAGGTGGAGCAATGTTCAAAAAGACACCACTAGAGTCATACGAAATTTATGAGATGCTGGGATCCAACTCGCAACAGAGGGACACAAGAAATAAGACAAGAGGCATCTATGAGCTTAACCAGAATGATGACATGGCAAGGTAGATCGCAGCCCTCAACAAGAAGATGGACGCGATGAAGATGGATGCGATGATGTCCACACAAGCAAAATCGGTTGAGGTTTGTTCAATTTGCAATATTGTTGGCCATAGGTTTGATTCATGTCCTTCCGGTGATGAATTTCCTGGATATGTGCAAGAACAAGCTAATTTGATGTATTCCTATAACCCGAGACCTAGATTTGACCCTTATGCAAATACATACAATCATGGTTGGAGGGAGCATCTGAATTTTTCATGGAATAATACTGCTAATGCTAGTATGCCTTTTGCTAATCAGTGTAATTCACCTGTTAAGTCATCTTTGGAAGCGACTATGTTAGCTTTTATGCAGAAAATAGACTCAAAGATGGAATGGCAAGATTCAGCAATTGTTCAACATGAAGCAGCACTGAAGAATATTTCAGCTTCCATTGGGAAGTTGGAAGTTCAAGTAGGACAGCTTACAGATGCTGTTCGAGCCAATATTTCCAGGCAAATTTCCAAGCCAATCTAAGCAAGCCAACGCAGTTACTGTTCTTCGTTCAGATAAGACAATTGATAATAAAATTAATGCTGAAGTTACTGATGAGTGTAGTGATGATAAAATCAAGAAAGTCGAGAAGGAGGATCCCTTGAAAAGGCCACCGCTAGCCAAATCTTTTTCTGAGCATGAAAAGAGAGGAAATTCATATCCTGAGGTTCATCACAACACTCCTCCACCATATGTGTCACCAGTTCCTTTTCCAGGCCGCCTGAAGAAAGCCAAAATTGATAGGTCATATTCAGAAATTTATGATATTCTATCTAAGGTTATTGTGAACTTACCATTGCTTGATGTGATTAGGAAAATGCCAGCCTTTCCAAAGTTCTTCAAGGAACTAAGTACTTATAAGCGTAAGTATGAACCTCATGAAAAGGTGATGGTTTCAGAAACGGTAAGTGTAGTACTACAAAGGAAGCTTCCACCCAAGCTTAAGGATTCAGGGAGTTTTAGCATTAGTATTACTGTTGGTGATACAAAAATAGGGGAGGCAATGCTTGATTTAGGAGCCGGTGTTAATTTGATACATTATTCTGTTTTCCTTCAGTTAGGTGTGGGTGAATTAAAACCTACTACAATGTCTCTATAACTTGCAGATCGTTCAATTAAGTATCCATTAGGCATTGTAGAAGACATTTTAGTACAAGTTGATAAGTTAATTATCCCTTCTGATTTTTTGATATTCGATATGGATGATGCACCCTTGCATGATAGAAATTTACCGATTTTTCTTGGACGTCCATTTATGGCTACAACAAAGACTATGATTAATGTAGATGATGGCAAGCTAAGCATGACAGTTTTAAGTGAAACGGTTGAATTTAAAGTGTTTGATTCCATGTCATATCCCTCAAATTCTTTCGATTATTTCTCAATAGATGTATTAGATTCAATGGTGTTTTCTAACTTCAGACAAGAGCAAGTTAAGACTGCATTGGAAGCGACATTGATGATGGAAGAGGATGACACGCACAACTATGATGGAGTAGAGGAGGTCACGGCAGCCCTTGAGGCATTGCAGCCATACCCCCCTTGGTGGATTTCGGTTAGACATGCTAGACACCTCTCATTCTAAAATGGTTTCATCAATAGTATCTCCACCAAAGCTTGAGTTAAAACCTCTTCCCAGTAATCTGAAATATGCATATCTTGGTGATAATGAAACCCTTCCTGTTATTATTGCTTCTGACATTACTCCATTGGAAGAGGAAAACATATTGAGAGTTCTTAGGGAACATAAGACGGCAATAGGCTAGACAATTGCAGATATTAAAGGAGCAAGTCCTACTGTGTGCATGCATCATATTATTCTTGAAGAGGACGCCAAGCCTATAAGGGATGCCTAGTGTCGCCTTAAATTACTTGATGTTGGTGTTATATATCCTATTTCTGATAGCAAATGGGTAAGTCCAGTTCATGTAGTCCCTAAGAAATCGGGAATAATAGTTGTGAATAATGAGGACAATGAGCTTATACCTACGAGGATGACAACTTGATGGCGTGTCTGCATCGATTATGACAAGCTTAACCCTGCTACTAAAAAGGATCACTTTCCCTTACCTTTTATCGATCAAATACTTGAACGTTTAGCTGGTCACGTATTTTATTGTTTTCTTGATGGATTTTCAGGTTATAATGAAATAGCCATCGCCTATGAGGACCAAGAGAAGACTACATTCATCTGCCCATTTGGAACATTTGCGTATAGACGGATTGTCACACCCCGACCCAGAAAACCCATCTAGGATGAGGCGTGAGGGTTCCTATCACTATTCATCTCCAATTGGCGCGATACAAAGTGGAAAAGACAGATAAATTTAAACAATTTATATTTCAGAGGTGAAACAGAAATTCAATTCATATATATACATCAAGTTGTACCGATACAAAATTCATTATCAAACTCCTCCAACGGGAAGACTTTATACAATAATCCAAAATTCCTCGAAAGATGTTTATAATATACAAACTATCAAAAAGGTACAACAGACGTCCTCCAGCAACCTCAAACGCCTCTGGAAGTACACATGCCGCCAAACGCAGATCTCGCCGGCTCTACTGAAGAAGAACTTGCGCCTGCACCTGCAAACGCAGCCCGGGTAGGAGTGAGCGATAAGCTCAGTAGAGTTCTACTCTACGGCACACAGAAAGGAGGAAAACAACAACAGTGTTATCTGTCCGCTCAAGTCTAACGGATGCCACGGGTCCCATAACCCTATCGATGTCCCAAGGGCTCATGTCATGAAACCTCTCTCCTGAATATGTTACCAGGAGGCCAAGGAACAGTAACATGCAGGATCACCCTTACCCAAGCAGGAATACCATGCCTTGGGGAACCACGTCGGGAACGCATCGACAACCATCCTTAGTACTTAGCCTTAGGAAGACAACACGACCTCTAAACCTCAAAACATTGATCAGAGTCAACAACAACACATCCTCGATAACAAGAGATTCAATTATAATCACGCCCTAATCCTCACTATCCAGCCACGGTCCTAAGGCTAGATCCGAGCTACCCGAGAGCCTCGGATCGGCGATCAACCCATCGTCCGCCTAACCTCATATGCCTCTAATGCATACAATGCATGAACCTATACAAACATCTACCCTAGATGTCTCTATATGCCACAACATCAGTATAAGTTCAATAGATATACAGTAGCCCTCGGCACTCGCCTGCAAGAGGCTAAGGTTCCACAATTCCACATTAGCTAGCACTCATAGCTAGCTAATGGCTAGGCAACCAAAAGAGCATTAACTACTTATCAAACCAAGTATTAATTACAGTTAAAACCACAATTCTCCCAAAGGGGATAAGCATGCAATTCAATCCTCCATTTCAATAGAAATCCTTGGAAAACTCCATGAAAACAACGTGCATGCTTCCAAACATGCTTAAGTATCTATCACAAACGAAAGCCGTTCAAAGAAACCCAGAAAATAGTGTTCAAGGGCTCATGGTCGATGCGACGGTTGACCGTGAGGCCACGGTCGATGTCACGGTCGACCGTGAGACCAAAGAGAGGAATAACACATGGGTGACGGTCGATCGGTACATCGACCCTGGGAAGCCAAAATGGAGACAGAGCCTGACGGTCGACCGTGAGGCAAAACGGAAAAAGAAAAGATCCCGCGGTTGATCCGAGCATCGACCCTGGGAGACCAAAAACCAGACAGAGCCTGACGGTCGATGTGACGGTCAACCGTCAGGCCCAGAAAAAGCGTATCAACGCTTGACGGTCGATCCACCGATCGACCGTCGAGCCTAAGGCACAGTTTATCAGAACAGTGCCGGAAATCCAATTTCTTGGATTTGAATGATCAAATCAAGTTGGAAGTTGATGAAACTTTGCAAGTATGCGTAATAGATTATGGTTAAGCTAATGATACGAATAAAACACGACTTTGATGGTTAAATCTCAAACCTAGGTCTCAATGGCCAAAATTTGACAAAACGGCGATAATACAGAAATCGTCCGATAAAATACGAAAACCAAGTTATAGAGCTACTCTACACAAGCCATAATACACATGCTACAAGTTACACAACATTTTTATGTATTTCTTCAGTGAAAGTACAAGAAACCTATCCTAGGAGAATCCGATCACAGGATCGAGGTAGAAACACCTACTTGAGCAAGTAGGGCAGTTCCTCCACGCGTCCAACCAGTCAAACCGCCAAGATCCACGTCTCGAAAGCCGCACTCCGAAACCCTAGCACAGCCGTAGGAGAGAGAGAGAGAAAGAAAATGACATGAGAAGAGAAAGAAAGAGAGAGAAAGGGACAGGCCTTATATAGAGATCCGGACCGATCTCGGTCGTCCGATTCGATCTTTCCCGATCGAGCGCCGATCCTCCGATCGAACGCGGCCTTAAGATTCTAATCAAACACATACATCAATCCAAGGCCGTGTGTGCAACGCGGGTGTGAAACCGATCACCAGGGGCATATTTACCAAAATGCCCTTGGGGCTAAAAACCACCATACGATCGCCCGATCGTACCCGACGCGGAACCAAGCCAAAAGGAGAACGGCCTTCGACCCACGTAGTCGAGCCAGGTCGGAGGGACGGGCCCTCAACCTTAAAAAGAATTTCGTCCCGAAATTCAATAAGGATGAAGCAGGGGAAAAGAATCAACTAGGCCTACCTGCACAACCAAAGCTACAACTAGGGGCGCCAACGCCCACAATAAGGAACTACCTGCTGAGGTGAATAGTCGGGGAAACTCCCGACGCATGCGATCCTTTCGCTCCCAAGTCAGACTCTCTGCACTACCATGCCTCCATCTGACCATGACCAACGGTAACGATCTGCCTCTCAGCACCTGATCCCGTCTGTCCAAGATCTGCACTGGCTGCTCTATGTAGGTGGCGTCCCCCTCCACCTCAATGTCATCGTGGCTGATAACGTGAGATGGATCTGGAATGTACTTCCTCAGCATCGATACACGGAAGGTGGGGTGGACTGCTGACATGTGCGGGGGTAGAGCCAACTGGTCGGTGACTGCTCCAACGTGTCTGACGATCTCAAAAGGGCCTGTGAACCTCGGTGCTAGCTTGCCTCTGCTACCAAACCTGATCGATCCTCTGCGCGGAGACACCTTTAGTAGCACTCTTTCGCCAACTGCGAACTCTAGGGGTCGTCGCCTGCAATCTGCGTAGCTCTTCTGCCGACTCTGCGTTGTCAGAAACCTCTGCCTGATCTGAGCCAACCTCTCTGATGACTGTTTGATGACGTCCGGACCGGTAAGGGACGCCTCCCCAACTTCCATGCAACGCATAGGTGAGCTACACAGTCTGCCGTACAACGCCTCAAAGGGTGCAAAACCCAAACAGGCCTGAAAGCTGTTGTTGTAGGCAAACTCCACCAGAGTCACGTGCTGCTCCCAAGTACCTCCAGCGTCTAGCACACATGCTCTGAGCATGTCCTCCAAGGTCTGGATAGTCCGCTCCGACTGCCCGTCCGTCTGAGGGTGGAAAGCTGTGCTGAAAGTCAGTGCCGTCCCTAAGGAGTCCTGGAAGCTGCTCCAGAACCTGCCGGTGAATCTGGGATCTCTGTCTGACACTATCGACACTGGGATGTCGTGCAGTCGTACCACCTCGTCAATGTACCTCTGGCTCAGTCTGGCAACTGGATATGTCGTCCTCATGGGGAGGAAATGAGTCGCTTTGGTCAGTCGATCGACGATGACCCAAATCGCATCATTCCCCCTCAGTGTCCTGGGTAGCCAGGTGACGAAGTCCATCGCTATATGTTCCCACTTCCACTCTAGCACTGGAAGTGGCTGTAGCAAACCTGGGGTCCGTCGGTGCTCTGCCTTCACCTTCTGACAGGTGAGGCATCTGGAAACAAACTCTGCCACTGACCTCTTCATCCCGCACCACCAGAACTGTCGGGGTAGATCGTGGTACATCTTGGTGCTCCCGGGGTGAAAGGTGAAACAGGAGTGGTGGAACTCGTGAAGGATCTCCTCTCGTAGTGCAGGGTCTGCTGGAACTGCAACTCTGCCTCTAAAGATTAGACCGCTGTCTACCGACACTGTCCAGCCCTCAACTGCGTGCTCGATGCCGACCGTAGCACGGGTCTCCACGAGCTCTGGGTCTCCAGCCTATGCCTCGACCACTCTGGCCAAAAGAACTGGGATGCTGCAAACAGCATACAGGAAACCGCCTGCCGCCTGGTCCTCGAAGTCAAGCCCGAACTGACTAACTGTCTCTAGCAACTACCACTGTCGAGCTGACATCGCTACCAAGGTCACTCTGCTGTCTCTGGTCTACCTGCAGAGAGCGTCTGCTACGACGTTTGCCTTACCAGGGTGGTAATGCAACTCAAAGTCATAGTCCTCTAATAGCTCCATCCACCGCCGCTGCCTGAGGTTGAGGTCACGCTAGGTAAACACGTGCCTCAAGCTCTTATGATCAGAGTACACCAGGAACCGCTCCCCATAGAGATAGTGCCGCCACGTCTTCAGAGCGAAGACAACCGCTGCAAGCTCGAGATCATGGACTGGATAGTTCCTCTCATGGGTCTTCAGCTGCCTGGAACCGTTAGCCACCACATGTCCCTCCTGCATAAGCACACAGCCTAGACCCTCCCCACTGGCGTCGCAAAAGACACTGTAGCCGACGCCTCGCTCTGGAACTATCAGGAGCGGTGCACTCGTCAGCCTGGTCCTCAACTGGATGAATGCCTGCTCGCAAGCCTTGTCCCAAACAAATGGGACCGGCTTCTGTGTCAACCTGGTCAGCGGCTCTGCAACCCTGGAGAAGTCCCGCATGAACCTCCTGTAGTAACCCGCCAAGCCGAGGAAGCTGCGGACCTCGTACACTGTCGTCGGTCTCTGCCACTGTAGTACTACCTCCACCTTGGTCGAATCAACTGAGATGCCTGCCGCTGACACCACATACCACAGAAACTATACCTCAGAAAGCCAGAACTCACATTTGGAGGCTTTGGCGTACAGCCTATGCCCCCTCAACAACTGCAACACTGTCCTCAGATGCTGCTCGTGCTCCTTATCCGTGCGTGAGTAGACTAGGATGTCGTGAACGAATACCACCACGAATTGATCTAGGTACGGTTGGAAGACCCTTTGCATCATATCAATGAACGCCGCTGGTGCGTTCGTCCAGCCGAACGGCATCACCATGAACTCGTACAACCCGTACCTCGTACGGAAAGCCGTCTTCGGGATGTCACAATCCCGAATCCTCAGCTGATGGTAGCCGGTACGGAGATCGATCTTCGAAAAGACCGAAGAGCCTCGGAGCTGGTCAAACAAGTCATCGATCCTCGGCATCGGATGCTTGTTCTTCACCGTCACCCTGTTCAGCTTCCTGTAATCAATGCAAAGACGAAGCGTACCATCCTTCTTCTTTGCGAACAACACAGGAGCTGCCCAAGGTGACGTGCTGGCACGGATAAAGCCTCTGCTGATCAACCCGTCCAATTGGACCCTCAGCTCCCTCTGCTCTGCCTGTGCCATCCTGAAAGCTGGCGAAGAGATCGGCCCGATACCCGGTACAAGATCTATCTGGAAGTCTACAGCTCTGGAAGGAGGAAGGCATGGTAGCTCGTCTGGAAAGACATCAGCAAACTCACAAACTACTGCTGGCAAACTGCTCTCTCGACTGCCATCTGCAGCAAACAAGGAAAGGCGCGCTAGTAAAGCTGACAGCTGGCCCTCGCGCCTGGGAAAGCAACCACACATGAGGGAATTGGCCGACTGGAGATCCCCAAGCAAAACAAAACGAGCGCCGTCAGATGTCCAAGCAGTCACCCTGCGACGGCCACAGTCAATGACGGCTTGGTATGAAGTCAGCCAATCCATACCGAGAATCACGTCGAATCCGACCATGTCTAGCACCCGAAGGTCTAGAAAGATACGGAGGCCACAACCTCCAACTCGCAAGAACGGCAGATCAGCTCAACACGAGCTCCCCCGCCGACGAGTGTGTCTAGGTGTAGTGTGGCTCCAAGTGGCTCAGTCTCTAGCCCTAGTGATGCCACACACTCTCTAGTTACAAAGGAATGAGACGCCCAAGAATCTATCAGAACATCTACAAATGAACTGAAAAGCTGAAAGGTACCTCTGAGAATAGGAGGGTCAAGTGGAGCTGGTGGAAGAGCTAAAGTCTGCTGGGGTGGCGGGTACTGGTAGGGCTGGAAAGGTGTATGAACTCGGTCTGGGTACTCGTGGTCTGGAACTGCGTAGACTCCCCCTCTGGGCCCGCCTCGACCTCCACCGCGACCTCTGCCTCTCCCGGCTCCTGGTCTCCACCAACCTCCGCCTACTCCGCCACGAACGGACTGTGCCCTCAACGTCGAACAGTCTCGGCGAAAGTGCTCTGGCTGCTGGCACTCGAAGCACACGGGAGGTCCAAGCGCTAGCTGCTGGCTCTGGCCTCCTCCTCCAGACGTCTACCCTTAAGGCCCAGCCGTGAGAAGTGGCTGGCCTCCCTGCCTGGGCTGCTGCTGGTACTGGGGTGGGTGACGCTGGTATGGCTGCTGGTGTCATGAGTATCTCTGCTGCCTCCACGAACCTCTCTTGCCCTGAGCTGCTCTCTGTGGCTGTCCTCCGCCACTGGTTCTCACAGACGACGCCGGCTGGATTGCCCTGGGCCCCGGCACCTGCAACTGAGCCTCAACTGCCAAGGCACAGTCCAGCACCTCTGCGTACATGCTAGCACGCTGAGCCGTGATCAGCCGCCTGAGTTCGGGCCTAAGCCCCCACTGGAACTGCTCAGCTCTGGCAAGAGGGTCCGCCGACACCGCCGCAGCAAATCTGGCAAGTCTCGTGAACCTATCCGCGTACTGCACTATCGACTGAGTACCCTGAGAAAGGGTCGGGTACTCACGGACAAGGGTCGAGCACGCACTGCGGGGAAAGAACGCGCTGAGAAAAGACGAACGAAACACGGCACACGATGGGTCACTCCCGTCCCTAGCGGCCTGAACAGAGCGCCACCAGTACAAAGCGTCCCCGTCGAGCTAGAACGTGGCAAGTCTGACCCGAATCCGGTCATCCTGGACGAACAGAGTGTCAAGGACGCGACTGACTCCCTCCAGCCAGTTGTCCGCCACCGCTGGGTCGCCTCCAGCACCACTGAACCTAGGCGGGTTCAGCCTCTGGAAGTCGACCACCGCTGTCACAACAGCACGCTGGTCGAGTGGAGGAGAGACCTCCTCGGCGCCAAAAGAAGCATCCTCCTCCATCACAACCTCAATCCTCGGCTCTGGCTCCGGTGCAGGTCCCCGGGGCAGGGCTGTGTTGGCCCCTAAGGCCCGTCGGACGGCGCGCTCGTCGCGTGCGCTACCACGACCCAAGACTGGACAGCTAGCTCGGCTCCCTGTCATCTGCACGTTTACCAGAGACGACAAGTGTCCACCCGTAAGAAACCAAAACACAACAGCAATCAATAAAGCAAAAGCATAACACACATGAGCACGAACAAGCACACAGGGATGCTCTACTCCTAGAACTATCCTAAGCCGCGCTCAAAACCTTAACCGCAAGCCTAATCCTATCCCTGGGACCTACATCCTGCTCTGATACCAAGTTGTCACACCCCGACCCAGAAAACCCATCCAGGACGAGGCGTGAGGGTTCCTATCACTATTCATCTCCAACTCGCGCGATACAAAGCAAAAAAGACAGATAAATTTAAACAATTTATATTCCAGAGGTGAAACAGAAATTCAAGTCATATATATACATCAAGTTGTACCGATACAAAATTCTTTATCAAACTCCTCCAAGGGGAAGACTTTATACAATAATCCAAAATTCCTCGAAAGATGTTTATAATATACAAACTATAAAAAGGTACAACAGACGTCCTCCAGCAACCTCAAGCGCCTCTGGAAGTACTCGCACCGCCAAACGCAGATTCCGCCGGCTCTACTGAAGAAGACCTGGCGCCTGCACCTGCAAACGCAGCCCGGGTAGGAGTGAGCGATAAGCTCATTAGGGTTCTACTCTACGGTACACAGAAAGGAGGAAAACAACAACAGTGTTATCTCTCCGCTCAAGTCTAACGGATGCCACGGGTCCCATAACCCTATCGATGTCCCAAGGGCTCCTGTCATGAAACCTCTTTCCTGAATATGTTACCAGGAGGCCAAGGAACAGTAACATGCAGGATCACTGATGAATAAATTTTATATCTCGCAAGTATACGAATCGGTGCAATCAGTATAGTAGCAAGACGAGTATCGTACCCACAGAGATTTGTAGAAATTATTAGAGTGAAACGCTAACAAACAGAAAAGAAAGAAAATAAGGAAGGTAAAATAAGAAATATGAAGTCTCGAAGATAGATGATCTAATAACGAAATAAGAAAACGATGATAATATGATGGATGAATACTAAGGTTCCGATTTCGCATTGAATCAATCAAGATCTCAGTTTAATTCCAAGGGCTCGTTCTTCCGGTATGATGATCCGTTCGGCCGCGGTCTTCACCAAGTACCCTCAATTAACCCTAACTAATGAACCCATAACTAAGTGTTAATCAAGAATCTATTAAGCTCTGAAGAACAATTATGAACCAAGAATACTCTTAGCTTGAACCCGGCCTCGACATAAACTCATTCATTCATAGATCCTGCAAGATTAGGGAATGAACCCTCGCCCAATCTCACATACAACAATCTATAATACTTCTATTGGCCAGATAAAGGTATTTAAGATCTCAGTTATAATAATGAATGAAACAAGGAAAATAAACTGATAAAATAATCATGATCCAATAACATAGAATGATTCAGTTAGGGCTACATCGGTACCTTAGAAAAGAAACTAGCCACTCATGTTCACCATGAGGGCAACAAAACTAATGGAGAAATAAAGAAGAAATAAGAAAAGAAAATCAAGCCTGGAACCCTTCTCCTCGCCTCCAAACGCTGCCAAAAAGTCCTCCAAAAGTCCCCTTTTGATAACCCTAAGTATCCTATTTATAGGCCTAAACTCGGGTTAAATCAAAACCGTTGATTTAATTCACTGGAAACGTCCGATCGATCCTCCTCGGGATGTTGGATCGATCGGTCTCATTGAAATCTTCAACTTCTATTTACGCCCGAGTCCGATCGATGGACGGATCGATCGAACTCTACTCCTCTAAAAAGCGTACGTTCTGTCAACCTTTAATTCCCAAGTCCGATCGATCGGACTATGAGTGTTGGATCGATCGGTTGAGTAAAAATCAGCTGTTTTTGGCTTTTCCCGAGTCCGATCGATCGGACCATTGGTGTCGGATCGATCGGACCCCTTTGGAGGGATGGAGAGATCGATCGGACTTCGTTCAGCCAAAAAAAATAGGTTCTGTCACGTTTTTGCGTAGTCCGATCGATCGGCGGATCGCTCGGACTTCCAACTTATTTACTGTGCTGCCATTCAGACTGCGCCATCGGTACTCAAAATTGCCGTAACTTCCTCTAGGAAACTCGGAATCACGAACCGTAAAATTCTCCAGAATCTAGACTTCAAGAGCTTTCCAACCATATATGGCACATAATCTGATTCTTCATGAGCAGGTACAGATTAATCTTTAAAGTTGATCCATGCACTCTTTTCAGCTTCTTTTCTCCTTTTTCCTGCATTTTCCAAACAACTATGTGAAGCAACATATAGATATAAAAATAGGAATAAAGATGTTGATTAAAGATAATAATCTAGCAATTGAGATGGTTATAAGGCTATTTAGAGTGCACTTTCATGCACTCATCCGTGTTCTTGCTGGATCTGAGCTCGTTTGAGGAAGATCTAAGGCCTAGCAGCTTGGATTGAAGCTGCTCTTGCTTAGGTAGGGATTCCTCCCTACATCTTTTCGAGTTTTTGGGTTTTTCCGATTTGTGATATGTTCTTATGCTTAGATCTGTTAATATACTTGTTGGTTTTCCGTGATTTCACCGGTTTTGGACTCGTGGGATCTTGATCTATCAGATCCCAGAGTTTTGAGAAGTTTGGATGTATTTTTCGGCGGTATTTCTCGCCGGAAGTACGCCGGAGAACCCATCCGGATCCATCTCTTTTGAGGAGAGATCGATCCCTTCTGAGGCGTCATGCCCAGCCCGAGCAGGATCGATCCCTCGGCTGAAGAGAGATCGATCTTTGTCTTGGCTGAGATGACGGGTTCCACGTCACGAAGAAGATCGATCCCTCTGGAGGAGGAGATCAATCTCCTTCGGTTGACAGCGACGAGCTCTCTTAAGTATTAAGGAAATCGATCCCCTTGGGAACGGAGATCGATCCCTTAGTGGCTGAGAGGTGTTTTCAAGTGGATTTTGCCGCGGGGCTTTGAATGATGGTTTTCTCTACTGTTTTATAACTGGTACATATGATTAAGCATGTTAGCCCTATAATAGGGCAGTGGTGAACCGGGGGAGTGATGACTCCAGGGATGTTTAGAATAAACGGGCGGGTAGCCCTACAGCTTTCCCTCGCCTTGCATGCCGACGTGCGCCGAGGGCTTTATCTGTTATATCTGTAAGCTGTTGTTTGCGGGGCTGCTTCCCGGTGCAGGTGTGTACAGGACTGCTGACAGTTGGTGGTGGTACCACTGTAGCAGTTCCTAGACCTTATTTACATGTTCACCACCCCCGGCCCGCAGGGTGCCGTGCCCAGACCTTGTTATTTATGTCATCACATATTGCTGCATGCTTACATGTATTGTCCTGCGCATGTTCATAGCATGCAATGTGTTGTGCATTAGTTGCATCTGTGTAGGGCGTTGCCTATCCGGGGCTTTCGGGTAGTCGGGATCTAGCTCTAGGACCGTTGCGGGTAGCTTGGTCCAGGTTTCGATTTGTAGTATTCAGTTATTTTCGATGATAGGGTTAGATGACCTGAATACATGTTGCTTGATGATTATAGAGGTTGTGTCGGCCTCGAGCCAGATGTTGTGGGTGCAACCGGTGTCGGTTCTTGTCCCATGGGGGCCGTCGGAGTGAGTCCAGCCCAAGCAGTGTCTGTTCCTGCCCGCAGTGGCGACCAGTGTGGGACCTGTTCGTTTGGGTGACCACAGCTGGAACCCTACGACACTAGGTGTATCCAGGATGAGCCCAGTCCTTTAGGGTGACCATGGTTGGGTATGCCTAGGGACACCGGCAAAGGGTTATGGGACCCTTGCTGCACGCCCAAGTTTTTCTTGAGGGTGGCACTGTTGTGTTCCCTCCCTTGTGAGTGTCGTAGTGTAGTGCCTCTGTTGAGCTTAGTGCTCACTCCTACCCGGCTGTGTTTTACAGGTGCTAGCGCTAGCTCTTCTTCGGTCACCCCTACCGGGCCGGTGTTTGGTGATGTGGCGGCGTCTGGCAGTACTTGAGGAGCGGCAATCTATGTTTTTACCTTTTGTTATAGATAGTCTCCTACGGGAGTGATAAATATATAATTTCCCTGTTTGAGGACTTGTATCTATTCTAGTTCAGTCTTTGGGTTTGTCATATTTGTATAATACAGGATGATTGTGAATTGTTAGGGTAACCACTACGATTAGAGGAAAACCTCGCCAAAATTTCCGCAGTCGGTTAGGTTCCGCTTCGTGTCGCCCGGCCTAGTTGGGCCTACGCGGGTCGGGGCGCGACAACTTGGTATCAGAGCATAGGCTATAGATCCCAGGATGTTAGGATCAGGTTCGGTTGAGATTGAGCGTGGAATGGGTTAGTTCTATGTCTAGAACATCCATGCATGCTCTCCTTGTGATGTGTTATGTCTTCCGCTTTATATTGTGTTGTTTGTTTTGCCGTTCTGACGAGTGAAAGCTCGATTGCTGTTGGTGATCGTGCAGATGTCGGGAGCTCACGGCCGACCTCCGGATGCCGGTCGGGGTGGGGCACGACCTGGTCGACCCGCCCGACCGGACAGGATTGCTCCTGTCAGGGTGGTCCGGGCTAGACGGACTGTACCATCACCAGAGGCGGTTTCGGTCGAGCAGCCAGCGGTCTTCCTCACCGAGGAGGAGGCCCATGTTCCTGTCGATGGGCGGGCCTCGGTGGCTATCACGATGGCTTTCCAGCGGCTGAACCTGCCCAGGATCAGCGGTACGTCTGGAGATCCGACCGCGGCGGACGACTGGCTCGACAGAGTCTCACGCGTCCTGGATGCTCTCTTCGTCGAGGACAACCGGGTTCGGGTCACCCTCGCAGCGTTCCAGCTCGATGGAGACACTCTTGACTGGTGGCGCACCGCCCAGCACACCAGTGACGGAGAGGTGCCACTGTGGGAGGTGTTCAGGGCGATGTTCTTGGACATGCACTTCCCAGCGAGTGCACGTGACGCCCTGACCCGCGAGTACCAGTCCCTCTTGCAGGGTACTCGCTCAGTTCAGCAGTATGCCTCCAGGTTCACACACCTTGTTCGGTTTTCGGGGGCAGTTGCAGCAGATCAGACTGCCAGGGTGCGTCAGTTCGAGTGGGGACTTCGGCCAGAGATTCGGCGGTAGACGAGCTCACACTGCTTGCAGTCGTACTCAGCGATCCTGAACTGCACCTTGTCAGTAGAGGCTCAGTTGCGGGACGACAGGTGCCGGGCAGTTCCACCAACACCCCTCACCAGTACGCAGCAGCGACCCCAGGGCAGAGGGGGGTTCGATAAGGGGCAGCCGTGGCGTCAGCGGCCCTTTCAGCAGCAGCCGCAGCGTGCACCGCGGTACCAGCAGCCATTACCGAGCCTACCAGCCCCGTTTCTACTGACGGCCGGGCCATCTGGGCAGGCTTCGTCAGGGGGAGGCCAGGGACGGCAGCTTGGCGGCGCGTCACCCACTTGCTTCCACTGCGGGCAGCCGGGGCACTACCGTATAGACTGTCCTTCACGAGGAGCGTAGAGCTCTATGCCCCAAGGCAGTAGAGGCGGAGGGTCCGGTGCCTGGCAGGGGAGCGGGAGTGGACGCGGGCCGGGGCGTCCCAGAGGCAGAGGCGGCCAGCGGGGGTAGGTGTTTGCCCTCCCAGTTTGCGAGCGGCAGGACACCGTTCAACTGTATCAGCCGCCACCACAGTACCAGCAGCCGTTACAGTGCCAGCAGCCGCAGCAGTACCAGTAGCTGTGGCAGTATCAGCAGGCAGCGGCAGAGCCATCCGTCCTCAGAGGTATCTTTCAGCTTTCTAGTTCCTTAGTAGATGTGCTGATAGATTCAGGGGCGTCTCACTCCTACATTGCTAGCATGTGTGTGGCATCGCTAGGGTTAGAGACGAGTCGGCTAGAGGTGGCACAGTCTGTAGACTCACCGATCGGCGGGGCAATCAGGGTAGACCGGGTCTGCCGATCGTGTTCGTTGGAGGTTGGAGGCCTCCGGGTCTGTCTAGACCTGTGGGTACTAGACATGACCGGCTTTGACGTGATACTCGGTATGAACTGGTTGGGAGCATACCGGGCCGTCATCGACTGTGGTCGCCGGAGGGGGTTGCTTGGACACCCGACGGGACACGGTTTGTGTTGTTGGGGGATCGGTTCTTCGCCGATTCCTTTGCTTGTGGTGTTGGGAGGCGTGGCAGCGAGCTCTCAGCCTTGTTGGCCAGCCTGTCCCTGTCCGGTTCTGAGGGAGTGCAGCAGAGCAGTTTTCCCATGATCGTGTACGACTACACCGACGTGTTTTCCGAGGTGTTGCCAGGGCTTCCGCCGCCCAGTCAGGGTAGTACCATGTACCGCACCGATCTCCCTCCCAGCTTTCAGGATGGCACCAGCAGAGCAGAGTGAGTTGAGGACCCAGCTACACAAGCTTACTAGCAGAGGCTTCATCCGTCCCAGCATCTCTCCCTGGGGGGCGCCAGTGTTGTTCACAAAGAAGAAGGATGGTACCCTTCAACTTTGCATAGACTACAGGCGGCTCAACAGGGTGACGGTGAAGAATAGGTATCCGATGCCGTGGATCGACGACCTGTTTGACCAGTTGCGAGGATCTTCAGTGTTCTCGAAGATCGACCTCCGCACCGGCTACCACCAGTTGAGGCTTCGGGATTGCGACATCCCAAAGACGGCATTCCGGACTCGGTACGGCCTGTATTCGTGGTGATGTCGTTTGGACAGACGAACGCACCAGCAGCATTCATGGATCTCATGCAGAGGATCTTCCCGCCTTTCCTAGACGAGTTCGTGGTGGTGTTCGTCGATGACATTCTCATCTACTCCCGGTCAGAGGCGGAGCACGAGCGACACTTGGCGACAGTGTTGCAGCTACTTAGGGAGCATCGGCTTTATCCCAAGGCTTCCAAGTGCGAGTTCTGGCTTGCACAGGTGGGGTTCCTTGGACACGTGGTGTCGGCAGCAGGGATCTCAGTCAACCCCGCCAAGGTCGAGGCAGTGGTACAGTGGCAAAGACCGAGGACAGTGTTCAAGGTCCGTAGTTTCCTGGGCTTGGCGGGGTACTACAGGCGGTTCGTGCGGGACTTCTCCAGAGTTGCCGGGCCGTTGACCAGACTGACACAGAAGGCCGTCCCGTTCGTGTGGGATGATGCTTGTGAGCGAGCCTTTGTAGAGCTGAGAACCAGGTTGACCAGTGCACCGGTGCTGATCGTCCCCGAGTGAGGCATTGGTTACAGTGTCTACTGCGACGCCAGCGGTGAGGGTTTGGGGTGTGTCCTCATGCAGGAGGGCCACGCAGTTTCCAATGGTTCTCGCCAGCTGAAGAACCATGAGAGGAACTACCCGACCCATGACTTGGAGCTAGCAGCAGTGGTCTTCGCCCTGAAGACCTGGCGGCACTACCTCTATGGCGAGAAGTTTTCTGTCTTCTCGGAGTATAAGAGTTTGAGGCACATTTTCAATCAATGTGACCTCAACCTGAGGCAGCGACGCTGGATGGAGCTACTGGAGGACTACGACTTTGAGTTGCATTACCATCCTGGTAAGGCAAACGTCGTAGCAGACGCGCTGAGAAGACAGGTGAGAGACACCAGAGCAGCAGTTGTAGGGTTGTTAGCGCGACAGTGGCAGCCTCTAGAGACGGTGGGCCAGTTGGGGCTCAAGTTTGAGGATCGGGGATCCAGCAGCTTCCTCTACGCAGTGCAGAGTATGCCAGCAGTTCTAGCCAGAGTGTTAGAGGCACAACACAGTGACCCAGAGCTCGAGGAGTTACGCACAGCAGCGGGCACAGAGGGCGCAGACGGAGACTGAACAGTATCGCTAGACGGAGGGCTACGGTTCCGAGGCAGAGTAGCAGTTCCAGCAGATCCAGTTCTTCGAGACGACTTCCTAAGAGAGTTCCACCACTCTCGCTTTGCAGTTCATCCCAGTGGCACCAAGATGTACCAGGATCTTCGGCAACAGTTCTGGGGGCGCGGGATGAAGAGGGCAGTGACGGAGTTCATATCGCGCTGCCTTACCTGTCAGAAGGTCAAGGCAGAGCACCAGCGGACTCCGGGGTTACTTCAGCCGCTTCCACTAGCTGAGTGGAAGTGGGAGCACTTCACGATGGACTTCGTGACCGGGCTACCGAGATCTCCTAGGGGGGATGACGCAATTTGGGTCATCGTTGATCGATTGGCCAAATCGGCGCACTTCCTGCCTATGCGGACGACAGACTCGACTGACAGGTTGGGCAGTTTCTACGTCAGAGAGGTAGTTAGACTACACGGGGTCCCAGTTTCTATCGTGTCCGACTGTGACCCCAGGTTCACTAGCAGGTTCTGGCAGGGCTACCAGGAGGCAGTTGGCACCCTCCTTACTTTCAGTACGGCGTTTCATCCGCAGACAGACGGGTAGTCAGAGCGAACGATCCAGATCTTGGAGGACATGCTGAGAGCATGTGTCATCGACGCAGGAGGCAGCTGGGAGGAGCACGTTTCCTTGGTGGAGTTCGCCTACAACAACAGCTACCAGTCCAGTCTTGGAGTAGCACCTTTCAAGGCATTGTACGGTAGGCCGTGTCATTCCCCAGTGTGCTGGACAGAGGTTGGAGAGGCTTCACTCACCGGTCCAGACATCGTCAGGAGATCGTCAGAGAGGTTAGCGCAGATCAGGCAGAGGCTTCTGATGGCTCAGAGCCGGCAGAAGAGCTATGCAGATCAGAGGCGACGACCGCTTGAGTTCGCAGTTGGCGACAGTGTGTTCCTACGGGCAGCACTGTACAGAGGGTCTGTCAGGTTTGGCAGCGGGGGCAAGTTGTGAGGACCTGTCCCTCTACTCCTGGGTCGATCGGCTGGGTCGGACCCGTGGCTCGTTTGTTTGTTTCGCGTCGCGCGCGCGATTCGGTGGATCGTATTGTTTCTTCGACCGCAAGGGCAATTTGATAAATTGCGCCTTGTTGGTTTTTTTCACACCCGCGTGTGCACACACTGACCTTGTTTGTGTTAGTGCTTGATTAGAATGGTTAGGTGGACCGCGAGCGATCGATCGCGCTCTGGCGCATAGCAGCCCGTTTTTGGGATGCTAGCGGCCCGCGAGCGATCGATCGCGCCTTGGAGCGATCGATCAGACTCATGAGCAGTCGGTGGCTTTTTCTTTCGCGAGTACGACCGCCAGCCGTCACTCTCTCTTGTCAGAAGGGGAGGTCTTTCCCTCCCCTCCTTTCTTCTTTCTCCTCTTTCCCCGGCTTTCCCCTTCTCCTTTTCCCTCCTTTTCTTCCTCTTCTCCTCCTCCTTCTCCTTTCTTCTTCCTTCTTCTTTCTTCTCCCGCGGCTCTGTTTTCTTCCCCTGTTTTCCGACAGCTCCTTCTTCTTCACCGTTCTCCCTCCTCCGGCCACCGTTTTGGGTGTTCCAAGGCTCGTTGGAACCGTAGCAATGAGAAGAAAATACCTGAAGTGATTTGGAACCTTGTTGGTGACCATTTCGAGGAGAATCAGTCGAGGAGTGCGTTTCGGGTAGGTTTCTACCTATTGATGTTGTTTTTGGGTTTTCTCTAGATCTAGCCGTTGGATCTTGTTGATCTTGGTGTTGTTAGCTTCCTCTTGCTTAGTATTATTTCTGTTATAAGTTTCATGAACTTTGGTTGAGATTTTAGTAGGATTTATGCATGCCTATCTCCTGTTTGTGTATGTTCATACTATTGCATTAGTTGCATGGTTAGTAGCGATCCGGTTGACTTATATGATGCCTTATCATACTATTGCATGCCTATCTCCTGTTTGTGTATGTTCATAGCATGCATTGTTGATTTGTGCATTAGTTGCATGGTTAGGGCGTGGGTGATTTGTGGGTCCCCGTCCCGAGGCTGGAAGCTCGGACTTAGCCCTAGGACCGGGGTTGGGTAGTTTGGACCCGGTTCGAATTGTGGTATCCAGTCGATTCGATGATAGGCTTAGATGACTGGTACACTTGTTGCTTGAAGATTGTAGAGGTCGTGTCGGCCTCGAGTCGGATGCTGAGGTGTAGCCGGTGTTCCACTGTGTTGACTCTTGAGTAGAGGAGTTGCCTACTCAGCGATGCCTTTTCCCGCCTGCAGTGTCGAGTTACTGCATGTAAGTCAGCAGTGTTTGTTCTTGCTTACTGAGCGCTGCTCCTGGGCCTCAGGGACACGCGGTGGGGTTATGGGACCCCTGTGTACACCCAACTCTTACTTGAGGGTGACACTGTTGCGTTTTCCTCTTCCTTCTGTGTGTCGTAGTGTAGAACCCTACTGAGTTTAGTGCTCACTCCTACCCGGGCTGCGTTTTGCAGGTGCAGGCGTCAGTTTTTCTTCCGTGGCCCCTACCGGGCAGTTGGTCGGCGGTGCGACGGCGCCAGGCGGAGTCTGAGAGGTGGTGATCATTTACTGCTTTTACACTATGTTAGATAGTCTCATACGGGAGTAATGTTGTATTTGAACCTTCCCCTCTCCTCTCCGAGGATATGTATATTAAACCTTTTTGGGTTTGTAATCTGTGATTCGATGTTTCATTCAATTATTGTCTTTTAATTGAGGGCGCTTTTGGTGAATTGTTAGGGAGACCAATAGGTTAGAGGGAACCCTCGCCAGCTTTTTCCTCGTTTCGTTAGGTTCCGGTTCGCATCGACCGACCCGGTTGGGCTTTCACGGGTTGGGGCGCGACACAAGTTGGCTCCGAGGTTCGTCGGGCCGTTTGAGATCCTGGAGAGGGTCGGCGAGGTAGCCTACCACTTGGACCTTCCTCAGCACATGTCTGCTGTGCACCCGACTTTTCACGTGTTGATGCTGAGGAAGTACCACCCCGACCCATCGCATGTCATCAGAGTGGATGACATCGAGTTCGAGTCAGACGCGACATTCGTTGAGCAGCCTGTTCGAGTACTTGACGGAGGGATCAGGTCTTGCAGGGCAAGACGATTCTCTTAGTCAAGGTACTGCGGAGGCATAGAGGCGTCGAGGAGATGACTTGGGAGCGCGAGGGGCGCATGCGGCAGGAGTATCCACACTTGCTCCCTTCTCGAGGTAACTTTTGTCATGTCTTCTAGTGTAGCTGTTTCTTTGTTTCTGAGCCCTACCCTTATCGAATCTCGGGACGAGATTTCCTTTAAGGGTATTAGGATGTGAGGACCCGTCCCTCTACTCCTGTGACTCGTCGTGGACCGCAAGGGCAATTTGGTAAATTACGCCTTGTCAGCTTGTTTCACACTCGCGTGTGCACACACTGACCATGGTTGTGTTCATGTTTGACTAGAATGGTTAGTGGGACCTGGGATCGAAAGATCCGGTCTTGGGCTTGAGTTCTAGCCCAAGTCTAGCTTTTTGGACAAATCGGATCGATCTTCTCTAGCTAAGAGATCAATCTTCTTGTGTCAGAAAGTCAAACCCGATTTGGCAAGAAAGATTGATCTCTTTTGAGAAAGAGATCGATCTCTCTTGAGTCGGTTCGTTCGTCTATAAAACGAACGAAACTTTCTCTTTTGATTTTTTTGGAATTTCTGAGTTTTCAACCGTGTTCTTGCTGGATCTGAGCTCGTTTGAGGAAGATCTAAGGCCTAGCAGCTTGGATTGAAGCTGCTCTTGCTTAGGTAGAGATTCCTAGCTAAATCTTTTCGGGTTTTTGGGTTTTTCCAATTTGTGATATGTTCTTATGCTTAGATCTGTTAATATACTTATTGGTTTTCCGTGATTTCACCGATTTTGGACTCGTGGGATCTTGATCTATTAGATCCCAGAGTTTTGAGAAGTTTGGATGTATTTTCCGGCGGTATTTCTCGCCGGAAGTACGCCAGAGAACCCATCCGGATCGATCTCTTTTGAGGAGAGATCGATCCCTTCTGAGGCATCATGCCCAGCCCGAGCAGGATCGATCCCTCGGCTGAAGAGAGATCGATCTTTGTCTTGGCTGAGATGACGGGTTCCACGTCACGAAGAAGATCGATCCCTCTGGAGGAGGAGATTGATCGGTTGACAGGGACAAGCTCTCTTAAGTACTAAGGAGATCGATCCCCTTGGGAAGGGAGATCGATCCCTTAGTGGTTGAGAGGTGTTTTCAAATGGACTTTGCCCGCGGGGCTTTGTATGATGGTTTTCTCTACTGTTTTATAACTGGTACATATGATTAAGCATGTTAGCCCTATAATAGGGCAGTGGTGAACCGGGGGAGTGATGACTCCCGGGATGTTTAGAATAAACAGGCGAGTAGCCCTACAGCTTTCCCTGGCCTTGCATGCCAGCGTGCGCCGAGGGCTTTATCTGTTATATCTGTAAGTTGTTGTTTACGGGGCTGCTTCCCGGTGCAGGTGTGTGGAGGACTGTTGACAGTTGGCCGTGGTACCACTGTAGCAGTTCCTAGACCTTATTTACATGTTCACCACCCCGGGCCGGCAGGGTGTCGTGCCCATACCTTGTTATTTATGTCATCACATATTGCTGCATGTTTACATGTATTGTCCTGTGCATGTTCATAGCATGAATTGTGTTGTGCATTAGTTGCATCTGTGTAGGTCGTTGTCTATCCGGGGCTTTCGGGTAGTCCGGATCTAGCTCTAGGACCGTTGCGGGTAGCTTGGTCCAGGTTTCAATTTGTAGTATTCAGTCCTTTTCGATGATAGGGTTAGATGACCTGAATACATGTTGCTTGATGATTATAGAGGTCGTGTCGGCCTTGAGCCAGATGTTGTGGGTGCAACAGGTGTCGGTTCTTGTCCCTTGGGAGCCGTCGGAATGAGGCCAGCCCAGGCAGTGTCTGTTCCTGCCCGCAGTGGCGACCAGTGTGGGCCCAGTTCGTTTGGGTGACCACAGCTGGAACCCTGCAACACTAGGTGTATCAAGGATGGGCCCAGTCCTTTAGGGTGACCATGGTTGGGTATGCCTAGGGACACCGGCAAAGGGTTATGGGACCCTTGCTGCACACCCATGTCTTGCTTGAGGGCGGCACTGTTGTGTTCCCTCCCTTGTGAGTGTCGTAGTGTAGTGTCCCTGCTGAGCTTAGTGCTCACTCCTACCCGGGCTGCGTTTTGCAGGTGCTGGCGCTAGCTCTTGTTCGGTCGCCCCTACCGGGCCGGTGTTTGGTGACGTGGCGGCGTCTGGCGGTACTTGACGAGCGGCGATCTATGTTTTTGCCTTTTGTTATAGATAGTCTCCTACGGGAGTGATAAATATATAATTTCCCTGTTTGAGCACTTGTATCTATTCTGGTTCAGTCTTTGGGTCTGTAATATTTATATAATACAGGATGATTGTGAATTGTTAGGGTAACTACTACGATTAGAAGGAAACCTCGCCAAAATTTCCGCAGTAGTTTAGGTTCCGCTTCACGTCGCTCGGCCCGGTTGGGCCTACGCGGGTCGGGGCACGACAAAGGGACAGGCCTTATATAGAGATCCGGACCGATCTCAGCCGTCCGATTCGATCTTTCCCGATCGAGCGCCGATCCTCCGATCGAACGCGCCCTTAAGATTCTAATCAAACACATACATCAATCCAAGGCAGTGTGTGCAACGCGGGTATGAAACCGATCACCAGGGGGCATATTTACCAAAATACCCCTGGGGCTAAAAACCACCATACGATCGCCCGATTGTACCCGACGTGGAACCAAACCAAAAGGAGAACAGCCCTCGACCCACGTGGTCGAGCCTGGTCGGAGGGACGGGCCCTCACACGGATGCCATTCAGATTATGTAACGCACCTGCTACTCTTCAAAAGATGTATGATATCGATTTTTTTCGACATGATAGAAAGGTTTGTCGATGTATTAATGGATAATTTTTCTATCTTTGGAAATTCTTTTGATAATTGCCTTGAACATCTAACATTGGTGCTTAAGAGATGTGAGGAGACTAATTTGACATTGAGTTGGGAGAAGAGTCACTTCATGGTAAGGCAAGGTATTGTTTTGGGACATGCTATCTCTAGTAAAGGTATTGAAGTTGACAGGGCAAAAATAGATTTGATTGAGAAATTGCCGCCCCCTATTTCTGTGAAGGGTGTGCGAAGTTTTTTGGGCCATGCAGGATTTTATCGCAGATTCATTAGAGATTTTTCTAAAATTGCATGACCTCTGTGTGATTTATTGGCTAAGGATGCTGAGTTTAAGTTTGGTAAAGCATGTCTTGATACTTTCAATGCCTTAAAAGAGAAATTGATTACTGCACCTATTATTATGCCTCCTGATTGGTCGCTGCCCTTTGAGATAATGTGTGATGTGTCTGATTATACTATAGGGGTTGTTTTAGGACAAAGGGTGAATAAGGTTTCTCATGCAATTTATTATGCAAGTTGTACACTCAATGATGATCAAATCAATTATTCAACCACTGAGAAAGAATTACTTGCTGTTGTTTTTTCATTGGAGAAATTTCGCTCTTATTTGATTGGATCTTAGGTTGTTATTTATTCATATTATGCAACATTAAAATATCTACTAATCAAAAAGGATACCAAGCCTAGGTTAATCAGGTGGATCCTGCTGCTGCAAGAGTTTGATTTGAAAATAAGGGACAAGAAAGGGAGCGAAAATGTAGTGGCAGATCACTTGTCATGATTGGAGCACATGGCCAGCCCTAAGGATGTATGGCCCATTCAAGAATGTTTTCACGATGAATAACTCTTTTCTGTGAATGGTAAAGAGCCCTGGTATGCGGATATTATTAATTATTTAGCTAGTAATGTTTTGTGTACTGAGTTAAGTTCACAGGAAAAGAAAAGATTTTTGTCTACAGTTAGATATTACTTTTGGGATGACCCTTATTTATTTAAGCACCGTCCTGATCAAATAATAAGGCGTTGTGTTCTAGAATCTGAGCATGATGATATATTAAAATTTAGTCATGAATTAACTTGTGGAGGACATTTTGGAGGTAAGAAAACTGCTTTTAAAGTTCTTCAATCAGGTTTCTTCTGGCCTACCTTATTCAAAGATGCGTTTAATTTTGTTGGTAAGTGTGATAGATGTCAAAGATCAGGGAACATAAGCAAAAGGAATGAGATGCCTCTTACAAATAATCTAGTGGTGGAATTGTTCGATGTTGGGGGCATAGACTTCATGGGACCGTTTCCTCCATCATATGAGTACACCTATATTCTTGTTGCTGTGGATTACGTATCTAAGTGGATTGAAGCCATTGCAGCCAGGAACAATGAAAGCAAGACCGTGGTGAGTTTCTTGAAAGATATGATTTTTACAAGGTTTGGAACATCTCGGGCGATTATAAGTGATGGGGGAACACATGTTTGCAATAAAGCATTTGAGTCATTGTTGAGGAAATACAACATCACCCATCAGGTTGCAACTCCTTACCAGCCTCAAACATCGGAACAAGTTGAGGTGTTCAATAGGCAAATAAAAGACAATCTTAGAGAGAGTTGTCGGCACTACAAGGAAGGATTGGGCTGCAAAATTGAATGATGTTTTGTGGGCATATCGCATGGCACATAAGACTCCTATTGGTATGAGCCCTTATCGAATTGTGTTTGGCAAAGCATGCCACCTACCGGTGGAATTGGAGTACAGGGCCTAATAGGCGATAAAGCAGCTGAATTTTGATATGAGAGAAGTTGGCGACATGAGGAAGATGCAATTGAACGAATTGGATGAGCTGCGGAATGAAGCATATGAGAACGCTAAAATCTACCAGGAAAGGACCAAGCTCTATCATGACAAAGCAATACAACGGAAGGAGTTCACACCGGGTATGAAAGTTTTACTGTATAACTCACGAATGAAATTCTTTCCATGTAAATTAAGCTCAAGATGGATGGGTCCCTTCAAAGTGACACAAGTATCTCCTCATGGTGCTGTTGAAATTGAAAATGAAAGGAATTGTAGAAAATTAAAAGTCAATGCGCATCGTTTGAAGATGTATTTGGAAGGACAATCAAGAGTTGTGGATGCAGCGAATTTTGTTGAATCTTAAGGCCTTGCGAATACATCTTGCCTAGACGTTAAATAAAGCGCTGGGTGGGAGGCAACCCACCAAGGTAACCTATTTTTAAGTTTCAATTTTCAATTTTCAATTTTATGTTCTCTTTTGTTTTTCTTTTAGGTTTTCAACCATCCTGATGATCATTGAGGAGATGTTTGCTTACTCTATCAGGTGGCCTCTTTCTTATTTAAACTATCTTGTATCTCCCTTACATGGAATTTTTGGATAGCCACCTCCCACATATTTTTTAATGCTTAGGATGCACACATTGATGACAATGTTGATTTCAGGTTGGGCGGTGTAGATATTCATGACCATATTCATGCTACCTTGTGGGTTTAATAGTGTTAAATTGTACATGAGCTGAAATTTTTATGCTTATTATACATGTTGCTTTCACATGGGTTGACCTACACATTGATTTCATGTGTGATAACCTGAAGGTAGAAAATCATGCGGTTCACACACAAACACCTTATGTGCAGTGGCAATTATACTCACCAGAGGAATGAGCATGCTATTGTTAATCTGGACCATGATTTCAACTTTAGCTAGTATGTTGAATAGCATGCAGAAGCAAAAAAAAAAGTTATGGAGCTTGATCAAGCTGTGCCTAAACGACTATTATATGATCTACTGAGTAACTGGGTGTTCTTGCCTCAGGAAGCGGGGAGCTCACGTAAAAAGGTAGAACCACTTATAGCTAAAAAAACTATTAAGTGTTTTGCTAAGTAACCGGGTCTTTACGCCTCAAGAAGTGGAGAGTGCTCGCGTTAAAAGGCAAAGTGACTGATAGTTCAAAAAACCCCACTTAAATATATAAGTACATGAGTAACCCTTAGGAGACACAATGCGTTTTAAAGCCGTGATGACAGTGATCCGCCAGAAAACTCCAAGGTTAAGTGTGCTTGTCTTGGAGCGGTCCCGGGATGGGTGACCCACTGGGAAAGTTTCCCAGATTTCTACGGTGAGCCAAAAGCGGACAATATTGTGTCGGGTGGGGCCCTCGGGTGGATCCTTGACGGAGCCCGCAGGCCCTTGGCGGCCCCGAATGGCGGGGGCCGTTACACCGACCCCCTGCGGTATATCTTAAAGAAGCTAGTCCTCTCCGGATGACTTGCGAAATGCGCTATGTTATTGTCCCAATTCGACATAACTTATGTCTCACAAAAAGCTGTCAAAGGGCAAGCCTTGGCTGATTTTCTCGCTGCTCACCCGTTGCCAAGACTCCGTCGTAGAAGATGACTGGCCAAATGAAGAAATCTTAGTCGCTGACATCCAACCACCCTGAGAGATGTACTTTGACACAGCTTGCAGGCACTCGAGAGCGGGGGCAGGGATAGTCTTCGTTACTCCAACACAAGCCATAATCCCATATTCTTTCGTGCGGACTTGGGCGTCACCCAACAACATGGCGGAATAGAAAGAAAGGAGAGGAGGCTGAAAACGAGAAAGACGGACGAGAGGAGGAGTGACCGCGGACTCTCGAACGCTCAGGAAGGAGAAGGATCGTGGAGCTCCATCACCCGGCGCACTCTCATCATCAGATCCAACCCAAGGGTGACCGTCCTTCACCTCCGTGCACAGCCATGAAGCCTACCGCAACAACCCCCATACTCGGTGAAATCCATTCCGACGGCATCATCACTTCCAGCCAACACCCCACGCGATCAATCTCCGCACGACCAACACCCCAGCTCTAGAGTTTGGTGAACGGTGAAGTTCTAAGAGGGGGGGTTTATCTTAAGCTTTATACGATAAAATCAATTAAGGAAATTGAAATAGGAGGAGTTTAATTAAATCATATGCTTGCTAAAGATAAGAGCAGATATTATATTTAAGTAAGGGATATGAGATAAGAGTTAGAGAAATTGCACCAGAATTTTTATAGTGGTTCGGCCAACCTTGCCGACGTCCACTTCACTCAAGGGCCTCCTTGAGGTTCCACTACTTGCAAGCCCTCTTACAAGTTGTCCACCAAGCTTCCGGGTGCTTGGCAACCTATCCACCAAGCTTACGGGCGCTTGGCAACCTTACAATCTCTCTAATATCTCTCTAGGATATTTCTCTCAAAGTCTACTTCACACTTGAAGTACTTTTACAAAGGTTTAGCTCACTAATAAGAGATAGAAACTTGCTAGAATATTATTACAATAATCCCTTAGCTCCCCCTAAGTTACTTGGCAAGTTTGTTGCACTGTCCCTTTTATCGCGAGCTTCAAACCCCTCCAAATAGCCTCCCAACGGCTATTTCCTGCTCCTGCAACGGCTCTTTAACGGCTCTTTTCTGGGCTGGCGGTCGACCGTCGCATCATCCGTGACATCGTCCGCC
The DNA here is from genome assembly GCA_963920575.1 of Narthecium ossifragum. Lineage (NCBI taxonomy): Eukaryota > Viridiplantae > Streptophyta > Magnoliopsida > Dioscoreales > Nartheciaceae > Narthecium > Narthecium ossifragum. The sequence goes on from OY986973.1 coordinate 8,146,269, forward strand.
AGGTTCTTCTTGAGCCACGGTCGATCCACACATCGTCCGTCAAGCCTCACGATCGACCGTGACATCGTCCGTCAAGCTCTGTTGCGAAAACCGCCTCTCAGTGTCGATACCTCGTTCGACCGTCGCTCCTCTAAGCCAGGTCACATAGGCCACAGTCGATCGGTCCATCGACCGTCAGCCTATTTTGCCCAGAACATCTTCTGCGGTCGATCCTTGCATCAATCGTCATACCCCACGGTCGATCCATGCATCGTCCGTAGCATCGACCGTCAGTACAAAAACACATCAAATATGATTTTAATGCTTTCCAAATTAAGGGATAATAATATTTAACCAATGTTTTATCATCAAACATATATTGACATCATCGAAACAATATTAGGGCTAACAAATGGCGCTTCCCGGACGACCCGTCAACACAGGCGAAACCCCTGAGGAAAGCCATCCGTCATCACCAATCTCTGAAAAGATGGGTCTCCGTCCGATCCGACGGTGACCATCCGTCACCCCGAGCTCATTCACACCAAACCAACATCGCCATCCACTCCGCATTGCGCACATCTCCAACGAGGACTTCCCCGGGCGCTATTTTCCCTTGACGTTGATCCCCTGGGCTCGGATCTTCATCCATGGCTTCCCCGGTTCCAGCTAGCGGCTACCCTTCCACGGCAATGAAGCTCAGATCCAGTCAAAGCTTCCCCTGTTCTAGTCTAAACTCCCATGTTCCAGTCGACCTCCTCAACTCCGGTTGCCACCCAACTCCAGCTGCCACTCCACAGGCTCAGGCGACACTCCCTGACTCCACAAGTTGCACCAGCAGCGATGCTCGGACGATATCTTTCTGACTCCGGTGGCCACAGACTCTAGGATCAAAGGGATCTAGGCACCAGCGGCTTCAAAGGATGACACTCCTTTGTCTCCAGCGGCCCTGAAACCCTGGCAGTCTCGAAGCTGCGCCAACAAAACTCAAACAGCGCTCCTCCAACTTCAGTGACTTCGAAAGCCTGGCGATGAAGGTGGCAGTCCCAAACCCTCACATTATTTCTATTTTTTAATTTAAAATGTTTATTTTATTGGATCTACAATCGGAGGTGTTCCCTACGAGGATGTAAACAATGGATTTGTCGACTTGGCAATTTAGGGGTGTGGTGCCTACAATCTCCTCGAATGTAATTCAAATGTTTTTGCTCGAAAATAAAATAGAAATCTTGTTCCCGCAATATCGATATTTTATTCACGAACACATAGAGATAATCTAGATTTAATTAGTTTAAGTAATTCATGTTCTTTCCGATTGTAGGATTAACATAAGGATAACTTAGATTTAATTAGTTTAACAATACTTTTCTTAGTTTTCCTAGTTTAATTAGTCTTATTCTAAGATTAATGTCAGTTATCTTTAGTTTTCTTCACTATTATTCATTTAAATATAGTTTAATTAAGTCCGATAATATTTTCCATTTAATTTGACGCCTCTGTTCGAACTGAGTGTTCGAAGGAGTTGAACTTTATCATGTCTCTGATTTTGATATTTTGACTAGTTTGACCATTGCCAGTCTACGGCAAAATTTCCACGTCAATATTTTTTGGCACGCCCGGTGTCGCGCCCTGACCCGCGAAAGCCCAACCGGGCCGGGCGACGCGAACCGAAACCTAACAAACCGCGGAAAAATATTGGCAAGGGTTCTCTCTAACCTATTGATCTCCCTGACAATTCATCAAAACACCCTCAATTTAAAAAGACATAATTAAATTACAAACCTCGAACCTCAGATTACAAAACCCAAGTGAATTTAATATACATATCCTCGGAGAGGGTAAGATTCAAATACAACATTTATACTCCCGTATGAGACTAACTAACCAAGGTTTAAAACTGTAAAAGATCACCACCTCTCAGACTCCGCCTGGCGTTGCCGCACCGCCGACCAACTGCCTGGTAGGGGCCACAAAGGAAGAAATGACGCCTGCACCTGTAAAACGCAGCCCTGGTAGGAGTGAGCACTAAGCTCAGTAGGGTTCTACACTACGACACACAGAAGGAAGAGGGAAACACAATAGTGTCGCCCTCAAGTAAGACCTGGGTGTATACAGGGGTCCCATAACCCCACCGCGTGTCCCTGAGGCCCACGATCATGGTCTTCCAGAAGAACTGGTCACATGTCAGGTCACACTCAGTAAGCAGGACTAACACTGCTGGCCCACAAGCAGGGAACGGCACTGCAAACGGGAAACTACGCCACTAAGTAGTCAACCTCTCTACTCAAGGGTCAACACAGTGGAACACCGGCTACACCTCAGAATCCGACTCGAGGCCGACACAATCTCTACAATCATCAAGCAACGGGTGTACCAGTCATCTATGCCAATTATCGAATTTGACTGGACACCAGAATTCGAACCCGATCCAAACTACCCAACCCTGGTCCTAGGGCTAAGTCCGAGCTTCCAGCCTCGGCACGGCGACCCACAGATCACCAACGCCCTAACCAATGCAACTAATGCACAACAGAGAATGCATGCTATGAACATACACAGATAAGAGTTAAAGCATGCAACAGTATGAAAAGGCAACATACAAGTCCATTTGGATCGCAGCAGCGGTACTACCAACCGTTGCCAGCCGATCCGGAGTGGGTCCCGGCATTACGACGGTACCACGACCGTCAACCGCAAACTCCTGCAACGGGAAGCAACCCCGAAAACCTCGATAACAGTAAAAATATAATATTATATGTTTCGAACATATAATATTATATAAAACACCAAAACATTCTCTACATAGAGCTAATTGACCCCGTCGATCCGACATCCAAACGACATCGGATTCGAGATCCAACTTAGACTCTAGTCGACCAACATTCCGGGACCAACATATCCCAAATCTAGAAACATCCAACAGCTAGATTACCGGGAAAACGCTAATCAACACCGCTAATCAAACTAACTTACCAATTACTTGCTGCAACGCAGCCCTCCAGTAATACATTCAAAAAAATTTGTAGGAAAATTGGAAAATTATGAAATCAGTTTGGTTAGAGAGTAGAGTCAAAGCTCTACAACTCTTATGTTCATCACAACCCAAGCACATGCACATACTGATCGGAAAACTCGCCGCAAACCGGCTGTTCTTTAAGAACAGCAGAAACCGGAAAATCCGAGATTTAACATGCTTAAATCCTGCTAAAATCTCAACTAAAGTTTATGAAACTTAAACCAGAAATTATACTAAGCAAGATGCATCCAACAACACAAAGAACAGCAAGATCAAATGACTAGATTAAGAGAAACCCATTAAACTAACTTAGGTAGGTAGAAACCTACCGGAAACGTTAATCCTCGGCTGATTCCCCGTTAAACGGCCGCTAACCAAGCAACTAAACCACACCAGGGATCTTCCTCACGCCGCGACGAATCCAACGAGCCTTCAAGCTCCCAAAATGGTGGCCAGAGGAAGGAGAAATGAGGACAAGAAGCTCGCCAGAAACAGGGGAAAAACAGAACCGCGGAAGAAGAAGAAAGAAGAAGGAGGGGAAAGAGAAGAGGAAGAGAAGAGGAAGAAGAGTGAGGGGGAAGGCCAGGGAAGGAGGGGAAAAGGGGAAGGAGAGGAGAGGAAGTCGTCTCTTCTCTAACAGCGGAGGGCGACAGCCACGACGGCTGTCCTCTCAAGCTCAACCGCCAGGACTTTCTGGCATAGAAGGATCGATCTTCTATAAAGGAAGATCGATCCCCTTTGCCCAGAAAGCCAAACTTGGGCTAAAACACAAGCTCAAGCTCGGATCTTCCGATCCGGGTCCACCTAACCATTCTAATCAAACACTAACACAAACAAGGTCAGTGTGTGCATTCGCGGGTGTGAAACAAACCGACATGGCACAATTTACCAAATTGCCCTTACGGTCCAAGAAACAATGTGATCCACCGGATCGCGCACTCGACGCGAAACAAACAAACGAGCCACGGGTCCGACCCAGCCGGTCGACCCAGGAGTAAAGGGACAGGTCCTCAGACCCGGTGGGACCTTGTGTCAAGTTTTATGGAAAGTGGTCAAATTGGACCCGACGGAATGGTCATTACCCGTACCGGACTAGATACCACACACAATGGCGGTGGAAATGCCGATCATGACGATGCCCCACATGTGGAAAATGCTCACGTGACTATTGACCAGACACCTATCATCCATCCACCAATCGTTCAACCTCAAGTAGAATATCAGGAAAGAACAATATACCATAGTTCTGAACCAGGTGGGTCATCGATTAGAAATGGGCAAGATTACGAGACCTTAACTGCTAGGACTGCACATATGATGGTGGATGAAGCCTTACATGCTAATAACCAACAAATGGCCAATCATATTTCTCTAGCTTTGAGACCTTTTGTGGAGACCATGCGAAGCTTCATGAATGTTGCAAACCCAAGTGCAAGTACTGGTCAGCACAATACTAGCCCGATTGGTTTTAATGCTCCTAACACCCCTAATCTCGGCCAAAATGCTAATGCCAATAATAACACTCATGTTGGTGGCAATGGTCAAGGTTTCCCACCTAATACTATCATAGGGCGGAGACTAGCATAGGCTATGTTTTGTTAAACAATCCATCGGCCAGTCAAGTTGGGAGTGATCAAAATGGCCAAGGAGGCCAGAATAGCGTAAGTCACCATGACCCATTTTATCGTCCAATGGCAATACATAACGATAATATCCCAAGACCAAATGGGATCGGCCAAATACCGGGGATATTGGTAGGTGTGCCAAATAATGGTGCTTCTGTTAATCCATTTAATCCTACCCTCTCTTATATTCCAATTAATAGTGGTCCATTCAATGGCCGAAATTCCGCTCAAAACAATAATTCTGGTCAAATATGACCAAATCCATATCCTAGGCCGATTGTTAACAATGGTGGAAATAATGGTAGTGGCCCAAGAATGAACGATGTTCTTCCGCCGTTCATTCCTCCGAATAACTATCGCCAAAATGATGTTCCTCCGCCATTTATTCCTTAGAATAATTATCGCCAAAACAATGTTCATCCGCCATTTATTCCTCATAACAATTATCGCCAAAATGATGTTCCTCCGCCATTTATTCCTCAGAACAATTATCGTCAAAATGATATTCCTCAACCATTTATTCCTCAGATTAATTATCGATCAAATGATCCATATGACCAAATGCATTTCAATCCCCTTTATAATCCGATGGATGTTCTGCGAGAATAGGTGGTCGATATTTTACATGAGCAGCAGATCGGGTTAGGACGACCAGTTACTCGTTCAACTTATAGAAACCATATCCTGATTGGGTCGATCAAATGTATCCATTCCCTAGGAACTATAAAGTTCCTGAATTCACCATGTTCACTGTTGTGGATGAGACGTCTACCATTGAGCAAATTGAAAAATTTTCTACGCAATGTGGAGAAGTGAACGATTACGTAAAGTTAAGGCTTTTCCCAAGCTCTTTAGCTGGAGTGGCCTATTCATGGTTCATTAAGCTACCGGCCAATTCTATACAAAATTGGCAACAAATGGAACATGCATTCCATTCACGGTTTTATAAAACTGACCCAGAGATTACTATGGCCGATTTAGCTCAACTAAGACAACAGTGAGATGAGAATGCAGAAACTTTCTTATGACGGTCTAAAAGAGCGAGGAGTAATTGTTTTATCCCAATACCTGAGAAAGAGTTTGTAAAAATCGCTGAAAGTGGTTTATCCTTCGAACTTAAAAAAAAGTTCCAAGATAGAGACTTTGTAGATATGTTTCAATTACAAACTAGTGCTATACGCTACGAACAGTTGTTAAGAGAGGAAGATCAAATGAAAGCATCTTCTCATGGGACTTATTATAAAGATTCTATTATGAACTCAATTAGGTCGATGAAATGGAGAATGGTTGTGAGTTTGCAACAGATATGTGTCTGGCTGAACTAATAAAGGGTCGGTCATATATGTGTAAGGCTCTTGCTAGGCTTGAGTGAGAGCTTAAAATTAAGGAAGTTGCCAAAGATGGCAAACGTCAAATGAGGAAATTTACGTTTGATACTTCAAAGGTCGATCATATTTTAGATCAGTTGTTGAAGGAAAAATAAATTAAATTGAATGATGGACATGTTATGGCAAACCCTGAACAGATTAAGGGTAAAAAATATTGTAAGTGGCATAATACTTGGTCACATCATACTAATCAATGTTTGATCTTTCACAATGTTTTGTAGGATGCTATTGATTCAGGTAGAATTGGTTTTCTTGCTAAGGATATGGGAGTTGATACTAACCCATTTCCCAGACTTCTCAAGTGACAATGGTTATGACTAATGTGGCAAACCTGAAGTTGCCAAAGTTCAAGATTGTGATCGATTAGACTCGGGACGACAGTCGTCCAGATGTGTTCACCAGACTTAGCCAGGATAAGGGTAAGACACCAATGCCTCAGAGTTTATGTCCAAGGTGTCATTGGGACCTCAATCGCCCAATTACTCCAGGGTCCGGAGTGAAGTTTCATTGGCCACAGTCCTGGCAATGGAATCGAGGTCAGCCGCACACTTATCCCAAGAGCCTTTTGCCTCAGCCATATAGATCAAACAGATGGAACAATTGTTACACTTGCCAATCAGTTCCAGTGGAAGAGATGACCATAACCCAATACCGACGACATCAGAAGAAGTATGACCAGATGATGAAGGCCATGCATGCTCAAGAAAGTAGCCAAGAACAGACCGAGAACACTGTGGAAGAGGAAGAGAACACTGTTGGTTCTAAGACAGGAGTAAAAGGAAAAAGCAAGTTTTATCATCCCAAGAAGGATTAGGAGGACGAGGACGAGGAAAACCAGATGATACAGTTTGGAACCATGCCTCCAGTTATCACCAATCATTATATACTTCCTAGTCGCCTCGGACAGCAGAGTCCGATGGAGAACGATTCTGATATCTCTGACATGGCCGACGATGGGGAAGCATCAACTGCATTGGTCGAGGAGAATATGGGACAAACTTCAATTAGTTTAGTACCCGACGATGAGGACAAGTATGTTGAGATTGAGGAGAAGATTGATATCACATCAGAGGCAAGAAGAAAGGGTATGTCTACTGAGCGAATGTTGAAGGAGTTATATGAAGCGGGAAATCCAAATATTGCACCATGTGGCTGTCCCAATGGTAAGTATGATTATCTGCGAAATCACGGCGATCTAAAAGTTAAACGTTGGGTAAAGAAGACTCAAGTCGTCATCCAATTAATACTAGTTGCACCAGATCCAATTGTCCCAACTGGTTGGGGCGATGCAGAAGAGCCAGTAGTCGAAGATATTGAGTGGGTGGAGATAGAAGTCCCCATTAAGGTTGAAGAAGAAGCGACAAGGAGGAATATTTCATAAAAGAAACTCATCATGGAGTTGTACTAGGCAGGCAATCCGGCTGTGAGAAATCAGGGCGAGCCTAGTGGAAAGTTTGATTACTTAGTATGCTATGGAGAGCCTGTGGTAAAAATGTGGGTTTCAAAAAGCGATGTGGCCAAATATGTTCACCAAGCAGAAGAGCCGCCAATTACCCCCAACTGGTTGGGGTGACAGTGAAACATATGAGCATACGAAGGTTGATCAACAAGTCTGGCCATCTTGGTTTGGGCAAGAGAACCCGGAGGTCATCCATGTTGAAGTGAAGTCCAAAGGCAAGGCAGTTCAAGGGTCAGTTGGATCATCGGCCAAACTTCAGAAGGAGAATCAACGGCCAGAAAGTAGGGTTGTGTTTGACATGCCGCCAGAAGCTATGACGCGCCATCTTAGACCTTTGCACATTAAGGCCGAGATCAATGGTATACCCGTAAGTAGAGTTTTGATCGATACATGGGTTGCAGTTAACATCATCCCAGCCAAGATGTTGAAGTGGCTTGGCAAGACAGAGGGTCATTTGATTCCTACAGTCATAACTTTGACAGGGTTCGGTGGGGTAGCAGCTCCTGCCAAAGGGATTCTCTCTTTAGATGTCAAAGTGGGAAGTGTGACGAGAACGACAGCGTTCTTCGTTACCGAATCGTCGACCAGTTATAATGTGCTGCTTGGTCGAGATTGGATTCACGGCAGTAGGTGTGTGCCGTCGTCCTTACATCAATGCTTGTTTCTCTGGAATGAAAAAGGGAACATGGAATCTGTTATGGCCGATAACATGCCATACTGCGGTGAGACTCATGTAGTAGAGGCATCGTTTTATGATTGCAATTATGGACCCTTGCAGTTCATGGAGGTGAACGATGCTTTAAAGGTTGTGTCAGCAAATGGAGCTGTGATGAAAGATTGTGTTGCTGAATTATTTGACCCTGCGAGACCAACCTCTGTGGTCTTTACCCCAAGAGTTGGCCGATCAGCGACCACAAAATTTTGAGTAATGGATACAATACAATAAAAAAAGCCTACACCAGTGTTTTCACACCAGCGTTTATTAAAAGCCGCTGGTATAGACGGTTTATACCAGCGGTCATCGCGATTGTTGGCAAAGACTAGGTCTTTACCAGCGCTTTGTGGTGACCGTTGGTATTGAGAGGTATATACCAGCGTTTGTTCCCGACCGTTGGCTTTGTCATATCAATAGCAGTGGTTTTCGGGCCGCTGGAATATGTATTGAGAATCAACCCCTACATTTTCTATACCGGCAGTTGAAATTGCTGGTGTAGGCTTTGTCGGCCGCTGGTATAGCTATTGAGAATAGCCACATATTCTATACCAGCGGCTAGAAGTGCTGGTATAGGCTGAAAGTAGACATTTTTCTTTATACTAGGTTAAAAAAAATGGATTATTAGACCAGCAAAGATTCCAATTCCACGTAGTGCTATAATCACAAGATTAATTTATATTGTTTTTTCTATTCTGTAATCACGTATGTGACTTTAAAAGAAAAAACCTTTTATTAATAGACTATTATATTAATATGAAATTAGATAATTTATTTGCAAAAACTTCAATCTATTGGAGTTTTTTGTTTCTTCTATATATTCATTTACGTCATTCTTGTTTAAGATCATTTTACATGTCAAATTCCAATTTTAATCATTGAATTTTTTTCATTTTTTAAGTCTTATGTGCATGCATAAAAGTATTATGTAATATCGACTAGACCCTATACCAAATAGGATAGCAATCCCCACCCGACCTAACCAGATGACCCATGACCAACGAGCTATGACCCGACCCACGACTTACGAGCCATTTAAATTTATGGCCTTAAGTAGAATTGCAAAATTAAATCCAATCCGAACCCGACTAGCGACCCACAACCCAACACAAGACCCGGTTAATCTCAAAACCTTAAGCAACATTATAAAAATAGAATATCGATAATAAGATAAAACTTGACCCAAAACCTACCCATGTAATAAATAGCCTCAACGAGTCAAGTTAGGTTGACTCGTTTAAAAGCGGGTTGGGTTGACGAACCAAATAATCCAATTTTAAAGTAGGTCTGGTTCGGGTTGACGAACCGGACCTGTTTATAAAACAGGTGAGATTTAAGTTAGGCTTTTGGGTCGAGATAACGTCAACATATGCCTATTATTAGAAAAATCAAATCCAAAACAAAATCCACTATTATTAACTAGACATTTTGCTAAATACTGACTAGACTCTATGTCTATTATTAAAAACATCAAACCCAAACCACCATACTTATTAGCCCAAACATCAAATCTAAAATTAAGCTATAATCTTGAAGGACCTCATGTCCGTTCAAACCCAACCTTTTATTCCAAATAGGCACCACCAAACCCATACAAGCCAAAACAACCTATTAGTCCAAATATACTACATCAAAGCTAAACTTAATTATTTAGCTAAACCTATCAAAGCTAAACCTATTAATGCAAAAAGCTAAATAGCTATATTAACCTCCCGCCTCATGAAAAAATTGGCGCCAGACCAATAGCTAATATTCTATCTTCAACCTAGGTCCTCTTGGGTTCCACACCTAAACCTTCTATTCTATGTTTAACCTCATGCCTCGCCGGCCGAGAACCCCAAAGCCCTAATATTCTATCTTTAACCCCTCGCCGGTCGAGCACTATTAAGCATGTAATCGACCTCCTGAATCTCCTCGATAGGATCCGTAAGCATATACTCGCCATTCTCCTCTCGTATTATTCACGGATTTCTTTCATCCTTGTTGGATTTTTGAGTTAATTTTTGATAATCGACCACAAATTTGTAGCATTTAAGTGATAGATTTTTTGCTTTGGTGTTTAGTTATTGTTTGTTGTTCATTACGAGCATCAAGTTTCTACTTTCTTGTCTCATTTGGTTGTGTTGTGGTTAAATATAAAGTAGAGACAGTGGGTTTTGTTCGATGCTCACAAATTCTTGGGAAAGGTCCTGATAGGGATAGACTGTGTTATTTTATGGATTAGAGAATACTTTATTCTCTGGCTTGAGATGGCCTTGAAAGAGATTGCTAGTAGGCCTATGTCATGGCCATTATAGAATCTGCAAGAAGGGTACCTTTGAAATTGCCATGAGATTGCTAGTAGGCTTATGCCTCCACCTATAAAATCTGTATGTGACTATAAAGTTAACAGGGCAACTTAGGCATTATGCTTTTGATGTTTGTTTTATGGTCTCACCTATAAAATCTGCAAGATATTTTATGGTTTTTTCTCTCTTTTCTTTCTTTGTGTGTTTGACCTCTGCTCTATATCAAAACCATGGTTTTGGTAATTGGATTTTTTTCGTATGACAGTATGATGATTTGTAGTGATAATTTGTTGTTTTGATCTTACTGAAGATGAGAGTGTGATTTTCTGCTAATTCTTCTAGACCCATTTGGGAATGGATTTATTTGTTATATTTGTTTATAGATATTGAAAAATGAATATTGAGCTTTATCGGTTGTGATGAAAGGACTTGGATATGTTAAGGCCACCTTGTTGACCTGAAAACAGAGAAAAAATATTAAGGTGGTGCTCCTCGGTATTAATTGGATCAAGAAAATTCTGGATCAAAGAGGACTCTACACTACAGGAACAACTTTGAATACCCTAGCTGACAATAAGCACTGTTATAGTCATCACCCATCTAGTGGTTCTTGAAACCTCATAACCATTAGTAGGCCCCTTGGCAGATGCATAGGAATGAAAACTTAATAGAAATTCACTTGCCCAGCTGAGTATCTTTTTAATCAGTCCCATGTCCATGTTTCCTTGAACCCATTCCACCCAACTTCGTTGAATGCCATCCATTTAGGAGGTTTTGATTGAGAATAGCTGTAGTGTAAAGAATGTCATCCAGCTATGTAGTTTTTTGTTGCATTCTCTTTTTAGGGAGAAGGAAGAATACTACTACTGAAAGTTTGAATTGAATCCTGCCCAAGTTGTGCATATGCTATAAAGATATAAAGAGTCAACCAAAGTTGTACACTTCAGATTTTTAGCGCCATGTGCAATTTATGACTTGCATGGAGCCTTAGTTTCTATAGAGGATGTCCAAATCGACATACAGGTTTGAGCTCAAGCCCCAATTGAGCTTGAGTAACACACCAATGCCACATTCTTTCTGCCTTGAGGTTGTTATCTCCACTATAAAGGTTGTTAATGCTTGCACCAATTTGAGGTAGTATTTGCCAACTTATCCATGCCTTCATGAGTTTGGCTGTGCACATTAAGAGGCTTGGATATTCTCCATTATACTTTAGATGGATGACGTGATCTTTCTTCTGCATTTCTGGTGTTATGTAGAAAGCAGAATCATGATGAGAAAAGTTTCATCATGATTAATTGGCCTTTGACATACTCTATTAAGGTAATGATGGCAATTACTTTGAGATGTAAGGAGATTAGTAGACATTGTTCCTGCATATTGTATATCAAGCAACTTAGAATAGATCTTTAGAGGTGATTAAGTTCGTCAATGCAGCGAATTCCTGATGTGCTTTCCTGAATCCAAGCGTACTATGTTTTGTTACTCATATATACAAGCTGTAAGTTTTGAAAGCATGTGATTTTGTTTGTTATATGCATATTATAGTTGTTAATGCCTAATTATATTATGGGCATTGGAAGTGCAGTGAGGGAAAACTTGAGGTCTGCCAAAAGCTGAAGATGATTTGAAGTCTCTGCAAAGTGTGGGGCAGATTATAGGAGAGGTTCTTTGGCCACGTGATAGTGATCGATGTAAGTAAAAGTGACTCATCCTCCTTTTTTGTTGTTGTGCTATTGTGATTTTTGCTCTTTTACATGTGTGCTTGCTGCTGAATATTATCTTTTGATTCAGACTATATCTAACAGCAGTGTACACCATGGTTGTCAACAAAGGGCCCATCTAAAAGACTACTTCTAAACCATGATCTAAATAAGATTAATATAGATATGTTGGATTATATTCTAAATTTTTAAATAGTAGCAATTTAAAACCATGATCTAAATAAGATTTGGTTCTTTAAACTATTTAGAGTAAGAGAGAAAAAGACTACTTCTAGTAAGAAACACGATTACAACTAAGCTATAGTTGATAAACAGCTAAGTTAGATGCAAGTTGAACCTATAGTTGATAAGCAACTAATCTAGATAAAGTTGCTCACATGTTTTGATGTGAAAAGATGGGTCCTCCCTACATAGCCTGGATTCTTTGTGTATTAAGTGAACACTAAGTAGATGGCTTATGGCTAGCTAGTAAATTTTGTGGTGTTACGGTAGATCACCTATCATGTTCTTGGAGGCAAGCATATGAAACATAAAGATGCATTTAGTCCATGTTTGCCATTTTTAATGTTTCTTATGATAGAATCAACATTTTTACAATCATTAAATTTGCATGTATCTAAGGTCATTCTTTTGTCCAAGAATGTCTTCTTTCATGCATGTAGGATATTCATTCAATGACAATCAATGGCTATTACTATTGTACGTATTCACAATCATATATGTCACATTGGCATGAGACTTTGGTGCTCATTTGTGCAGATAGATTAAGATTATGGATAAGGCTTGGATTACTAAAGATAGGGCCAGTGATGAGTATTTAGATGGTGTGAAGACTTTTCTCAATTTTGCTTTTGAAAGGGCAGCGGATAGTAACGGTAGAATTCTTTGCCCTTGTATGAAATGCTTGAACTCATATTGGTTCATACGTGAAGATGTCGAAGATCACTTGATATGTGATGGTTTCTATGACCGTTACATCTTTTGGGTGCACCATGGGGAATCTACACAAGCACCACCTTCATCATCTAGCCACGCAGAGCCTAGTCATTTAGATTTTGTCACAAATATTGGCACGGGATTAATGTTGAATGAGCTTATTGGAATGCACTATGAAGAAATTGGAGGTAGTACAAATAATTGCAAAAATGAAAATAGTGAGCAACCAATTGAGGATCACGGTTTAAGAGATGAAAGTTTCCATATTTTGTGGGGATTCTAGTTCTATTGGAGCCATAAAAAAATTAGGATAGTTAGTATAAAATGTCTGTGACCATAAACTTGCATAATACTGTTTTTTAGTTCCTGAATTGCTTCATGTTCAATTGAGTTCCTACTGAAGATATATATGTTTTTGCAGCTTAGTGAGCATTAAGTTGTGTTGTGTTTGAAATATATATGTGAACAGGAGTAGGATTATGATATTTTCCAAATGGAATGTGGACTTAGATCTACAAGGTCTTGTGATCAGGTTTAGACATGGATGTGTTCTTTCTCACTGTAACAATTGTGACAATGTATAGTGGATGCCAAGTACAATGGTGTTCATACCATTATGATATTTTCATAGTGTTTGGCTAGACATGGAAGAACTGGACTAGGATTATGATAGTTTCTAATTTAAATGTGGACTTAGATCTGCAATATATCCCTGGTGAGGGTTAGAGATGGATGTGTTTTCTATAACTGTGACAATTGTGACAGTGTGCTTTAGTGAGAAGGTATAGTGGATGCCAAGTACAGTGGTGTTTGTAACATTATTTTAGTGCCATCCACATTAACTAGCAACAATGACTGGAGGGTATTGTGATTAGCATAAATCAGGTCTCTATTCTTTTCTTTTTCTTAGAAGTGAGCCCAAAGGCTTAAGAACATGTTCATGTTTGTAACCCAAATTAGACATGGCTTGAAATCAAAAAGCTCCTATTCCTCAATAGTGCCTTTCCATAGGCAAATATTTTGTTAGATGAATTGGATCTTTCACAGAAGCACCTAAGTGGTGGGATTTTTGTTGGAAATGTTTCCAATCTCTTGTTACTGTTGTATCTAATTATATAGTGTGTCAATTGAGCAAGCTGTATGCTACCTGAGATCTGTCTGATGGCTGAACAAGTCCTGCATATTAATTAGTCATTCATAGGAAACTTGATTTCTTTCACTACCTTTAATAACTCTTAGAACTGTTTTATCTCATTTTCTGGCTACTAGCTCCTCAGATGACAACTGGCCAGTAACATCCATGTTTCCAAGTGAACATTTCTTAGTTGATTAGATCTGACTTCCTCTTGCGCTTTAATTGTATTATAGAGATGGTGTCACCTTGTCGGTTTGAGTGATCTCTAGAAGGATAGACAAAGATTGACATAAACTGATACCATTTTTAACTTCACCAATCATCCCAAAAAAAAACTAAGCTGATATGAAGGGGTGATTTTGTAACTTAATAGATAGTCTAGCATCTATATAAATGCACAGGATATCACACTGCAGTATTCTTTTTCAATTTAAGTTCGACATGGTTGATGAGCATGTTCTGTTTCAATTAGTTTAGGCTGACAATGCAAAATTCGGAAGATATTTCACATTGTTTTGCTTTTGATGGTAGAGTCTGAGATGAGCTTGTTATATCATTGTTATACTGCTGTTAGCAATTCATAGCAGTTGGACAATTTCAACTATGAAACTATCAAACTCTATCATTCATCAACGCACATAGCATAAACTTGTTACAATACTATATGCTCGCTAAACTTGGATTACTGGATAACTGGTGGCATGGTGCAATCACTATAATTAATAAACATAAGCGCAATATATGTTGATGCTTTTTGTTCACCAAGTTATTGCTCCTGTTGAAGAACTCTGAAAAATATAGAAAACCTCAAATTCCTTTTCATAACTGCTAAAAATATTGTTGCTAAATTCTCACTGCACAGGTAGGCGCTATATTTTCATCTCAGAACAACATTCTGGAGGTTTATTTCATTGCTATACTATTGTTTGGTAATAAAATGTTGTGAGCTAAAAATAGTCTAAAGCTATGATCTCAGGTAGGGATGCATTTTGACATGGTTGGTCTTTCAATATAAAAGATGGCACATTGACTTAGCGGTACTATGTGTCATGGATTCTTTCCTTAATCTTGTACGTAGTCAAAACTAATTCTTTGTATTAAATTTTCTGCATAGGTACATGATTCAGCTAGTTCAGAATTTAACTTACGCTCCTCAACATCGAGTCATGATCCCGCAACGCAACCATCGATGATGGTACGTTCATTGTAACTTTTAGAGACTAAATCTTATTGTAATTAGATAGCTATTTTGTGGTGATAATTAGACAATTATTTTGGTTGAATATGGATAGTAAGTTGAGAAAACATCGTCTTATTAGTGTTGTGATAAATTTGTCTTCCTTATGCATGCAGGTACCCCATAATTGTGAATATTAATGGAAGATGTATATGGCCGGGTCTACTTTGAAGGAATATTTTTGGATTTTTAAACCTTTCAGCTAAATAGTGTAATAGTTGGTACTGTTGTACGCAATATATGGATTTGTAATATTGTGGAAAGTTAGATGCTTATTTTGTATCATTTTGGGTACTTGTAAATACTATATTTAATGTATTCAGTTTATATCTTTACCAGCATTTTTCTCGTCATAGTTGAATACTCTTAAAGACCATATACCCACATGTATTAGCACTCTATACCTGCAGTTAACTAACCGCTCGAATAGACCTCCAACACCAACGGTCGGATTATTGCTATACCAGCGGTTTGTTTGTCATATACAATTATTCATCAAGACCATTTAGCCACATGTTTTAGCACTCTAAACCAGCGGTTAGTCACAACTGGCCAAGTCAGACAACACCGGCGGCTATTTTGTGGCATGACCAGCATTTTGTTGTGAGATTTGATCATGTATGAAGCCCCTATACTTGCGGCCTTACCCATCCTATACCAGCGGTTAGTCACCGCTGGCTTAGGCAGACAACACCAGCAGCTAGTTTTTGGCTTGACCGGCGTTTTGTTGTGTCAGATTTGATCCTGTATGAAGCCCTTATACCCATGGCCTTACGAATCCTATACCAGCGGTTCATCACCGCTGGCCTAGCCAGACAACACCAGCAGCTAATTTGTGTCTTGACCAGCGTTTTTTTGTATCACATTTGATCATATATGAAGCCCCTATACCCACGGCTATATCCATCCTATAGCAGCGGTTAAGTTCCCGCGGGCATTGTACGATCTATACCCGCGGCCAGTTTTAGTTACCATCAGTCGACAAAACCATTGGAGTAGCCTATGCCGGCGCCGCCAAAACCAACGGGCACTGACCGCTGGTGTAGCTTATGCCAGCGGTCGGAATTGATCTATACCAGCGGTTATGACCGCTGGTTTAGGCTGTTTCT
This sequence comes from Narthecium ossifragum, assembly GCA_963920575.1. Lineage (NCBI taxonomy): Eukaryota > Viridiplantae > Streptophyta > Magnoliopsida > Dioscoreales > Nartheciaceae > Narthecium > Narthecium ossifragum. Next base: position 8,162,877 of record OY986973.1, read on the forward strand.
CTTGTAGTGATACTAAACTTGAGAGAGATCAAGCCGCAGTTATGGTCTTAAAAGCCAAGTTAATAGCTTATCAGGTGGAAACGTTCATGACCCAAAATATGAACGATATCAATTGCTTGAAAGAACTCCCCCAAGAAGAAGAAGAAGAAGTTCTTTATGGCAACTGTGGAAATAAGCAAGCCCAAGACCCATTGGAAGAAGTGGACATTGGCGATGATGGTGATCGTCGGCCAACTTTCATAAGCAAGCTTCTCGACCAAGACATGAGGTATGAACTCCTTTCTATTATTCCTTCATATAAGCAAGCTTCTCGATAAGAATGTTGTACAACATGAAATTCCTACTCGGTCAAATTTTAAGCCTTATAAACAAGCGCCAAGGCGTTTTGCTCCAAATGTACTCCTAAAAATAAAAAAGAAAATTGAACGATTGCTAAATGCTAAGTTTATTAGAATGGCCAGATATGTTGAATGGCTTTCAAACATTGTGCTCGTATTGAAGAAAAATGGCAAACTAAGGGTGCGTATTGATTTTAGAAACTTGAACTGAGCAACACCAAAGGATGTGTATCCTATGCCATCCGTTGATAACTTGGTCGATTCTACTGCTGGACATGAGATTTATTCTTTTATGGACGGCTACTCCGGATATAACCAAATTTTTATCGCCGAGAAAGACATTCATAAAACAACATTTAGATGTCTGGGGGCAATGAACATGATATGAATGGATAGTGATGCCGTTTGGATTAAAAAATGCTGGAGCTACCTATCAAAGGGCAATGAACATGAACTTCCATGATATGATCGGTCAGTTTATTGAGATTTATGTTGATGATATCGTCATTAAATCACCTGTAGTGACTAATCATTTTACCCAATTACTGAAGGTTTCTGAAAGAATGAGAGAATACAACTTGAAACTCAATCCCTTAAAATATGCATTTGGAGTTCAAGGAGGGAACTTCTTAGGTTTCCTCGTCCATCAGTGTGGCATTGAGTTAGATAGCAACAAAGCTAAGTCAATTATTGACGCTAAACCTCCAACCACTAAGAAGGAACTGCAAAAGTTTCTCGGCCAAATAAATTTCTTAAGAAGGTTTATTTCCAATTGGGCAGGCAAAACACAAGTGTTTGCTTCGTTGTTGCCGTTGAAGAATGAACACGATTTCTTCTGGGAAGATCAGCATCATCGAGCATTTGAATGCTTGAAGCAATATCTTTTAACACCACGAGTGATGGCACAACCAAGAATGGGCGAGCCCATGAAGCTATACATCGCTGCAGAAGACCGATCGATAGGTGGTCTCTTGGCGCAAGATGGTAGAGATGGCATGGAGAGAGCAGTGTATTATCTAAGTAGACAATTGTTGTCTTACGAGCAAAAATATCCAGCCATAGAGAAATTATATTTGGCCTTATATTTTATATGTACTAAACATAGAGCTTATTTAAAGCATGTGACTGTCTACCTTGTATCAAAGTTTAATTAATGAAATTCTTATTCTCTCGACCAATCTTGCATCAACGCATTGGGTATTGGGTGTTAACTTTAGCTGAATTTGATATTCAGTTTGTTTCTCAAAAGGCTGTCAAAGGCCAAGTATTGGCCGATTTTCTACATGCTCATCCTAGTTTAGATATACCAAAGGAATTAGAGCAAAAAATTAATCTAGTGGGGATAACACTTTGGCGATGTATTTTGATGGTTCTAAAACAAGAGATGGTGCATGCCTAGGCATTTCAATTATATCGCCCATTGGTCATTAACATAAGTTTGCTTATATATTAGAACAGTTATGCATAAACAATCAGGCCAAGTATGAGGCGTTGATCATCGGTCTCGAAATATTATTGGATTTAGGAGTGCGTAATTTGAGAATCAAGGGAGATTCTCAATTAGTGGTAAATCATATACTTGGTTCTTACAAATATCATAGCGATATCTTAATACCCTTTCACCAAATCGCTCTACAGCTACTAAATCATTTCAATGATTTTGAGATTGAGTTTGTGACAAGGTTACAAAATGATGAAACCAATACTTTGGTCCAAATAGCCTCTGGTTATAAAATACTAAAAAGTTGGGGGCATGGCTGATTTTACATATTGTATAATTTGTTCTACCTTGGTGTGAACATATAAGTCACTTGAGATGAACCAAGTGGACGACCAATTTGATTGGCGTATTCCTATCATTAATTATTTATAAAACATATCGTCCCAAGTTGATAGAAAACTTCGCCTTAAAGCAATTCATTATGTTTTACGCAATGTTATTTTATATAAGTGTCAGCCAGATGGAATTTTGTTGAGATGTTTAGGACCTGATGAATAAAAAATCATAGTGGCAGAGATACATAATGGAGTTTGCGGTGCACATCAATCTTGCATCAAAATGTGTTGGCTAATAATACGCAATCGCTATTATTGGCCACACATGGGGGAGGAATGTGCCATATATGCAAAAGGATGTGAGGCATGTCAAAGGCATGGCCTATTACAACAAGCACCGGCCAATGAGTTATCGCTCATTATAAAACCTTGGTGATAACGCGTGAAAAGTGCACAAATCGCCCTTTTTAACTAGCTCTTGTTAGTCTTCGAGCAATGCTATTTTGATAGTCTATGATGTATTTCAGGTATAAAAGCCTTCAATGAAGATTAGATCATGTTTGGTGCTAAAACGAACAAATAAAGAACCTGCGAAGTCAAAGGAGAAAAGGTGAGCCATCTTTGAAGATTAAACTGTACCTGCTTAGGAAGAACCAGATGATGTGCTATACATGGTTGGAAAGCTCTGGAAGTCTACTTTTCGGGAGTTTTTACGGTTCATGATTTGGAGTTTTCTAGAAGAAGTTATGTTATTTTTAGTACAGACGTGCAGAAAAAGAAGCTTCGGAAAAGAAGATCGATCCGGGCCCAAAGAAGATCGAGCTCCTTTGGCGCTGCGGGGAAAATAAAAGGAAACTGACTAATCCGAGTTAGGGTTTGTCTTAGACTATAAATAGCCTTCTTTGGGGGCGTTTTGGCAGCCTTTCATGGCCGAATTTTCTTCATCTTTTAGAGTTTCTCTTAGTTTCTTTTCCACAAATTAGATTAGATCTTTGGTGGAAGATCCATGGGTGGAGCACGGCGACAACCTTCATCGATGGATCTCCTTCCTAAGATGAGTAACTAAACCCTAGCTTTGGGATTCTATGATGTAGTAAAGTTATTTATTAGGGTTTTCTATAGATTATGAGTTGTAAATCATACTTTGATGGTTGAATGGATTGATTGATATTTTCTTTATATCTATTGGTGTTGATTTATATTATGGATGAATGATTTGTTCCTATATGCCCTAGATCTAGGTCTTGTGCATGTTAGGGCTTGAGATTAGGGATTCTCATCAAACGTCTATGCTAGGACCATGGATGTGAGGATTTCCTTCTCGTGATTAAAGGCCTTGTAATGCTATGACCATTACACATAATGCGAACCATTATGACCGCTTCTTAATCCGTTATTCATCTTAATTCAAGATTAGGGATTTCGTATGTGCTAGTACCACTACGCTAGTGCCAGAACCACTAGGGTAACTCTAATCCTTGATACATTCTATTAGGCGATCTCAAGGTGCCAGAACCATCTTGATTACTTACCAATTTCCATTCTTGATATTATCCCCAACGTAGGACTTTATTGATCTTCGTTGAGCGGTAGGATTTCTAGCCATTCACCTATCGACTATATGAACTATCTGAGTTGATTTATTCGCTCTTATCTTTGGAATACCTAGTAAGTTCTTTATTATTGATTAGATTTACTTGGCATTATCTTATCTTTTATTAGTTATTCGTTTTCTTATCTTTTTAGTTTAGTTCTAGATAAAATCCAAAAGATTGTCTTTTTCCCAACTCCTTGGCTAGGAATTATACCTAGTATACGATTTAAACCATTAGTTCCCTGTGGATTCGACTCGGACTCATTGTTATCTACCCATAAAGTAGTTAGTTAGTGATTCGGATTATAAATTTCTAATTTTGGCGTACTTGTTAAGACTACGACACTTTTCAAGGCGTGTCAGAATTTTGGCGCCGTTGTCGGGGAACTAATTGGCGTCTTAAGTTGTTTACTTAGTGTAGTTTCTTCCAACCAGTTGTTTTCTTTATTTTTTTATATTTATCATAAAAAAATAATAATAAAAACGAAAATCATAAAAAAAAAGTTTAAAAAAAAACAAAAATAGAAGTTGTGCTAATATTTCTATATCTTTGTGTTGTTAGGAGACGCCGACGTGAGGAGAATCAACGCTTTACTGTCGACGACTGACGTCTCATGCTTGGACCAGCCCCTTGTAACGTATTTCTAACTTTTTGACTTGGTCCTTGTTTATTTGATTGTTTATACATGGCCGATGAGTATATGCCACCGGGTGCCCCATTGAACAATTATTTTTTACCATCTAATTATGCACCCGCTTATGTTAATGATACATATGATTTCTCGAACCCGACATATGATTCGCATTCATACACCTATGATCCGGGTTTGAGTGATCATTCATACCCTTATTGGCAATTCCAAGGTTACTATCCTCATAATGTTCAACCACAAGATTCAAGCATACCGGACCAATATTTTGCACCTAGTTTTGAACCATCTTATCTTCCTCAAACACAATACCCACCACCCCAACATTGGAATGAGCCTCTCGGACCCTTTGAACTACAAGCACATGTAGATCCATTTGTAGATGAAAGAACTATTAATGATGTAGAGACTATTGAGGCACTAACACCAATTGTTCATTCTCATTCACAATTAATAGCTAATATAGAAGCCCGAATCGGACAAATAGTTTCTTTGATAGACTCATATGATGATGAGGTGGATGATTGTGGAAATTAGCCGGTGCTCATTAGTTCTAATGACAAGGCTTGTGATGCTCATTTTACCAATGTTTATGATGCAAACAACGATGAGATTCCTTTTGGGGTTTTACCGGTTCGTTAGACTTTTGAGAAATTAACACCAATTATACATTCTCATTCACAATTAATAGCCAATATAGAAGCCCGAATTGGACAAATAGCTTCTTTGATAGATTCATATGATGATGACGTTGATGGTAGTGTGAATGAGGTAATGCCTCCTAATGTTGATGACAATGCTTATAATGCATGCAGCGATGAGGTTCCTTTTGAGGTATTACCGGTTCGTGATACTTTCGATGATAATACACCTTGTGATATGAATGAATCGGTCCCTCCGATGTTTCTTGATGATAATGGTATTGAGGAATGCGTGCATGATTTTATACCTCCCATGAGTCATGATGATGTTATTATGCCGGGTTATGAAGCTTTCCCTGAGCACATACCTAATATTGAGGATGAATCATTTGATTTCAACTTGCCAATTTATAAAGCTTTTCATGAGGAGATACTTTATTATGATAATGATTCATGTCATATTGTGTCGCCGGTCTATGAACATTTTGATGAGAATATATCAAACCTTGAAGAGGATGATTCTTATGATATTAATTTGTCGGTTCATGAAGATTTTTATGATGACTTATCCAATTTTGATGCATATATTGATGAAGTTTCATGTAAAAATTACATGTCAGTCTTTGATGTGATGGATGATGCATGTGATGACTTGGATGATCCTTGTGAGACTTCCTTTAGGAAACCTCACTTTGAGCCTCTACCCTTTACTTCATCCGCACTTATTGAACATTATGTGATACCAAACCTTGTTTCTCCGAATTTCTTAGATCATGCTGAATTTGATTGTAGCTTTATCGAAGATTTATGCAAAACTTCTTGTTTTTCACGTACTTTGGTTGTTACGAACATTCCCTTCTTCTTTGATGTCGCATGTTTGCATGGCTTTACTTTATTCGGACCATGTATTTCTTTACTTTTAATCATCGGCCACCTAAAGACCAGTTGATGATGACTCTATTTGTTGAAATCCATGGCCTGCAGGACGACAATTGGCCAATGCCTAAAGATTATAATGAATTATTTTCCCCGAATTCTCACTTCTTCTTTGATAAAGCATGTTTGCACCTCCTCTCCATCCTTCAATGCATGTATTTGTATACCTTAAACCATAGGCCACCAAAAGCCTATCTGATGATGGACAGAGTTATTGCAACACATGATTTGCAGAATGATGATTGGCCACTGACTAAAATTTTTAATGATTTCCTTACCTGGGACCTGTCTTTCATCTTGTTGAGTTATGGTTGCATGTCTTCTCTATTCTTCGGTCCATGTATTTCTTCACCTGGAACCACCAACCACCCAAACTCAATTTTAGTTGAGCTTGCATTGTGTAGAGCTCGAGACAGTAAACCAAGCGCTTGATGGGAGGCAACCCATCCTTGATTTATTTTTTTAGTTTTCTTCGCATGCTTGATTCATTTCTACTTATTTGCATATTTGTTTTTGATTGGCTGATAATGCTGTCATCGCTGTGAGTGGATGGTCGTGTTAATTGTTTGCTTGGCATGTCCTTACTTGATTTCATTTGGCCTAGAAAGGTCTGTATTTTTATATGGTGTTTAGAGGCTTAATTTCCAGGTTTATTATGCGTTTTATCATGTGTCTTTGAGAGCGATCGATCCGTCCTCACAAGGTAGGATCGATCCTCCTTCGCTTCACGCATATTTTTCATTGGGCATTACTCGGATCGATCCCACCTACCCCCATAGATCGATCCGAGGTGGGTATTTAACGTTGACAGAACGTTGCGTTTTCTTCACTCCACCACATAATCGATCCTTCTATCCCTCCGTCTAAACTCTACTCCGTAAGGTAGTCGGATCGATCGTGCCATGGGAGAGCGATCGATCCTACTTGTTCATTTAATCGTGACAGAATGTAGTGTATTTTGCACTACACCTTCCGATCGATCCATCTATCCCTCCGGTAATAATAGAACATCTAAGGTAGTAGGATTGATCCCTCCTCCAACGTGGGATCGATCTTAGGTGCTATTTATTGGTAACAGAACGTGGTGTTTTGGACGAGTCACCTACCGATCGATCCGTCTATCCATCCTTCTCAATGAGTCTAGTCGAGTAAGTCGGATCGATCCGTCTAGATTAATTCGATCGATCGGGCCTATTTTTCACTATTTCATCTGATTGCACCCGATGCGTCCACGTGGTGACGGATCGATCCAACCGGTCTGGTCCGATCGATCCTGCTCGAGTTCTTCTAAAACTCACATGGTCAGCACCTCCGCCATCCTCCTTCCTAACCTTTGCCGGCCTCTACCACCATCGAAACCACCTCCTCCGACGCCGGTAAGCTTCCCCTGTGTCCTCCGACCTCACCGATCCTCTCCTCCGTGTTCCTTCCTCCTCTACTATCCGTGCTTCCTCTGTTTCTCAGCCACCGACGGCACCCATGGCTTTCGCCATGAGTCTCGATCAATGACGCCGGCGGCCAAGGCCGGCGTCCTCCTTCCCTTCCTTCTACCTTCCCTTCTTCCCTCCCTCCGGCGTCCTCCTTCTCTGTTTCCCCGTCTTCTCTTCTTCATTTTCTTCCTTCCCATCTTTTCCTATTTTCTCCATCCTTCCCTCCGGCCATTGTTCCATACCGACCCCCTACCTCTACGGAGCCAAGAACCCAGCCATGATACTAATGCTTGTAGCTTGTCGGTTTGCATGTCGCCTTTGTGCTTGCTTAGTTTGATTGCTTATCTATTAGGTTTCTTGTACCTAAGCACATGTCGTACCAGGGGCTTGTTCTTATTGAGCTAGATGGTATCTTGGGGTCAGTTTTGTATTTTTGGTTGGGTGGGACGTGCTTGGTTTGTGCTTGGAGGAGGGCCATATTTTTGTACTCCATTGCTCCATTTTTGTATCGTTTTCACATCTTGATAGTGGATATATACATTGGATGTTGGTTTTGGGGGTGTACCCCAGGTGTGTGTGGCTATATATATGTGAATGTGGATGTGGCGGTCGAGCAAAATGTATGTGGCATTATATATGTGGATGTGAATGTTAATGTAGAAATAAATGAAAAATTTGTACAACCCTTGTGCTTATTGAATAAATAGAGGAAATGCTGCCCAATTTTTCTCCAATTTTGATACTTATTTTTCACTTTCCATAAATGCAGTCATGGGGTATTCCTTCTCTAATTTTACAGGGTGTATATGCTATGGAATGCACATCAACAACCAGCAGGTTGACATCACGACATTACTTGGTTTTCATGACTAACCTTGATCCGCCAATCTGTTTTTATTTTTATCACCAAGATTATGTTTTCTTATGAAGCCTCTACAGGTTATCTCTACCCTATATTCTTTGATTTATTTTTATGACTTAGTGTAATTTGGGGCAATTACATTTAAGTTGGGGGTAGAATTCTAGGAATTCATGTTTATTTATTTATTTTAAGATAACCAACAATTATACATACCCTGGATTATGTCAGAAGAATGAAATTATGAGACTTATTGCACTTGTCATATGAATTATTCAGAAATTTATATATCATATAAGATTTAGTAAATTTAGCTATGCATGACATGAGTTCTATACTTTAACACTTTTACCGTGATTTAGATAACTTGACAGATCTTATTGCACTTGAGCACTTTCACATGTTTAGGAGTTGAAGTTAGATTCTGAGCATAAGACTAGAATAGATCTACAGTTCTCTATCATGTCACAGAAGATACATGAACACATGCAATTTTCTGTTCGCAACAAATATATGTGTTGGCAAGTGTAGGACTTTCAACTTAGTAACCGGGCAGGGTGCCTGATCAGCATGGTGCTCGCGTAAAACGGTTGAAAGTCCTTATGAATGAAAAGAAAAAAAAACAAGACTTCATCTTAGTAACCGGGTAATGTGCCTGATCAGCATGTTATTCGCGTAAAACGGGTGATTTTCCTTGTGAAAAAAAAGAAAAAAAAAAAGAAACAGTTATTGTTATGTGATAGTGGAAAATATGTGCTTACTTAGGATTGTAATCTTCAATGGCTGAATGTTTGGATATAATGGATATTCCGATGCATGTGGAACATTATTCACACACTAGAGAGTCAAAGTTATTTCTGAATCATGATTAAATATGTTGAAGTATTGGAACTGTGCTATGACATGTTTTGATTTGCTCTACTTTTATGTTAATATGAATTAAAGAATATATTCATGGATATTATTTCTGGTGGATGCATTGGAATTAATAAGTATTATAATGGAGTTCTGATGACATGTTAAAGGGGATGTATAGATGTTTGTGGGTATCATCGCTGGAAACCCTCAGGAGACTATAACTCCTCCACTGGGGCCATCCAGGGGTTTAAAGGCTTGTTACACATGCTAAGTGTAATCGTGAGACCTACGAAAGTGGCTAGTTAGATTTACTGCTTTAGTTTTAATTTTTTTTGCTTTGCTCGAGGACTAGCAAAGATCAAGTTGGGGGGTGTGATAAGACGTGAAAAGTGCACAAATCACCCTTTTAATTAGGTCTCGTTAGTCTCCGAGCAATGCTATTTTGATAGTCTATGATGTATTTCAGGTATAAGAGCCTTCAATGAAGATTAGATCATGTTTGGTGTTAAAACGAACAAATAAAGAACCTGCGAAGGCAAAGAAGCAAAGGTGGGCCATCTTTGAAGATTAAACTGTACCTTCTTAGGAAGAACCAGATGATGTGCTATATATGGTTGGAAATCTTTGGAAGTCTACTTTCCGGGAGTTTTTACGGTTCGTGATTTGGAGTTTCCTAGAAGAAGTTATGTTATTTTTAGTACAGACGCGCAAAAAAAGAAGCTTCGGAAAAGAAGATCGATTCGGGCCCAAAGAAGATCTATCTCCTTTGGCGCTGCGGGGAAAATAAAAGGAAACTGACTAATCTGAGTTAGGGTTTGTCTTAGGCTATAAATAGCCTTCTTTGGGGGCGTTTTGGCAGCCTTTTATGGCCGAATTTTCTTCATATTTTAGGGTTTCTCTTAGTTTCTTTTCCACAAATTAGGTTAGATCTTTGGTGGAAGATCCATGGTTGGAGCGCGGCGACAACCTTCATCGACGAATCTCCTTCCTAAGATGAGTAACTAAACCCTAGCTTTGGGGTTCTATGATGTAGTAAAGTTATTTATTAGGGTTTTCAATAGATTATGAGTTGTAAATCATACTTTGATGGTTGAATGGATTGATTGATATTTTCTTTATATCTATTGGTGTTGATTTATATTATGGATGAATGATTTGTTCCTATATGCCCTAGATCTAGGTCTTGTGCATGTTAGGGCTTGAGATTAGGGATTCTCGTCAAACGTCTATGCTAGGACAATGGATGTGAGGATTTCCTTCTCGTGATTAAAGGCCTTGTAATGCTAGGACTATTACACATAATGTGAACCATTATGACCGCTTCTTAATTCGTTATTCATCTTAATTCAAGATTAGGGATTTCGTATGTGCTACTACCACTATGCTAGTGCCAAAACCACTAGGGTAACTCTAATCCTTGATACATTCTATTACTCGATCTCAAGATGCCAGAACCATCTTGATTACTTACCAATTTCCATTCTTGATATTATCCCCAACGTAGGACTTTATTGATCTTCGTTGAGCGGTAGGAGTTCTAGCCATTCACCTATCGACTATATGAACTATCTGAGTTGATTTATTCGCTCTTATCTTAGAAATACCTAGTAAGTTCTTTATTATTGATTAGATTTCCTTGGCATTGTCTTATCTTTTATTAGTTATTCGTTTTCTTATCTTTTTAGTTTAGTTCTAGATAAAATCCAAAAGATTATCTTTTTCCCAACTCTTTGGCTAGGAATTATACCTAGTATACGACTTAGTTCCCTGTGGATTTGACTCGGACACATTGTTATCTACCCATAAAGTAGTTAGTTAGTTATTCGGATTATAAATTTCTAATTTTGACGTACTTGTTAAGACTACGACACTTTTCAAGGCGTATCACTTGGCCATTTAGATGTTGGGTGATAGACATTATTGGTAAAATACATCCACCATCGTTCATGTTGCACAAGTTTGTTATCATGGTGACAGATTATTTTACCAAATGGGTAGAGGCCATCCCTTTAAAAACAATATTCGATGATCAGGTCATAAATTTTATCTGGGAAAATATTATTTGTCGGTTTGGCATCCCACAAACAATAGTGTCCGATCAAGGGACAATATTTGTTAGTATTATAGTAAAAAACATTTTTGCCGAATACAAAATTAATATGGTAAATTCTACACCATATTATGTCCAATCAAATGGACAAGCCGAGGCGTCCAATAAAACGATTAAGTCAATCATAAGGAAAATGATGGACGATATAACCCAAGGCAGTGGCATGAGGGGTTGTTAAGAGCTTTGTGGGCTAGGACTACACCTAAGTCCAGCACTAAAGTCACACCTTTTCAATTGGTATATGGCCAAGAAGCAGTTTTGCCCGCTGAGATAAATGTCCTATCACCAAGAGTGTTAGGGCAGGATGACTTAACAAATGAAGAATATCAAGAATCCTTGATGTATAATTTGTTAGAGCTTGATGAACAGTGAGCAATTGCATTGGAAAACATTGAGGCGCAAAAATTGAAAATGGCGAATATATATAACAAGAAGATTGTATCAAGGAAATTCAAAGAAGGTGACTTGGTATGGAAAAAGATCTTACATGTGGATCGTAGTGACCCTAAATACGGGAAATGGTCGCCCAATTGGGAAGGACCATTTTTGGTCGACCAACTATTGCCAAATGGGTCATATCAATTAAGAAATATTGACAGTGGTTTACACCGAATCATGATAAATGGTAAGTACTTAAAGAAGTACTTTCTAGGGATGTGAAAGTAAAAATAACATGAGAAGAAAAGTTCATGAAATGAACGATTGTAATTGAATTTACAAAGAGAAGTAACAAAGTTAAGAGTATGATCGACCATTTTAGACATTTACAAATTTATCTCTTCAAAGAGAGACCTTAAGATATACACGCAATTTTTTCTCTAATTTCTCTGAAGCATTGCTTGTTCTTCACAAGTTCACCCTTTAATTCAATCTGATGATCCTTTGAGGAGTTAGCCTCCAAAGCAGTATACTCTTGTATCATTTTGTTGCTCTCTTCAGACAGTTGGGTGTTCTAGCGGAGTAGATAATTCCTTTGAGTGGTGCATTGGGCGATTTTTGCTTCTAAATCTTTAATTTGATTTTGATAGTTGAGGATTTCGGATTCCTTCTCGCCAATGGCACCGGCAGCTTTATAAAGTTGCTTGATATTATTGTCAATTGTACTTTTGATATGAGTCCGTCGCTTTTGACATTCCCCTATGAGGACAATTTCATTTAGTAAATTTTTTCTCTCGACGTCCAGGCTCTCAATCCTCATCCTTACACTATGAATATTGTCCATCTCATTGGATTTAAGACCCAAAGTTGTCGGGTCAACAGTAAGGAAGAGAGTTGTCATCTTGTCAAGAGTGTCACTGTCTGATTTAGTGAAGTCCTCTTCAAGTAGTTTGTCCAAAACTACCAGGCATTGGGCCAAAGCTCGTCTCAATTCTTGATGTTGACCCCCTTGAATAACTTCAGGATCAACATTGGTTTTCTTGGAAGATATCAAGGCATACCATGAATCAGAGATCGCTTGGATAGTGTTCATCAGCTGGGCGACATCGCCCTAAAAGGATAAATATTTAGCAAGCGTTGTTAATAAAGTGTAATTGATTGGGTCAACTTGAACGATGCATACCTGGGCTGGAGTAGGACTAGACGGACGTGCGGGTGGAGTAACAAAGGATGAAGCTGGCGTCATGATAGTGGGTGGAACTATCTGAGGGCTTTTAGCCATTGTCTTTCTAGAACATCAATAGTTGATGTTGACACAGTAGAGGCCAGCAAGGTGGTATCAGCCATTGGTGGTTCTAGCACAATGGGGTTTGGTGTAGAGGTTGATGTGGGTTCCTCTGTTGTCAACACAGTAGGAGGAATAGTGACGCTTGGCTCAGCAGCCCTGGCCGATGGGTTCTCGACCATAATTTGAGAGGTCGGTGTATCACTGGAAACTGATACATATGTTAAACTCACATCACCAAGGTCTCGTAGAAGACTATACGGACCATGAGCGAGCACTTCACCAGTAAGTGACAAACCTGGTTTAGTTGGGGTTGTTGTGAGGACCCGTCCCTCTACTCCCGTGGCTCGTTGTAGACCGCAAGGACAATTTGGTAAGTTGTGTCTTGTCGGCTTGTTTCACACCCGCGTGTGCACACACTAACCATGTTTGTGGTAATAATTGGCTAGAATGGTTAGTGGGACCCGGGATCGAAAGATCCGGACTTGGGCTTGAGTTCTTGCCCATGTTTAGCTTTCTGGACAAATAAGATCGATCTTCTTTGGCTAAGAGATCGATATCCTTGTGCCAGAAAGTCAAGGTGTGATCGTCACGAAGGATCGATCTTTCTCCCAGGAAAGATCGATCATTCATAGGTCGGTTTGTTTGCCTATAAAGCGGACGCAACTCTCTTCTTGAATCCCTTTTGAAATCCGTGGATCTTGAGCTTAGATCTGTTGATTTTGAAGGAGTTGAGGAGGATCCAAGGCCTAGTAGCTTGGATTGAAGCTGTTATTGCTTAGGTAGGGATCCTACCTACAATCTTTCGGGTTTTTGGAGTTTTTTAGGTTTGATTGTGATCTTTTGCTTAGATCTGTTAAAATACATGTTTGCTTTCCATGATCTCACCAGTTTTGGACTCGTGGTTCCTTGATCTACCAGATCCTAGAGTTTTGGGGGGTTTGGTTGTGTTTTTCGGCGGTATTTCTCGTCGTCCGACCGCCGAAGAACCCATTCAGATCGATCTCTCTTGAGGAAAGATCGATCCCTTGTGGGGCGTCAGGCCCAGCCCGAGCAAGATCGATCCTTCGGTTGGAGAAGATCGATCCTTGCTTAGGCTGGTATGGCGGGTTCCATGTCACGAAGAAGATCGATTCTTCTGGTGGAGAAGATCGATCTCCTTCGATTGACAGGGACGAGTTTTCTCCCATGTCACGAAGAAGATCGATCCTTCTGGTGGAGAAGATCGACCTCCTTCGGTTGACAGGGACAAGTTTTCTCCCAAGCACTAAGAAGATTGATATTCTCTGGAAGAGAGATCGATCTCTTAGTGGCTGAGGGGTGTTTTCAAGTGGCTTTTGCCCGCGGGGCATTGTATGACGGTTTTCTTTACTGCCTTATACCTGGTACATATGTTCAAGCATGTTAGCCCTATAATAGGGGCAGTGGTGAATCGGGGGAGTGATGACTCCCGGGATGTTTAGAATAAACGGGCGGGTAGCCCTACAGCTTTCCTTAGCCTTGCATGTCGGCGTGGGCCAAGGGCTTTATCTGTGATGTCTGTGAGCTGTTGTTTGCAGGGCTGCTTCCCGATGCAGGTGTTGTGGTGGACTGCTGGCAGTTGGTGGTGGCACCACTGCAGCAGTTCCTAAACCTTACTTACCTGTTCACCACCCCGGGCCGGCAGAGTGTCGTGTCCAGACCTTGTTTAATATATCATCACATTTGTTGCATGCGTATCTGTATTTATCCCACGTGTGATCATATCATGCATTGTTTTGTGCATTAGTTGCATAAGAGTAGGACGCTGGCGATGGGTTGATTGCCGATTCGGGGCTTTTGAGTAATCCGGATCTAGCTCTAGGACCGTTACAGGTAGCTTGGTCCAGGACTCGATTTGTAGTATTCAGTTGATATCGATGATAGGGTTAGATGACCTGAATACATGTTATTTGATGATTAGAGGTCGTGTCGACTCCAAGTTGAATCTGAGGTGTTGCCGGTGTCCGGTGTTCTTGACCCTTGGGTGGGGGTATGCCTGCCCAGCGGTGTCCTTGCCCGCAAACAGTGTCCTGTGTCCTGTTGAGATATGCAGTGTTGGGGCCTGCATTCACGGACTCCCGGTGGGGTTATGGGACCCTTGTATACACCTAGGTTCAACTTGGGGGCAGCATTGTTGTGTTCCCTCCCTTGTGAGTGTCGTAGTGTAGTGTCCCTACTGAGCTTAGTGCTCACTCCTACCCGGGCTGCGTTTTGCAGGTGCTGGCGCTAGCTCTTCCTCGGTCGCCCCTACCGGGCAGGCGTTTGGTGACGTGGTGGCGTTTGGCGGTGCTTGAGGAGCGGTGATCATCTACTTATACCATTTTGCTTAGTTAGCCTCCTACGGGAGAGAATTGTATAACTTTTACCCTGTTGAGGATTTGTAGTATTTTCAGTTTCAGTTTTGAGGTTTGTTATTAAATGTTTAATACATGATGATTATGAATTGCTAGGGAGACCACTATGATTAGAGGGAAACCTCACCAAAATTTCCGTAGTAGGTTAGGTTCCGGTTCGCGTCGCCCGACCCGGTTGGGCCTACACAGGTCGGGGCGTGACAGTTGTGTTTAATACATCATAGAGGTTTTCATTTTCCTCATCATCCTCATCTTGATCAGAGTCTTGATCGCCAATCTTATCGTTCTTTGACCCCTGCAAAGGTAGAGATGATAAATTGGTCGATAGATCGGTCATAAAGAAAAGTGTAATTATTTATACTTTTTTATTCTTTTAGGCGAGGCGTTTGAATCTACATCTGGAACATACTTGTGGCTCAATTGGAGGAGGAGATTTGGTCGAGAGGTTTGTTGGCAAACTCTTTTCAACATAGCCGGTAGCAGTCAGAGGATTTTCCTCGGCCATATGAGACGTGGGTACATCAGCCATGATTGAAGGATTAATAGCTGCATGACGAGAAGAGGAGGCTACATACAAAGAACTAGGTGTACTTGATTCCACCTCTATGGCAGCCCTGAAGACATAAATGTCTAAGTGTCAAGGAGAGAAGCAAAGAAGACAAAAGAAATAAATTAGCAATACT
Organism: Narthecium ossifragum; assembly: GCA_963920575.1. Lineage (NCBI taxonomy): Eukaryota > Viridiplantae > Streptophyta > Magnoliopsida > Dioscoreales > Nartheciaceae > Narthecium > Narthecium ossifragum. The sequence continues at coordinate 8,178,790 of OY986973.1, forward strand.
CACTTGGCATGAGCAGATTGACTGCTTGGTTGACTGTTATCAGAGCCAGTCTTTTCTTCTGCAACAGGAGATGAGGATGGTTGAGGATGAGCTAGAGCCTTTCTCTAACTATACGACTCTTTTTGGGCGATCCATCGCCCTTTTCATCAGAACCTATCGATCATATTATTGATCAGAATGAGAAAAGATGTCATGCAATTAAAAATAAAGTTCAAAGTCTACCTTTTCTTTTTCTCTTTTCTGGCAGAAGGTTAGGGACTTCTTTCTTTCGTCCTTTTTTCTCCTTCAGAGGGGTGAATTTCTCAAAAACAAGATCTTTATCAAGAAAGAAAAGGCGCTCTTTGACCATTGAGTCCCAGCTATCGATAATAGTAGTCTCAATATCGCTGGTTGGTTCAAAAAATCTAAGCCTAAACCTCTTAACAAGGAGCAATTCTCTTTTCTCCACATGAAGCACCCGATCGATGTTGGGGAAAATACATCGCCCTTGGACGATAATGTTGAAGTTGAAATATGATGGTACTGGCCAGACTTGCTTAAGGCTAAATTGACGAGCAGTAAAATTGGGAGCATACATCTCTACTCGAGATTTATTGTTAGCCTTACTTCAAGCCATGTCAAAGTGAAGATCACGACCGATAAGAAAGCGGGCCCATGCTAATATCTTTTCCCCAGAATCCAGGTTTGAGGAAAGATCAAGTAAGGGACTGATGGATGATAGATGAGAATCAGGATTGAAAGGTCGATAAGAAGAATAAGTAGACATGGTATATCCAGGTTTGAGGAAAGATCAAGTAAGGGACTGATGGACGATAGATGAGAATCAGGATTGAAAGGTCGATAAGAAGAATAAGTAGACAGGGTATAAAAATGATTAAAAACTTGTCGTAAAGACTTGCGAATGATTGACAAAGAAAGATACAAATGGCCTTGAGTTCTGGGCGATGATGATATTAGCCATGACAGTAAGATGCTGCCTCATCGTCTGATTAGGGCGCTTCATATATTTGTCAAAATTGAGGGTCAGTTGTCAGTTGGCGGAGTCTTGTGGTAGACGTACCTCCATACTGAAGCTTCACAGCATCCCAAACTGCTAAAGCAGAGCGATGCTTTTCAAAACGCAGCATCATATCGTTTCTCATGCTACTCAGCATCAAAATGCGAGCAATACGATCCTTGTGCTTGTAAGCCTGGTACGTCTCCAAGTCGCGCCTATGTTGCGCAGTGGTGCCATGTTCAGTCTCAACCATCGGTTGCATTATCATTTCCAGCAATTCTTGTTCCTCAAGGAGATACTGAACTTTACGATGCCATACATCATAATTTTTATCAGTCAACTTTTCTCCTGAATTGAGGTCAGCAACAATGCTTTTGGTAGCAGCCACTATTCCAAAAAAAATATGCATGTTTAGAGATAAGTACAATATCTTAATTTTGCCTCGATATTCAAAGTTAAACATCCAAAAGTTTAAAATGTGAGATAGGGACAAAAGCAATGCAAACATTCAATCAACCCCTATCTTCACATTTAAACAATCAGTGTTTAAAAACAATAGAGCAAAATAAACGAGAATTCAAAAATTCTCCCACTATGTTGACATTCAAAATTTAATCATAGCCATTTTCCAAAGAAAATTTTGTCAACATTTTCTATGAGCATTTTCATGCTTCTAATAGCCAAGTGTTAATCTCAATAATGATTAACATTCTGAAAATATTTAGTGCAATTTCAGATCTAACACATATCACAGTATCATGAAGAATGCAAAAACATGACATACTGTGATTTTATGGAGAAATCAGGATAAGTCCTGACACTAAAATTTTGCAAGAATTTAGATGCAATTTCTAAAAACTACAAACTAAATTCTGCAAAATTTCAGCACATATACATTAAGAAGAGGGTGCTAAATAATAATATATACTCTTTAAATCTCATAGCATGGTATCCAAAGGCTGATCTTTAAAAAAAACTTAACGGGTCAGGTCGGATTTGCTAAAAACCCTAACTCCAAAAAGAAACCCATCTTCTCTACTTCATCTCCTTCCTTCACCTTCTCTACATCGACCGTGAACCCGTAAAAAGGGTTTTGGTCTTCCACCGACTGGCCTAGCGTCGCCACCATCCTTAGGCACGGCCTCCGTCGCCGGCGCTTCCCTAGAACGCCGCCATAGCGGGCTTGCGCCGATGTCGCGTCGCCGCCGGCGCCCCTTCGCACACGCCGCCTCCTTAGGCGCGTTCTCCCTCGCCGATGCTAGCTGCTGCCGGCATTGCGTCGCCACGTGGCCATCTCGCCGTGGAGCCGTTGCCGATCCAGAGATCTCACCGCCGCTGCCAGCGCCATTCGTGGAGCTTGAGCCAACGCCGTCGCGAGCTTGAGCACGGCGTTCGCTTGCCAAAACTTGGGCGCTGCCACCGTCCAAGCTCGCCGCCAACAGTGTGCTCACCCACGATGCCGTCACTAGCCGTTGCCAAGTGCCGCAGACGGCTCACCGAGATTGAGAAGGGAGGGCGCTCGGTCTCGTGGGATCGCATCCCTCACCGTGCCTCCGTCTTCACCAGGAGTTGTCGCCTTCGATCAAGACGTGGCCACCAGCGACGTTGTAAAACAAATGCCGCTGGTCTCTAGGGTGTTGTAGCCTTGCCGCGCGAGCCCTGCTGAGCATCAAAATGCTCGACAGTTTCCAGCCAGATCTCCCGTCACTTTTCCCACTTGCGGCCGCTGTCGGCGCAAACTAGTGAAGTTGCGATGGCAAATCCAAGCTGTTGTCCCATGAATCTCAAGAGACCTCGCGAACAGCTAGCTTCGGCTTGGTGCTCGCCATGCAAAACCAACGTGGGAAGCCATAAATAACGGCAACCCAAAAAAAAACTGGAGATACGTAAAATAAAATAACCTGGCTCTGATACCAATGTAAGATTCATTTAACATCATCATGTCATCTAAGGATGGCATACGAAACTGGTATACAAGATCATGTCATCTAAGGATGATATGCGGAAGGATCTTGTACTTACTTGAGGATCGCTTATCGTTTGTATCTCACGAGCTTTTGATCTGCTTCAGTCGAGGAGCAATCATGGAGATGGAAAGCCCCTACTATCCACGGGTACAAAAACCCTTTCTTCTTGTCTGGAACTCTGCTCACTCCTCTCTGGAGTACTTTCTGTTTTACATTCCCCTCTCATAGGTATTTATAGACCTATAGATAGAATTGAATTCTTTTTGAATTCAAATCCACCTTTATCCATAACAACCAATTAGTTGAGGATATTTAAGATGGTAACTGAATCGGTTACAACTGATTCATATCTTGATTCGAGTCAAGCCATCTTGGGCGACCCAATCGGATAAGCCCAACAATTATATCAAACTAGATTGACATATTTTTGTCCTGAATGTAGATTGTGGTATCATGCCTTGCCATGTCTTACTCAGGTGCTTGCCTTACATGATGATATCAACCTTATAAGGAGCAAAAACGGTTACAACCGTTTACCTCCTATTAGTTTATTTACATGTATATTTTTCTAAGTTAACTTTATATATTTTTATCATCTTCCCTAGGTTAGTTTTAAATATACATCCTTATAATCATAAGCCAGGAGATTAGTTTTAAATATACATACTTATCTACCTTATAAGATCCAAGGTAGTTACTTTTATAACTCATCATCTGAATTATAAACTTATACACACATGACATATACGTGGCATACACGTGGTATAAAATTATAATTAAATAAACAAAAACAAAGATAGTGGCTGATGTGGCGTGAGTTATAATAGAGATAGTGGGGGCGGGCAGTTAGCCGTGCCAGGTGGCACGGGCCCACCACCTAGTAGCTTATAGTCGTGATCGAGTGGATGTCATATATGATCTCAACTCTTCTCGGCATCATTCAATGGATGGATCAGTCGTATAGCTCTTTCGATCCTATGTACTCTTTATAATCACTGTATTTCGCTACCATCTTTAACTGTTGCACACAACTAATTCTCAAAAATAATAAGAAAATTCACCAACAACAAATTAAATCACTATAGATTTGAAAGGCCAAGCACCCCTAATAATTAAATGATCATGCTTTGCAGCTTCCAACCCACATCCAAATCCATAAATATTACTACGGATGTACTACTATATATACATAAATAATCATGGTGATTCTTTTACTAGATAATTTATATAAAAATACATGTCTAAATATTAGAGTATGCACCGTTATCCAGCTACTACGTACCGAATACCGATGACGGCAGCGCGAATATTGGCGTGGCTGTCTCTTCTCACTCTGCTCTCGGTTCCTCCGAGCCTTGGCATCATATAGATTGATTAATACTTGTGCTTCCTTTCATGTCGCCATAGATAGTTCCTTCGTATCATCTATTCATCATCTACTTTGGAGTTACTTCCATAAAATAATGATAACTAGTTGACTATATAGCTAGGTAGTGGGGTTCCATGCTCACATCTTGATCACCTTCCGTTTATAAACATCAGAGATAAGTTTGTCATCTTAAGAAGGATTGTTTATTTAGCTTCAGCGCACTGTATGATAGCTAGACATTGGAGTTACGTGGATCTTGGAACTTGCTCCTCTTAATTGATACTAATTAATTAATGATCTTTCTGGGAACCGCTGCTTATTATGAGTACTAATTAGTGGCTCATATGATTTGTTTGGGAGTAATTAACTAATGTCACTATAGGCAGAGGTAATATTCTATTGACACCAACTTTAAAAAAGTGTTATGAAATCAGGATGTGACGCTGGAAGAAAGGAAAAGGTCATTAAATTGAGACTATTAGCACGTCGATCGGTGTCTAATTAGGTTACTCCAAGCTCTAAATATATAACTTAATAGATGATTCGATAGATGACTCGATATTAGTTAAATTGTAAGCAAGGGAGTATAGAAGTACTTTAAAATTATAGATATAACAAGTATATATGCATGTTTTCAATTATGGTAAATACAATATATTGCTACGAGTACAACTTAATTCAAAATGATATGTGTTGGACTCCTGATATATATATATATATATATATATATATATATATATATATATATATATATATATACAGCGATTGGGTAGCTCAAGTACATAGTATGTAAGTGTTTTGGATCTTGAATCAAATCCCCAACCCACCAATTTAGTGAGAATTCCTGGTGGTGGTTCATACTGCTGGGACAATATATATCGTGAATATAATGAAAATGCTTGGATTGAAGCGATTGTAGTTGCGACCCACCGTCTAGTACAAGATATTCAGTATATTGGACATTTGTTGATCTAAGCCAAAATAAGAGGAACAGAACTTGAGTAGCCAGTGATGTAATAGATTAGTCCTGGGGTCCAATCCCGAAACCCTAAATTTATTCGACATTATCCTTTTAAGTCCGAGTGTTAATCATAAATATAACCATGTCCTAAATTTATTTGGGTGATTACAAAGATTAATGGTAATTTCGTAAAATATTGCCAATCAGTCAATAAATACTTCAGTTTTGACATAGCTGATGTATTTTGGTCATAACTTTTACATCGAGTATCTAAATTGGGTGATTCTAAAACCATTGGAAAGAGGACGAAAAGATCTACAACTTTCATGTTCACGAGATCTTCAGATTCCATCGTTTACTATGTCAAACTGGCAATCGAAGTGTCCAATGGCAAAATAGTAAATAATGGCTGATATTCTAACTGTCATCGTCCAAAGAATGGCCGATGTTCTAAATCTCATCGTCCAAAGAATGGCCGATGTCATCATCCAAAGAATGCCCGATGTCATCGTCCATTTTCCCACCGGCCAAAACCCATCGGCCATATTTTGGTTGATTATTTTAATAAGACATTAATATGGTTCGACTATTGTTGTCATAACTTTCTCATACGATATCTAAATGAGATGTTTTTGGACCGATGGAAAGAAAATTCGAAAACTTACAACTTTCATGTTCATAGTTTTATCAAATTCCAAGGTTATCATCGGCTCAAAACAGTGGAAGACAAGACACTCTATCTGATGGCAATTTCGTAAATAACTGAAGATGTCGCCAAGTTATGCATTTCTCACGGTTTCAGATTCAGTTCTGACAGTTGTAGTGGGTGGTTCTGGTGGTTTCAAGGTGGTTTCAAGGTAGTTACCAGAAGCTCTATAAAAGGCCAAGAAGATGAAGAAAAAAAAGGCCCCCGACCACCAAAGCAAACCAGCTTTTTCTGTAGCTTTTTATGTAGCTTTTTATATTTATCAATGTACCCTTATTTATCCTAATGAAGCTTTTATTCCTTTTAATTACTACAACCAATTCTTCATTTCCAGGAGTAATGTTATCATAATTTCATTCATAGGACTTGTGAGGACCCGTCCCTCTACTCCTGTGGCTCGTCGTGGGCCGCAAGGGCAATTTGGTAAATTGCGCCTTGCCGGCTTGTTCACACTCGCGTGTGCACACACTGGCCGTGTTTGTGGTAGTGTTTGGTTAGAACGGTTAGTGAAACCCGGGATCGAAAGATCCGGACTTAGGCTTGAGTTCTTGCCTAAGTTTAGCTTTCAGCACAAAAAGGATCGATCCTCTCTAGCTAAGAGATCGATCCTCTTGTGCCAGAAAGTCAGGTGTGATCGTCATGAAGGATTGATCCTTCTTTAGGGAAGGATCGATCATTCATAAGTCGGTTCGTTTGCCTATAAAGCAAACGAGACTTTCTTCCTTGAATCCCTTTTGAAATCCGGCGATTTGAGCTCAAATCTCGCGATTTTTGAAGGCATCTGAGGACGATCCAAGGCCTAGCTGCTTGGATCTAAGCTACTCTTGCTCCGGTAGGGATTCCTACCTACTTATTTTCCGGGTTTTTGGAGTTTCCGATTTTGATTGTGTTCTTTTACATAGATCTCCCTTTATACATATTTGTTTCTCGTGTTTTCACCGGTTTTGGACTCGTGGGATCTTGATCTATCAGATCCCAGAGTTTGGTTGAGTTTAGTTGTCTCCTCCGGCGGTATTTCTCGTCGGAAGTACGCCGGAGAACCCATTGGGATCGATCCCTCTTGAAGGAAGGATCGATCTTCCTGGGTTGGTCATGCTACGCCCGATGAAGGATCGATCTCCTGCTTGGGGAAGATCGATCCCGGTTCTTGGGTAGCATGGCTACCCTTCGTTACGAAGGAGATCGATCTTCATGGGAGGAAGGATCGATCTTTCTTGGCGCGACACGAACGGTGCCCTCTGTCTCGAGAAAGATCGATCTTCCTGGGAGGGAGGATCGATCCTCTTTGTCTCAACAGTGAGGAGAGCTCACTGTTACTTAAAAGATCAATCCTTTCTTTGGGAAGGATCGATCCTTCAGTAGCAAAGAGGGTTTTTCATGGCTATTGCCCGCGGGGCTTGGTATGCCGGTTTTGCTTATCGCTTTATACCTTGTATATACGATCAAGCATGTTAGCCCTATAGTAGGGGCAGTGGTGAACCGGGGGAGTGATGACTCCCGGGATGTTTAGAATAAATGGGCGGGTAGTCCTACAGCTTTCCTTAGCCTTGCATGCCGGCGTGTGTCGAGGGCTTTAATTGTTATCTATGTGAGCTGTTGTTTGCGGGGTTGTTCCCGGTGCAGGTTTGTGGTGGACTGCTAGCAGTTGGTGGTGATACCACTGCATCAGTCCCTAAACCTTATTTATCTGTTCACCACCCCGGGCCGACAGGGTGCCGTGCCCAGACTTTGTTCTTGTATATCATCACATATTGTTGCATGTCAATCTGTATTATCCTTCGCATGTTCATACATGCATTGTGTTGTGCATTAGTTGCATCTGTGTAGGGCGTTGCCGATCAGGGGTTTTCGTGTAGCCCGGATCTATCTCGAGGACCGTGGTGGGTAGTGATGAGAATGCATAATGTTATATTTTTATCCCTTAATACTTAGTCTCCTATGCTTATTTAGTTCCTAAATACACTCATTATTCTTATATTTTGATTTAAGATGCAATTGAAGTCCTTAAGTCGAAAAGAAGCTGAAAAGAGTGCATGGATCAACTTTAAAGATTAATCTGTACCTGCTCATGAAGAACCAGATGATGTGCCATATATGGTTGGAAAGCTCTTGAAGTCTAGATTCTGGAGAATTTTACGGTTCGTGATTCCGAGTTTCCTAGAGGAAATTACGGCAATTTCAGTACCGATGGCGCAGTCTGGATGGCAGAGCAGTGAATAAGCTGAACAGTCCGAGCGATCCGACTCCCCAGGTAGGATCGATCGGACCATGCAGAATCGTGACAGAACATGTATTTTTTGGCTGAACATGGTCCGATCGATCGAACCATCCCTCCTAATGAGCCAGATCGATCCGACTCCTAGAGTTGGATCGATCGGACTTGGGAAATGTCAGAAATTGCAGATTTTTATGAGCCAAATCGATCGGACACCTAAAGTTCGATCGATCGGACTCAAACATAACCAGAGAAGGTGGATTTTTACGCATCCGATCGATCCAGCGCCCAGAGTTCGATCGATCGGACTCGGGCGTAACTAGAAATTGAAGGTTTTTAATGGTACCGATCGATCCGACACCCCGAGAAGGATCGATCGGACTTTCCCAGTAAAGAAAATCAACGATTGTGATCTAATCCGAGGGTGAGTACACTTGAGGCTATAAATAGGACTCTTTCTAGGGTTTGAGGGGGGATTCTTGGACACTTTTGGCTGCTCTTTCTCCTCCTTTATATTTTTTCTAGGTTTTATCTTGTTATTGGAATCTTTTGAGGATTGTTCTCGATGGCCCTGCGTGGCTAAATCTTGATCCTTGGTCGAGGAGACTGAAACCTCGGAATCAATGAAACCGTGAGATCTAATCTATTTTTATTGTTCAGTTTATACATGAGTATTGGATGTTCTTCTGTGATTAAATCTTCATGATTGTCTTGTCTAATTGCTAGGAGCGCTACTAGTTTATTATTCATTGCGATATACTGCTAGGTTGGATATCAAATCCGGAATTGTTTGATCCCTCTAATCTGCGAAGCAACTAGGATCTAATAATTTACTGCTGATCAGATCTTGTTAGATCTTAGGAAGAATATTCAACTAGATTAAATGCAACCGCTTGTGCTTGTGTTGTTTAGCTTCATCGATCTCCCTATTCTTAACGCTGCTACTAGATTAAATCTACAACGCTTGTCTTAGGTTGTCTAGTAGTTAGGGTTGATTAGATCGCTTGTTTCTAATTAACTATGATCGAGGAGAGATTCGAATTTAATTCGGACGGTGAATATTCATGGTATGAATTGATTGATACGTGCATCTATGATCAGTTGTTGGATTCCGATGGTGGATGTTGACTCAGACCAAGGTTTGTTCTCTTGATTCAACTTGTTTCTTTTATTTAGATTATTTCTTTATTGTTTTTCCTCACGTTTAAAACCCCCCTATCTTTGTTCACTAAGCACAAAACTAGACTGAACACTCTTCGTGGGATCGACTCGTACTCGTACTACTACATTTATTTTAAAGAGTATTGATTTTATTTTTGAGTGCCTGCGACAGCACATCAAATTTTGGCGCCGTTGCCGGGGAGTGATTCTAGTTGATTTTTGTGCTTATAGTGATCTTTATTTTCATAAAAAAAAAATTATTAGCTTCTATGGTTTGAATGTATGGCCAATTATAATATGCCACCGGGTGACATATGGAATGATGATTTGTCTTTTGGTTATGAAACCGTTTACAATAATGACATATATGGTTTCTCAAACCCGGCCTATGATTCATATTCATATTCTTATAATTCGGATTTTAGAGATCATACCGACCCTAGTTGGCAGTATCATGGTTTCCCAAACCCGGCCTATGATTCATATTCATATTCTTATAACTCGGATTTTAGAGGTCATACCTACCCTAGTCGGCAGTTTCAAGCACAAATGCAAGAGATTCTAATTCCGTAAGAGAAAATACTAATTCCTTAAGAGAAAATACTAATTCCGTAAGAGAAAATACTAATTCCGTAAGAGAAAATACTAATTCCTTAAGAGAAACGCGTATTTTTTGGGAGGAAAGATTTTCTAGGGAACGTGACAAAACTGAGAACCTCTTCATTGCTCAGTCACAAATGCAACAAGAGCCACTAATAATTGACCAAGTTAATGTGAGTTACTCTTTTGATAAAGAAGTTGATAGATATGATTCTATACCTCATGTTTGTAATGATAATACTTGTGATGCTTTTGTTTCTGATGATAATGATATATGTTATAATACTTGTGATTCTTTGTCGGTCCATGAAATTAATGATGATATTTCACTAACTGCTGCGGTTGGAGATGCTTCGAGGGAATTTCTACAAAATGCAGATGAAGAAGCTGTCCAGTCTAGGCCAATCGACCGCCGAGAATACCAGGAGCACTTATCCGATGAACCTCCTCCAACTGAAGTTGAAAGCATTTCTGTTACGCCGCGAGGTATATTTCCTGTGACTATTTCTTCTTCATTAGTGGTTAAAAAGGAGATGAACTTAGTAGATATTTTCATATCTCGATGGATTTATTTTCGATCATGTTATCTTGACATCTTTGACAATCCGAACGACGACATTATTAATAATTCAATGGATGATTCGATTATAGTTGAGCAGAATGTTGACTCCTTTCTTCCTGATCACCATGATGACATGCATTTTTGTTTGAGAGATCTAGCTATGTTGTTTACTGGTGTTAGTATGGAAAAGCTAAATCTCAGTTTTGAAATATGCCACTTGAGTTCATATGTTAAATTAACCTTGCTAGCATTATTGAGGTTAAATATTCAGATTATAGCACCCAGTGATTTTGCATACCATCGTGCTAGAGAACGGCCACCGAGGGCACGATTAAAACTTTTTCTATTGTATATAGTAGTTTAGTTTGCTTTATTTACTTTCTTGTGTGCTTGAGAGTGCTTGAATTATTTTTAGGTTGTGTGTTTGCATGTTTGCTTTTGTTTTGCTTTGCTTTGCTTTTGCTTTGTAGGTGATCGAGCATTCCCTATCATACCTGAAGAATTTGCCCAGCCACGGTGATCATGGAAAGTCAAAGTTTGGCAACTCCCACAGTATTCAAGGAAGAAACATGAAGTCGAGCCAATGACAATAAACAAAAGCGCTGCTTGGAAGGCAACCCAAGGGGAGTTCGTTCCTTTCTCTTTTTAGTCATTTTTGCTTTTCTTTGCATTCCACCTTACATTGGGGACAATGTCAGTTTCAAGTGTGGGGGAGAAGATCTAGGTTGCATTTGCCATGAGCGAGAACAAGTTAAGCTTAACATATTCATAACATGATTGAATGAGTAATTTTGCGACTTAGAATTAATTAGTTGAGTTATTTTCCTTGAGATGGTAGTGACTAAGTGAGTAGACAAAAGCCGGTGAGATTTTGAGCCTTTAGACTGACACATTCATATCAGTCTCACTATTTTTTTTCATGAGAGATATTCTTCCATGAATTTGTTTCTCTAGAACTTGCTTTGATTCTATTCGAGGTCACATTGACACATGCAGACATGAATATGATTAAGGCCATCTTTGTTATAAGCTACATAAGCCAAATAGCCTACCTTGTGATTAAATCCTTTTGCTAAACACCTTTGAGCTTTATTGACTTCATTGTTAACCCACATTACAGGCTTTAAACCTGAAAAAAAAATATTTCCGTTACCCAAGCCATAAAACTAGTGGAGCATTGATCATCATTATGACATGTATGGGTGCAAAAGTTCAAGTGTGGGGGTGATTGGATTCGTGGTATGGCTATGATTGGTGAAGTGGAGTATATTTTTCATACTTAATTCATGAGTATGTTGTTTCTGAAAAAAAAAATGAAAAAAAAGGAAAAGAAAGTGAAGGAGGAAACTGTTTTTCATGTTATAAAATGTGTTTATGAATCCTCCTAATACTCCAAAAAAGGGATATGTCTATGTATGATCTCTACAAAGGTGGAAGTTTTTACAAAAGATTGTTCACTATTTCAGTTAAAAAGTATTCCTTTGAACAATCTCTTTGTCAATGTGGTAATATTATATGGTTTGAGTATGTTGAAGCCAAGTTGAAGAAGTTGCTGAATGTAGTGATTGGTTGTACATGTCTTATTGATGCATTTTTGCTCCATTAGTTCCATTGGCTTTTGCGCTACATTCACAAATATTTCCCACCTTAATTCTGGACCCCATTACAACCTTTTGAAGTCCTTATGATTCGTGTTATGCATGTGATTCTAGTGGTGGAGAATGAGAAGATATGCAAGCTTATGGTAGATCATTTTCATTGGAATGAATTTTAGTGAAATACATACCCTTCAAACACATGAGAGTTGAGTGTTAATTTCCGTTAGGGTCTACTTATTTAGTATGCTTCATCTTCAAGTGGAAATGCTTACTGATTGATTTTTATGTTGTCTAAAAATGTTTGTTCATGATATGTTATGAGTTGTGAAGAGCTTGATTGTTCTTTGTTGATGGTGTTGCAACCTTGATATCTTGAGTAGAGTGAATTTTAGTTTTGCCCGAGGACGAGCAAAAGCTAAGTGTGGGGGAATTTGATGAGAATGCATAATGTTATATTTTTATCCCTTAATACTTAGTCTCCTATGCTTATTTAGTTCCTAAATACACTCATTATTCTTATATTTTGATTTAGGATGCAATTGAAGTCCTTAAGTCGAAAAGAAGCTGAAAAGAGTGCATGGATCAACTTTAAAGATTAATCTGTACCTGCTCATGAAGAACCAGATGATGTGCCATATATGGTTGGAAAGCTCTTGAAGTCTAGATTCTGGAGAATTTTACGGTTCGTGATTCCGAGTTTCCTAGAGGAAATTACGGCAATTTCAGTACCGATGGCGCAGTCTGGATGGCAGAGCAGTGAATAAGCTGAACAGTCCGAGCGATCCGACTCCCCAGGTAGGATCGATCGGACCATGCAGAATCGTGACAGAACATGTATTTTTTGGCTGAACATGGTCCGATCGATCGAACCATCCCTCCTAATGAGCCAGATCGATCCGACTCCTAGAGTTGGATCGATCGGACTTGGGAAATGTCAGAAATTGCAGATTTTTATGAGCCAAATCGATCGGACACCTAAAGTTCGATCGATCGGACTCAAACATAACCAGAGAAGGTGGATTTTTACGCATCCGATCGATCCAGCGCCCATAGTTCGATCGATCGGACACGGGCGTAACTAGAAATTGAAGGTTTTTAATGCAACCGATCGATCCGACACCCCGAGAAGGATCGATCGGACTTTCCCAGTAAAGAAAATCAACGATTGTGATCTAATCCGAGGGTGGGTACACTTGAGGCTATAAATATGACTCTTTCTAGGGTTTGAGGGGGGATTCTTGGACACTTTTGGCTGCTCTTTCTCCTCCTTTATATTTTTTCTAGGTTTTATCTTGTTTATTGGAATCTTTTGAGGATTGTTCTCGATGGCCCTGCGTGGCTAAATTTTGATCCTTGGTCGAGGAGACTGAAACCTCGGAAACAATGAAACCGTGAGATCTAATCTATTTTTATTGTTCAGTTTATACATGAGTATTGGATGTTCTTCTGTGATTAAATCTTCATGATTGTCTTGTCTAATTGCTAGGAGCGCTATTAGTTTATTATTTATTGCGATGTACTGCTAGGTTGGATATCAAATCCGGAATTGTTTGATCCCTCTAATCTGCGAAGCAACTAGGATCTAATAATTTACTGCTGATCAGATCTTGTTAGATCTTAGGAAGAATATTCAACTAGATTAAATGCAACCGCTTGTGCTTGTGTTGTTTAGCTTCATCGATCTCCCTATTCTTAACGCTGCTACTAGATTAAATCTACAGCGCTTGTCTTAGGTTGTCTAGTAGTTAGGGTTGATTAGATCGCTTGTTTCTAATTAACTATGATCGAGGAGAGATTCGAATTTAATTCGGACGGTGAATATTCATGGTATGAATTGATTGATACTTGCATCTATGATCAGTTCTTGGATTCCGATGGTGGATGTTGACTCAGACCAAGGTTTGTTTTCTTGATTCAACTTGTTTCTTTTATTTAGATTATTTCTTTATTGTTTTTCCTCACGTTTAAAACCCCCTATCTTTGTTCACTAATCACAAAACTAGACTGAACACTCTTCGTGGGATCGACTCGTACTCTCACTACTACATTTGTTTTAAAGAGTATTGATTTTATTTTTGAGTGCCTACGACAGCACATCAGGTAGCTTGACCCAGGGTCCGATTTGTAGTATTCAGTCGTTTTGATGATAAGGTTAGTTTGACATGAATACTTGATGTTTGAGGTTTAGAGGTCGTGTCGGCCTCAAGCCAGATGTTGTGGGTGCAACCGGTGTCGGTTCTTGTCCTTGGGGGCCTTCGGAGGGGACCAGCCCATGCAGTGTCTGTTTCCGCCCGCACTAGGTATATCCAGGATGGGCCCAGTCCCTTGGGTGACCATGGTTGGGTATGCCTAGGGACACCGGCAGAGGGGTTATAGAACCCTTGCTACACACCCAAGTCTTGCTTGAGGGCGACACTGTTGTGTTCCCTCACTTGTGAGTGTCGTAGTATAGTGTCCCTGCTGAGCTTAGTGCTCACTCCTACCCGGGCTGCGTTTTTTGCAGGTGCTGGCGCTAGCTCTTCTTCGGTCGCCCCTACCGGGCCGGTGTTTGGTGACATGGCGGCGTCTGGCGGTGCTTGAGAGGTGGCGATCTTCCAGCTTTATACTTTTTTGTTATAGATAGTCTCCTACGGGAGTGATAAATGTATAATTTCCCTGTTTGAGGTTTGTAATATTATATCAGTTCAGTCTTTGAGTTTGTAATTTGTGTGAATATAGGATGATTATGTTTTGTTAGGGTAACCACTACGATTAGAGGGAAACCTCGCCAAAATTTCCGCAGTAGGTTAGGTTCCGCTTCGCGTCGCCCGGCCCGGTTAGGGCTACGCGGGTCGGGGCGCGACATGACTAGTGCTAGCTACCATAATTCTATTCATAGAAGTAGTTCTAGCATAGTTCATCACCCAATATTACCATTTTCCATTACTTTTCATCATTCATTTTGTCACCACTTCCCATCTTCCATTTCTACTTCCTATTTTTCATTTTTCTAAAGCTTCAACATCTCTGTTCGAACATAGTTTGAAGGAGTTGGACTAAATCACAATCTTCTAATTCTCGAGTGTTAGACCATTTTGACCTTTTTGCATAATTTATATTCTAACATCGAGTACATAAAAAGGTAGGTTTAATTAATTAAAAAAAAATATCAGGATAATAGGCTCAACTAATTAACGAAATAATCCTAAATATACCATGGGCCGGGCATCAACCCCACTATTATTAGTCATCTAAATTTCATGAAACAAATAACAAGTCAGAGCAGTGCATGTCTATAAATTAAAAATAGCTACCATGTGGATCATGCTTACGATCGAGGAACTATATATGTATACTTCCAATAAGTTCTTCAAATATAATACCCTTCGTGTGACTACTGTTCCACCTTATTTCTCTAGGGTTTGGCTGTGGGCTCAACTACCAACAGCTAGGCATTATGGTGGCACCAAACCTGTCTTTGAGCAAACCAACAAGCATCTCTGGATGAGCTGTTCCTATGAAAGCATCTTTTAATGAGTTGTTGCCAGCCCCCTCCCTCCTCTACAGAGCTTCTTAATCAGTTTTCTTATCTCCAAACTCATGGTTCCCACTTGATGTACTTTTTGCCACCTTCTCCCTAGACAACCTCGCCATCAAGCCTCCATTGTTGCCCCCCTCCTCATCTCCATAACTCGCAAAACCTAGCTATATATATCTTATATCTGAAAACCCTAGATTTATCAATGGTAGTCATTAAGCCAATGATTCGTACGTTCTTCCAAATGGGCCCCTAAAGGCACTCTCTTTCATATGGGGCCTCTCTGCCTGCAGGTCATGTACTGGTTGTCGCCGGCACATGGCCGGCGATCGACTGCGGTCCACTTGCAGAGAGATTAGTTCTTCGAATTATATATGGGAATTTTCCGAGTTTCGAATCGGCCGGCCATGAGGAATTATACTGAGATGGAAGACAAATGGAATTGATGCTTTGTCTCTCTGCTGCTGGTATTCCTCTCCTCTATTTGGCAAAATCTAGGCCAGCATGCACTATCGTGGAATATATATATGGATCATCCGATCATGTTCACTGTTATATATATTATATATTATATATATATATATATATATATATATATATATATATATATATATATTCTCAGAGACACGTAAAGTAATAAAGCAGTAACACTCGCAGAACGAGTAGACTATAATATGGGCATGCAGTCACCTTCCTGTCTACAATAGTTATCAAAATATAGAAGAAGGAATCTTAGAGACACAAAAAATTTAAAAATTAATATCATAAAACCCTATGGAAGCTAGCTTCAGCATACGAGTATCATATAGCCCCTTCCATTCAACCAAGAGACTTAGGACATGTTTGTTTCCCTGGAAATAGGTCATTTCAGGCTGGACTGGAATCAAATGGGCGCTGAAATCATTTTCCAGCCGTTTGTTTCGCTGGAACCCGTCCCATTCCAATCCAAGATGCTTTCCAAGATGCTTCTTTTCTACCAATTGGTTCCGGCCCAAAAAGGGCCAGAAACGATTTCCAGCGGTCGCTGGACTCAAATTTCCAGCGACCACGGGAGTGATTTGATCCGCTGATGGAAAATTCATTCCATCACTCGCGACCCTATCGTCACTCTCCCCCGATATCTTCCAAACTTCTCTCTCGCGACGCCTAGGGTTTCCGCCACCCACCCAAATCCTCCAATCTTTCGTGAGACCCAGCGCCTCTCCTCCGACCCAGTCCCTCTCCTCCACTTCATCGTGGCCTCTAGGGTCTCCGTCGACCCTTTCTCCTCTCCAAAGCGACTCATCTTCCCCTCCACGAACGCGACTTCTTCCTCGTGGCCAGATCTCCTCTGGGATCTTCAGATCTAAGGTGACAGCTTGGGTTTACGGCCGTGAGGTGCTTCCCAAACCTCGGATCTAGGTCACGGCGTAGGGTTTCAGCCGGCCACCCAAATCCTCCAATCTTTCGGATCTACACCGGAAACGTTTGCCTGAAGAGGTGACTTCGGATCCCCTGTCTCCGCTCTCCCTGATCCCCTTTCTTCTCTATTTTCTTCATTTTTTGCCCCGTTTTTGAATGGTTTTGGAGATTTGGGTTTTCTTCTTCGTATTCTCGCAATTGATCCCCTTTCTTCTCTTCGTAGATCCCGGATCTACATCGTATGAGCTGATCCCCATAGTTGTAATATTTTTTTTTCTTTTCCATTGATTTTTTTTCCCAGTTTCGCATATTTGGGTTTTCCAAATCGTATTCCCGCGACTGATCCCCTTTCTTCTCTTGGTAGATCTCGGTTCTACATTGTATGTCATGATCCCCATAGTTGTGCATTTTTGTTGTTTTCCATTCATTTATTTTTCCCAGATTTTGAATGGTCTTGTATAGTTGGGTTTGGAAGTTTAATTCGCGCGACTGATCCCCATAGTTGTCTGATTTGATCTTTTTTCAGTTGAGGTCTGTGATATGTTGCCCTTGTTGTTAGTTCTTGTCTTTTGGTATGATTTCAGTTGTACATTGTATGATCTGATCCCATAGTTGTGGTTGTTTTCTTGTTTCCCTGCATTTATTTTTCCCAGATCTCATCTGGTATTGGATATGTGAGCCTCCCACTTCGTATTGCGACTGATCCCCTAGTTCATTGCTTTACATTTTGGTTTTCAATGGAGGTCTTCGTATTTCCATATTGCAGCTGAGGATTTTGTATGATTTGATCTTATTTAAGTTGAGGTCTGTGATATGTTGCCCTTGTAGTTAGTTCTTGTCGTTTGGTATGATTTCAGTTGTACATTGTATGATCTGATCCCCATAGTTGTGGTTGTTTTCTGGTTTTCCTGCATTTATTTTTCCCAGATCTCATCTGGTATTGCATATGTGAGCTTCCCACTTCGTATTTAAATCAGATCCCCTAGTTCATTGCTCTACATTGCTCTACATTTCGGTTTTCAATGGAGGTCTTCGTATTTCCATATTGCAGCTGAGGATTTTGTCCGATTTGATCTTATTTCAGTGTAGGTCTGTGATATGTTGCCCTTGTTGTTAGTTCTTGTCTTTTGGTATGATTTCAGTTGTACATTGTATGATCTGATCCCCATAGTTCTGGCTGTTTTCTGGTTTCCCTGCATTTATTTTTCCCAGATCTCATCTGGTATTGCATATGTGAGCTTCCCACTTCGTATTTAAATCTGATCCCCTAGTTCACTGCTCTACATTTCGGTTTTCAATGGAGGTCTTCGTATTTCCATATTGCAGCTGAGGATTTTGTCTGATTTGATCTTATTTCAGTTGAGGTCTGTGATATGTTGCCCTTGTTATTAGTTGCTGTCTTTTGGTATGATTTCAGTTGAGGTCTGTGATTTTTTCTGGTTGATATCCTTTTTACTGTGTATTATATGCTGTTGGATTGCTATAAATTGCTATTACATGCTACTGTTGAAACATCAATACTTATCTTCTTAATTGCTGCGTATTACATGCTATTGTTGAAACATCAATAGTGATCTTGTTAATTTCTGCCTATTACATGCTTTAAGACTGTATTCGTGACTTTGATGTTTTTTTAATAGCAGCACCTATTACTGTCTATTATATATCCACATGAAATGTCAAAAAATGTCTCTCTCTCTCCTATACCTACTCTTTGTGTTTTGGAGTGTTGATTATGTATGTCAAACGCTAAGTGTAGCTATTATCGTTCGTGTTTTGGCATTTTGCCTTGTTCTAGATGGAGAATGGTGACGAACAGTATCAAAGGCTAGCGGTATTATGGGCTGTCTACGCAGTTATAGTCTCGATCGTGCACCGCTATTATCTAGAGTCAGGCACTCGTGTCGTGGCAATGCCGCGTGAGTCTCGTGATGAGGCACAGAGACGGCATATGGCTAGGATCCGAATGCCTGGGTTAGATTATTGTGTCGCCTATATCCGCATGGATGTAGACGCACTAGACGAATTGGCACGTCTTATGAGACAACGTAATCTACTTATGGATACTGATCAGATTAAGATCGAAGAACAACTGTGTATCTTTCTACACATTGTCGGTCACAACACAAAAAATCGTGTTATGCGGGCGAAATTTCTTCTATCGGGTGAGACAATCAGCCGCTATTTCAACGCGGTCTTGAAGGCGATATGTGGTATTCGTGACCTTTACATGCAGCAAGCAGGGCCGAACACACCCCAAGAAATCCTAGGAAGCCCTTCATATTACCCTTACTTTAAGGTACACCAACATGCATGTACCCTTCATATTACCCTAGATGCTGCATTGGCGTCCTACAATGCGTACGGCGGGGGGGTGGAGGGTACGATGAAAAAAGAGCATTGTGCGAACGATAAAGAAGTAGGATATGAAAAAAGAGGGGAACCCATATGCATTGGAAACATGACTATGTGTATCCTATCCATTGCCTTTGTGAGCTTTGTGTGTGGCCTTATTGTAGGGAGTTACTTGTGAAACTAGGGGATGTGCAAATCTACTACTTTCAATTTACATGTGATTGAATTTTCATGCTATTGTGATTTTATTCACTTGCTTCAAATTGATAGTATCATCCATGTCAGCTATATAAACTTAGAATGCTTGCATTACTTTGCAGTATTATATGTGGGGAAATGATGATATTTACTTGGGGAAATGATGCTTGTTTGATCCCCTTATGCTTGTTGGATGATCTAGCTGTGATTTTGTATGGGGAGATGATGATATTTAAATTGCTTGCATTGGTGTCTTGGATGGTCATATACATGGCAACCAGCCACTTATTGTTTGATCCTCTTATATATTCTGGTGACTGAATGTGAATGAATGTGATTTAAATATTCTGGTGACTGAATGTGTTTTCATGTGTGGGGAGATGATGATATACTTCATCCTTGGGTGGTGTGAATGGCCTTATGCATGCTGGGTGACTTATGCTTGCTGCAGCTCCTTTTCTTTATTGTTGCAAATGGGTTTACTTGGGGGAAATGATGCTAGTTTGATCCCCTTATGCTTGCTGGGTGAATTTACTTGGAAATGTACCTATAATTGCTGCCTATTATATGTGGGGAAATGATGATATTTAAATTGCTTGCTTTGGTGTCTTGGACGGCCACTTATTGTTGGCAACCAGCCACTTATTGCATTGATGATCTAGCTGTGATTTTAATGGGGGAAATGATGCAAAAACTTTCACCTTATGTTTGGAATGAATGTGTTTTGATGTGTGGGGAGATGATGCATTTACTTGATCCTCGTTGGGTGGTTTGGATGGCCTTATGCTTGCTGGGTGCCTTATGCTTGCTGTAGCTCCTTTTTTATTGTTGTAAATGGGTTTACTTGGGGAAATGATGCTTGTTTGATCCCCTTATTGTTTATATCTGATTGGTTTTAATGGGGGAAATGATGCAAATGGTTTTCTTAATGTTACAAATAGTTTTACGTGGGGAAATGCTGCTTGTTTGGTTCCCTTATAATGCTTGCTGCTTTTACCTGGGGAAATGATGACATCTTATGGTGAATGAGGGAAGCAGTGGCTTGGTGATTTGGAAGGCTAAGTTTGTTCAGCAACCAATTGCCGCCACATAAGGGTGTTGATGACATTGTTCTGAGCCCTTGATCTTGCAATCGTATACAGCCACGAAGACAACAACAAATATATGGAAGACAAGTGATGTACAGATTCATTTTTTTTCATTCACTTTTGTAAACATATCAATTTGACACTTGTGAACTGTTGTAATGTAAGGAATGAATCATTGAGTATTACAAATAAAAATTCTGGTATTACCTCAAAAGTTGTGTATTATTTTTTAGCTCAATAACATTTGTTCGTATTTTTCCCGCTCTTAGAAATATAATTACAGGGTCATCTAGTTCAATAAAGGCAATGATCATGTCCAATTTCAAATAAGTTAAGGGGTCACCATATTTAAAAATGAACAACCATACACAATCGTCAAAAAAAAAAACAATACCTCACATGAGCCAATTTGCAAATTTTCACCATCTCAAACAAAAAAAAAACTTAAAGGCATCAAATATATATTTTCTAAATATACATTTATTTAAATTAAATAAATAAATGTCATATGGGTATGCATCATAATACACATGAAAATAGTTTTTATCAAACAATTAAAAAAAAGGGTGGTAATCTCACCACGGGTATTGTGGGGTGACCATAACCACCATTCCAATACCAAACAAACACAAAAAATGACAAAGTTACAAGAAACAGTTTCCATTCCAATGCCAAACAAACAGCAAAAGTGCCAGATTTCACAGAATTCTGCATTCGTTCCAGCATCAAACAAACAGAAACAATGTAATTCCATTCCATTCCAGTGGAAAATATTTCCATTCCATCATTCCATTCCAATCCAGTCCATTGAAACAAACGTGCCCTTAAGCATGCTAAAAATAGAGAAAAAGAAAATGAAACGACTAATAAGATGCTGGTGGACATCAAACCTAAGTTTAAAATATACATAGATATACCCATTATAATCATGTATAGTTCAACTAATCCCAGAGGCATCCTAGATAGGACCAGCCCCGTTTGATACGGGGATAAAAATTATTCCAAAATAAAAGTTATTCTAGGTTAAGTAGTAATCATTATTTGAAATAAAAAAAAATGAGAGAGGAGTAGAAGGTGGAATGGAGATAACTTTTTATGGATGTTTGGGGATAAAGTATGAAATAAGAGGAATATCCCCTCTTAATCCGGAATAAAGCGTGGAATAAGAGGAATATTCCCCCTTAACGGATATATTTTCGTATGTGTAGGAGTTGGGGTGGGGGGGGTTATGATATTATTAGAAACTTAGAGGGTTTTGTGATTTCTAGTTTTTTTTATAAATTAAATGATATCACCTCAGACATTTTTTTGACTCTTGAGGAGTGCCATCTGAATGGACTCATTCTAGGAGTACTTGAGAATTTTTCACCCATAATAGCTTTCCAAGCTAAAGCTTAGCTTTCCAAGCTAAAGCTTGAGTCAAAAGTAAAGACAATGAACCTGGGAAAATGATGGCTTTGGTCAAGTAAACTTGGTAATTCTAGAAATCTTTTCTTTCAAAAAAAAGTTTGGAATATTGGAAATTTGGGGTGCTAGTATTCAAAGACTTCAATGGCTCCACAATATTCCCAACCCGCTCATTTTGGTTTTAGACCTATCTCCTACACTTTCAGCATCATACGCTGTGCAATTTAAATTAGATGATTACATTTTTCAATCTTATAAGAGGCAAAATGATACATCAGACGGTGGAGAATAATCCACAAAGGTTTATATCTGACGATAAAGGTAAAGCCGGGGAGAGAGAAAGAGAGAGTCTACGTTGTCATATAATGCTACTTTTGAAAACTAACCATGCTAGGATACGGTCCACATCTAGTCAACATCAATCTTATGAGGAGTGAAAACGGTTACAATCGTTTCCTCCTTATAAGCCTGTCATTATTTCATATCCCCTAAGTTAGATTTATACATTTTTATTATGTTCCTAAGTTCCTAAGATAGATTATAATCCTTATCATCATTATATGGAGCCTTTAGTGGGGGAGGTGGTTAATGAGGAGGAAAGGGTTATGGGTGGTTAATGATTAATGAGGAAGTTGATGGGTGTTACCCTGCCAAGTGACAGGGGCCCCACTAGTTAATTATAAGGGACAACAACCAGATAAATAAACTTTATCCGACTCTAGAGGCGATCAATTCAGAGGGTAAGGGTGGAGGACATGGTTTTGCATATGAAAAACATGGATTTGAAGTTAGCATAGTTTTACACATGGATTTCAATTCCGGTTTCAATAACTGAAGATTACAATCAAACACGTTAAATTTTTTGTTCCGAGAAATTCTCATTTCGATTCCTAAATGAACGGTGCAATCGACTGAAGGATCGGACGTAACCTCCGACACCTCCCCTGCCAATGGTACGAGAAACTAGTTTTCTTATATGAATTGAATTTTTTAATACAATTTCCTAATTTTATTACAAATTCTGTGTCTTGGCACTCACCAATAAGTTTCAAATCAGAACCATTGTACCCGGAAATACAAATGCACGCGATGTGCACGTGACCTGGTGCTACGATTCCATGTGTTCCTCTCGTAGTACATGGGAAGACCCGCATCTTTTTGCATGCATACGTCTACGTCGTCTGATGTCCTCACTCTTCATAAACCCACCCTCTTCTTCCTGATATTTACGGTCATGCCACCCCATCTCCCGGTCCCCCATCCCACGTGTGCGCAACACGTGTCACTCCACGCGTGCCATGCCAAACGCCTTACAAAAGGCGGTCCAAACGCCCAAGTCGCACCTGCGGAGGCAATGATCATCTTCTATCCAAGCCGACGTGGCTGCCACATCACGGTCCCAGTCCACGTGTCCTTCCACGTCGTCAGCCCGCGTAGGCGAATACGTTCACACGAGTCTACGGCGACTCCCATCCATAAACAAGCCTCGTCATCGTTTCTAGTATAAATCCCAACCGCCCTTGTAGAGTTGTAGTTGTGGGTCGATGAAGTCCTTATAGAAACTCCAACCTACGAGAGAGAGATAGGCGCAGCAGCGGTAGAGAGGGCTTCCACAACTCGCCGGCGAGGTCCGTTAATGGCGGAACCCATGCTATTCTAGCTACCGACACCAATGGGGACGAGAATAGCTTCGAGAATGCCAGAAGAAGGCCAAGTGGTGTAGATATCTTCTTTCTTTCCACTGTTGGAGTTTGTCCGATCCGAGCATCGTCCGAAGCCTCCAACTGTTGTTTTCTCTGGCCTTATTCCAGGGGATAGTGCCAGGAAAAAATCCCACAAAATCCCAAAGCTTCTTATGGCCATGATGGATCTGGTGCCGGACTCGGATGGGGAGATGGGCTCCTCGGCCGAGACCCTCAACTCGAGCCAGAGCTCGGTCAGCAGCGGCAGCTGCGACCGCTGCAGTAGCTTCTCCCGGCTCTCCTTCGACGCAAGCGGTGGCGTTGGGGAGTTGCCGTCTCGCGTCGCGGTGGCCTCGAAACCCCACCGCTCGTCCGACGCGGCGTGGAAAGCGATCAAATTGCGCCGGGGAGATGTACCACTGCCTGATCCGTGCCTCGGCCCTCGCGACTTCAAGCTCGTCCGCCGGATCGGGAGCGGGGACATCGGGACGGTCTATCTCTGCCGCCTCCGAGTCGAGGAGGCCGCAGCGCCGGCTTCGCCGGCTTACGCGATGAAGGTCGTGGACAAGCAGGCGCTCGAGAAGAAAAACAAGCTCGGGAGGGCCGAGACGGAACGGCGAATCCTCAGGGTTCTCGACCACCCATTCCTCCCCACACTGTACGCCGAGTTCGACGCCTCCCCTCACTACTCCTGCGTTGTCATGGAGTACTGCAGCGGCGGCGATCTCCACTCCCTCCGCCACCGCCAGCCCGCCCACCGCTTCACCCTCTCCGCCGCCAGGTCGGAAACCCAAAAAAAAAAAAAAAAAATAGCCGTAATTCTCATTTCGTTTCGTTTTCCACATTACTTTCTTGGAATTTTTTTTTTCTATTTTCTGCATGGACACCAAACTTCTAGTTCTCTACCAACCATCCATTTTCTCTAATTTTTCTTTTCTCGGTAACAACCCAATAATGTCTATTGGGTTATATCGATCATCAATCAGTCATCTATCTTACTGGGGATTTTGGGTTTGGATTTTTTTTTTTTTTTTTTTTTTGCCAGGTTCTATGCAGCGGAGGTACTGGTGGCGCTGGAGTACCTGCACATGCTGGGAATCGTGTACCGCGATCTTAAACCGGAGAATATTCTGATCCGATCTGACGGCCACATCATGCTGTCCGACTTCGACCTCTCCCTGGAGTCCACCGCGTCTCCCACCATAGAGCGCCTTGAGCTCGACGACGACGACGACCCCCCGGCCCGCTCCCACGACGACCCCTCCTGCCTCCCGGACCGGCTCTTCGCCCCTCGCCGGTCCGTCTTGCACCCGCTTCCGGACCTCCGGTTCGTCGCCGAGCCGGTCGGCGCCCGGTCCAAGTCCTTCGTGGGGACCCACGAGTACGTGGCCCCCGAAGTCGCCTCCGGCCGGGCCCATGGCAGCGCCGTCGACTGGTGGGCCTACGGCGTTCTCCTATACGAGCTCCTTTATGGGCGGACGCCCTTCGTGGGATCCACCAACGAGTCCACTCTCCGGAGCATCATCAAGCAGCCCCTCGCATTCCCCGCGCCGCCGAGCTCCACGTCTGAGTCCGCCGCCAGGGACCTCATCGCCGCGCTGCTCGTCAAGGACCCGGCCGCACGGCTCGGCTCTCGGCGCGGTGCCTCCGACGTAAAGTCCCACCGCTTCTTCAAGGGTCTCAACCTCGCCCTCATGCGCTCCTACCGTCCGCCGATCGTCCCCGGCCCGGTTCGCTCCCTGTCCTTCCGCGACCGCCATAAACCGGCCCGGTTCGACTACTTCTGAACCAAACCGGACCGAACCGATCCAGGTGGCTACCGGCATAGGCTATGGTCCTAGCGTGTCCTCCCCCTGTGACACTGTACCTGTCCATCAACAACATCTTGACACGTGGAGAAGATTGCTTGGCACGCTTTGAATTTTCACCCTTTTTTAGCTCCACCTTTAAGTCGGAGTTTAATGGATCAAAGTTGGGCACGGACGTGTAGCTCTATTGACTTTAGACTTATGAAAACATATATAATAGTACAAACGTTCACTATTCTTAACTCTTTATTCAATGCATGCAATTAAGTCATGGTAATGAGCTGGGCTGGCTGTTGTTGCTCATAATAATGCTTGGCCTCGGAATCCGTGACTAATCGCCGCTTAATCTGTACCTTAAGCAACACTCTCTTTTAAAAATCTCCAACCACGTCCAAAAGTCTAGTTAAGTCACTGTTTACACACCTCGTTTATAGCGTTAATCACGGATTGTGTTGTGTTACGTGATAGATTTACAGTTATACGGTGGGCTCTATATGGTCCACGTTACCATGTGGGTGGTCACAGCCATCACGTGTTTGGAATTTTTGGACTCGTTGGTTGGGTCCGGGCCAAATGTGGGCTGCTGCCACTTTCCCCGACTGGGATTGGCACGCCGATGGGACCTGCCTACCCATCTGATGAGCCGTGGACCAGCTCCTAACCTAATTATTTTCCATGCATATATAAGTTACCTACGTGGTCATCCAAATGATGGCCAGTGTATTAATGGCAGTAAAGGAAGTAGGCTGCCATGGTACAGGGCTAGCTGAGCCAGTAAGGTGTGTGACAGGAGGTGGAGATACGGCAGAGTTATATCTGGAGATGGGATGGGGAGTGATCCTTTGGGTCTGACGCTCACGTGACGCTGGGTGGGGGTGATTAAGCTCTCATTGGTTTATAGTGGATGGGGCAATCATAGAGGGCTACGAAGTTACCATGAGTTAAAGAGGATGGCTGAGAAAAATTTTCAAGTTTTTAACCTCAAATGGGGGTTTGCATGGGAAAGGAGAGACTGGTGGATTAATGATGATTGTACTGGGTGTCCAGCTTTTTCCTGGTGCGCGAAGGACGAGGCATGGGGTCCAGGGCTTCTGGTCTGGTCCCGTTGACATTGGGTTGGGTCGGCATCGACTTCTTTTTTTATTTTTTTACTGATAAGCTGAGCCGTCAGGCTTTACCCAAATGAGAGGTAAATCATTATCAGGGAAGACCACCGGTAGCCTCCTCCAATTGCAGCTTCAACGCTTTCTTAGCCCCTCAATCTGCACGAGCATTATCCTCTCTAGGTATGTATCTGATCACTAATTGCACAAATTTAGTCTCTTTCATCAAATCTCATACACCAAACCAACGCAGTCTTCCACCAAAGGGGACCGGCAATCTCGAGTGGGGCTTTAACGGGTCGGTTTTGTTTCGGATATGTGTTCTGGATTGGGTTATCGGGTTGAGTACCGTGGCTCTCTCAATCCGACGATCCGACCAGCAGGATAGAAAAAAATCGGATCGGATCGGGTCACGTTGATCGTGAGTAGAGAAAACCAAACAAAAATAAATATATTGATATAAAAGAAAATATATGTTACAAATTTATGGGAGAATTTAGTGAAGATACCATGTCTGGGATTGATTTTTTTTTTTTCTAGATGCAATCTCCAAGAGTATTATTTTTTTTTAAATCCACTTGTCTTTTGATTTGTCAATCGACGGACACTTTTATGTTTTTTTACAAAACATGTCAAATTCATAAATTCGGGACCAAATTACCCCTTGTCAACTCTCTCTCATCATTTAATGTCACCTGACACAAGTATGAAAGAGAGAAAGGAGAAAATTCCTTATGCGAGGAATTTCTTAATGCCACCTGACATAGGTCTGTCAATTTTATTCTTGCATATGTGAGAAATTCTTATCAATTTCAAAGAATCCTTGATTATTAGTTAGGAATCTTTAGTTATTAGTTATTACTTAGGAGATACTGTTCGCATGTAGAACAAAAAACAGAGTGTCGAGGTTCTCTCTCTCCACCTGCCTCTCTCTCTCTCTCTCTCCATATGGTCTTCTCTCTCTCTCCTCTCTCTTCTCCCTTCTCCCTCCCGCGTCTCTCTCTCTCCTCTCTCCCCTCTCTTTCTCTCCCCCCCCCCCACCCCCACTCTCTCCTCTGTTTCTCCCCCTCTCCTTTTCTTCCTTTTCCCCCTCTCCCTTTCTCTCCTCCCTCTGTTTCTCTCTCCTCCCTCTTCCTCCGGCACCTCGCCCGGCGCCCCCGCCCCGCCTACAACGACCCCCACGCTCCGCCGCCTCCGCTCCGCCCCTCGCGCGCCCGCTGCTTACAACGAGGAAGCACAGATGGCGAGCGTCAAAGAGTCGCGAGGCCTCCCTCGCCCCATCCACCCACTCCGTCGCCCCGACCACCCTCGACGTCGCCCCGTCCCTCGCCCCATCCACCCTCGACCTCGCCCGCCCTCCAATGGACTCTCTCCGACCTCGCCCGACCTCCAATGGATCTCTCTCTCTCCGACCTCGCCCAGCCTCCTCCCCTCCAGCTCCGGCTCCGCTCTTCTCCGGCTCCTCCTCTCCTCCTGGCGGTGGATCTAGAGGTTCTGGTCACGGCGTAACTATACCTCGCACGAGTACGTCCTCGCCGCCAGGAGCGTCCTCGGCGACTCCACTCCTCCTGACGACTGCATCCACGCTAGAGCGCAACTCCGAGTTCCAGCCCCCATCGGAATCCGACGGCGACCCTCTCAACTCCATCGTCTTCCACCTTCCAGGTCCCATCCGAACTCGAATCCGAGTACCCGAGCACTCGAGACCCTGCTGGGCTGGCGGCGCATGGATCGCTAAACGCGCGGGCGGCGCGCATGGGAGAGCGCGGTTGGCATGGAGAAGAGCTGCATGCATGGCGGCATGCATCGGGGAGCATGGCTGCATGCATAGGAGAACATTTGGCAGCTCATGCGGACGACATGCACAACATGCATGGGTGTGCATGGAAGAACACACAGGTGGAAGAGAGAGAGAGGGAAGGAGGGGGCGGAAGAGAGAGAGTCCGAAGAGAGAGAGTCCAAAGGGTGGGAGAGAGAGAGAGTCCGGAGAGAGAGAGAGAGCGAGGGAGGGGGGCCGGAAGAGAGAGAGAGTCTGAAGAGAGAGAGAGAGAGCGAGGGAGGGGGGGGGGAGAGAGAGGGTCCGAAGAGAGAGGGAGCGAGGGGGCGGAAGGGAGAGAATCAATTTGAATTCCTTGTTTATGATTGTAATGAATTTGAAGTATTCCTTAGTTATTTGTAAGGAATCCTTGTAAATTTAAAGTATTCCTTAGTTATTTGAAACCTCATTCCCTTTTTTTTGTGAGGAATCCTTGTAAATTTGAAGTTTCAAAGCCAAGTAATGTAATGGCTATTAATTGGTGTGGGCCCCAAGCTCCACTAAAGTTAGCCTAGGTGTACGAGACCAACTCTTGTCAAGCTGATCCAGCGGTACATTAACTGAAAAAAAGAAACAAGAGTTATTTTAAAGGAATATATGATAATATTTAAAGGAATACATGATAATATTTAAGTAATACATGGTACGGGCCCAAGCTCCACTATAGGAGGCTCTCAGCAGTACATTAATTGGTACGGGGCCGAATACTTTAAATTTATAATGATTTCTTATAAATAATTGAGGAATATTTCGAATTGAGGGATTCCTCTCTTCCGATGGCTGAAGATCGCCGGAGGTGGATCGCGGTGTGAGACGGTCTTCGGTGGTCGGGATACCGGAAGGAGGGGTCGTGGAACGGAGGGGAAGAGATCCACCGGAGTGGATTGGTCGGGGAAAGTCTGGATTGACGGGATCTAGGGTACCATCGACGGTGGGTTAGAGGGAACTGGCGTCGGGGACGACGACGAGGCTCTGGGAACGTCGGAAAGGGCCGTGGATGGTTGGAAGGGTGTTAGGGACAATCGGTGAGGTACTTAGGAGGGATCTGGGAGGTTAATGACGGTCAGAGTTGTCACACCCCGACCCAGAAAATCCATCCAAGACGGGGCGTGAGGGTTCCTATCACTATTCATCTTCAATTGGCGCGATACGAGCGGAAAAGATAGAGAAATTTAAACAATTTATATTCTAGAGGCGAAACGGAAATTCAATTCATATATATACATCAAGTCGTACTGATACAAAATTCTCTATCAAACTCCTCCAAAGGAAAGATTTATACAAGAATCCAAAATTTCTCAAAAGATGTTTATAATATACAAACTATCAAAAAGGTACAACAGTCGTCCTCCAGCAACCTCAAGCGCCTCTGGAAGTACTCGCGCTGCCAAACGCAGATCCCGCGCGGCTCTACTGAAGAAGAACTGACACCTGCACCTGCAAACGCAGCCCGGGTAAGAGTGAGCGATAAGCTCAGTAGGGTTCTACTCTACGGCACACAGAAAGGAGGAAAATAACAACAGTGTTGTCTCCCCGCTCAAGCCTAAGGAATGCCACGGGGTCCCACAACCCCTATCGACTCCCCAAGGGATCCTACTCTTCTCAGCCGACCACGCTGGGAACATCAACCAACACGCTGGGAGGAAAAGAACCAGAACTAGTAGGATCACCGTTACCCAACAGGAAACCACTGCATGGGGACCATGTCAGGGACATCAACAACCATCCTTAACACTTAGCCTTGGGAAGGCAACACGACCTCTAAACCTCAAAACATTGATCAGAGTCAACTATAACACATCCTCGATAACATCAGATTCAATTAAATCATGCTCTAATCCTTACTACCCAGCCACGGTCCTAAGGCTAGATCCGAGCTACCCGAGAGCCTCGGATCGGTAATCAACCCATCGCCCGCCTAACCTCATATGCCTCTAATGCATACAATACATGAACCTATACAAACATCTACCTTCCCTAGATGTCTCTATATGCCACATCATCAGTTATAGGTTCAACAGATATACAATAGCCCTCAGCACTCACCGGCAAGAGGCTAAGGTTCCACAATTCCTCATTAGCTAGCACTCATAGCTAGCTAATGGTTAAGCAACCAAATAAGCATTTAACTACCTATCAACCAAGTATAAAATGCAAATAAAATCACAATTCGCCCAAAAGGGTAAGCACACAATTCAATCCTCCATTTCAATAGAAATCCTTTGAAAACCCCATGAAAACAACGTGCATGCATCCCAACATGCTTAAGTACTTATCACAAACGAAGTCCATTTAAGAAAGGCCAAGAAACAGTGTTTAAGGACTCACGGTCGATGCGACGATAGCCCGTGAGGCCACGGTCGATGTCCCGGTCGATCCGACGGTCGACCGTGAGGCCACGGTCGATGTTCCGGTCGATCCGACGGTCGACCGTGAGACCAAAACGAGGGAAAAGACATGGGTGACGGTCGATCGGTATATCGACCATGGGAAGCCCAAAACGGGACAGAGCCTCACGGACGATGCGACGGCCGACCGTGAGGTGGAATGAAAAAGGGAGGGATCCTGCGGTCGATCGGTGCATCGACCGTGGGAGACAAAAAACCCTACAGAGCCTGACGGACGATGCGACGGTCGATCTGACGGTCGACCATTAGGCTCAAGAGATGAGTATCAACACTTGACGGTCGATCCACCGATCGACCGTCGGGCCTACTGTACAGTTCATCAGAACAGTGCCGGAAATCTAATTTCTTGGATTTGAATGATCAATTCAAGTTAGAAGTTGATGAAACTTTGCAAGCATGTGTAAAAGATGATGGGGAAGCCAATGGTATGATTAAAACACAATTTTGATGGTTAAATCCCAAACCTAGGTCTCAATGGCCGAAAACCGACAAAACAGCGATAATACGGAAATCATCTGATAAAATACGAAAATCGACTGATAGGAATACAAGAAACAAGCTATACAACACATGCTATAAGCTACACAATATTCTAACATGTATTCCTACAACAAAAGCACATAAAACCTATCCTAGGAGAACCCGATCAGAAGATCGAGGTAGAAACACCTACTTGGGCAAGTAGGGCAGCTCCTCCTCCGATCCCTCAACTCCGATCGCCGAAATCCACTCCTCGGAAGCTGCGCTCCGAAGCCCTAGCACAGCCATAGGAGAGACAGAGAGAAAACGACAGTAGAGAAGAGAAAGAAAGAGAGAGAAAGGGACAGGCCTTATATAGAGATTAGGATCAATCTCAGCCGTCCGATTCGATCTTTCCCGATCGAGCTCCGATCTTCAGATCGGACGCGCCCTTAAGGTTCTAATCAAACACATACATCAATCCAAGGCCGTGTGTGAAACTGACCACCAGGAAGCATATTTACCAAAATGCCCCTGGGGTCGAAATCGCCACACGATCGCCCGATCGTGCCCGACGCGGAAACAAATCAACAGGAAAACAGCCCTCGACCCACGCGGTCGAGCCAGGTCAGAGGGACGGGCCCTCACAAGAGTCGTGGTGATGAAGGTGGCGGTGGAGCTCGGGTTTGGGTTACCGCGGAAGGCGCCGGAGGTGATGGAGGCGACAGAAAAGGTATGGGTGAAGTCGTGGGAGATAGGGGAAGACATTGGTGGCCATGGCTAGTGATAGGAGAGGTCGGAGATGGCTGGGAAGGAGGGTCGGCGGTGATACTAGGGCTCGGGCACGAGGAAGAGAGGAGGAAGGAGACGATGACGTGGTAGGTGACTAGGCGCGGGATGTTGACGTGGCGCTGACATGGAGGAGAGAGAGAAGATGAAGGTGAAGGTGAGGGAAATACCGGTAGAGGCGGAGGGGGTGCCGGTTGCGGAGAAGATGACCGACGGGAAAAAAGGTGGGATCTGTGGACGTTGGTTGAAGAGAACTCTTAGGGAAGAGATCTCTGTCATTGAATAGTCCTCAACAGAGAACTAAGCCCTGGAATAATCCTAGCTATAGGATTATGCCTTCTTAATCCCTGATGGAGGATCAAGCCATGATAATTATTTTATGAGAAGCTACTCCTAAACTACTCTCTACTTTATTCATCTACTCAACTCATCATTGATCATGGATCATGGATACCTAGCTACTGAGGTCCTTTTATAAAAGCCTCGATTGAATTCTAATCCAAGTAGAAAACCCCCTTACTTAATTAGCAAGTAATAAGACTTCCATACTCAAATTCAACTTACTAACTCAAATACGACTCATAATTAATTCCTAACAACTTGTAGCTAACTAGGAAAGCAGATAACAATTAGGACTCAATTAAATATAAAAGACTAATGATAAATCATAATTAAATACTCTAGTTTGAAATTGGTGAGTCGGATCGACTCGTATCAGTGTGTATACCTCGGGACTTGGTTGCGTTAGATACTAACTTGTATCTAGAGTCGTATTCCCTGAGTTTGTTTGCCCGACAGTTCGGGTTCACTTAGCTCCTGATGATTCCCTTTTTCACTTAATAGCTGCGCATGTCTGACCGGTGCAAGGTCTCGGGGGCTGATGCAGTTGAAGCACATCAATGGTAATTGGCGAGCGTGAAGGAGGTCCGCTATTCTGATGACGTTGAGTGACGAGTCCAAAGTTCTGAGACGTTCATGCAAGGGTGGGAACCATTCCGGGTTCATCTTGAGGCATTGATTCGTGGGCTAACTACTTGCCTGGTGGCGTTATATCCGGGTTCTGGGGCTCGCAGTAAGTTTACTACCCGCTCCTTGTTTGCGTTGATTTATGTTGTTTGATCTAATCACTCTGTGTTAGGACCTCGAGCTGGTGGTCGTCATGAGGACGACAGTGATGACGAGGGTGATGGGTCTCCTTCGCCCAGGGAGGAGAAAGGGAAAGCACCCAAAGGTTAGACATCCCTTCTTTCATCCTTTGTCCTTAGTTTTGGAGTCTCTTTGTCTCATTTCAATCCCTTTAATTTAGCTCCTAAGCGAAAGAGGATGATGATGGTGATGATGATGACGATGATGACCAGCCGATTTGGACTCGGATAAAGTTCCTTGCCAAGGCTCCTTTGGGCGTGCGCCATCCCCAAGGGAAAGTTCCTACGGTAAATCCCAGGTTTGTTCTAGTGTCTGCCCTTCAGGAGGAGGTTAGCCAGCCAGTTGAGGCTTCATGGGCCTCTGCGATCGAGCAGAGGTATGATTACCAGCCACTCTGGCCATGAAGGAGGTTATTCACCAAAGCCTCTTCGAGTGGGAGCATACCTCCTAAGTCTGAGTCCGAGTCAACTCATGCATCCATTCCTCAGGTAGAAGAGAACATGTTGTTGGAGGATCAGAGGCCCCCTGTCGATTCCGGGCATCCTGTGCCCATCCCTTCACAAGAGGTTGGTATGCCCGTGAAGACTCCGAGGGCCCTTGCGGTTGAGCCCGAGCCTGTGCTGGCCCCTAGGGAGGAAGTCGCCCAGCAGGTAGAGACCTCGATGGCTGCTGATGTCAAGCTCACATCTGGTTCCATGTCCGTCCATCCTGAGGAAGTTACCATGTCGGTGGAGACTTCGCGGGCTCCTGAGATCGATGCGGAGTATGATGGTCAAGTTGTGACATCCGCTGGGAAGGGTAAACCTGATTCTGGGGCCCCTACTAGTTTACCCTTATCCGGTGCGGGTGGTGAAATAGGTGACCACTCAGATTCTTCTGAGTCAATGTCCTTCTCGGAGCGATCGTCTGAGACAGGTACTAGGGTTGACTTAGAGACTTTGCTGAATTGAAAGCCTCGTCCTAGTGTTATATTGGCTATAAGAGTCAGAAGTACTCTCTTCATGCACCCTTTTTGTTTCTGTTTGTTTTTTTACCTCACCTCATGGTGCTTTGTTCCCCTAGATCTCCTCCCTAGCGAGGAATGCATCGCGCAAATTGGTTTAGACATCCAAGAGCTAGCAGCTTCTATGTTGGCGAGGAAAGGGCAGGCTCCTCAGATGATTGCTAAGGCGAGGGATGACATCGATGAGGTGGGGAACGAGATTGTTATCGAGGTCGGAGCTGAGGTGGTGGAGGAGAGGATAGAAGCCGTGACCAGGGACAAGGGTGAGGTTGCCGAGGCACAGAGAGGTGTCATCGAGGTAGGAGGTGAAGTCGCTGAGGTACGTGGAAAAGATGCATGTCACACCCCGACCCAGAAAACCCATCCGAGCCGAGGCGTGAGGGGAAACCTACACTATTCATCTCCAAATGGCACGATACAAATGCGGAAAGACGGATAAATTTAAAACAATTTATATTCCAGAGGTGAAACAGTAATTCAATTCATACATTCATCAAGTTGTACAATTCAACATTAGATATAGAATTCTCCAAGGAAAGATATTATACAAATAATCCCAAAAGTCCTCAAATATGTACACAATTTACAAAAATCTATCAAAAGTACAACAGTCGTCCTCCAGCAACCTCAAACACCTCTGGACGTAGTCGCGCCACCAAAAGCTGATCCCGCCGGCTCTACTGAAGGAGAACTGGCGCCTGCACCTGCAAACGCAACCCGGGTAGGAGTAAGCGATAAGCTCAGTAGGATTCTACTCTACGACACACAGAAGGGAGGAAAACAACAGCAGTGTTGTCTCCCCGCTCAAGTCTAAGAAATGCCACGGGGTTCCACGACCCCTGCCGACTACCCCAAGGATCCTACTCTTCTCAATCGACCGCGCTGGGATACATCAACCAAACAAGCTGGGCGGAAACAGAGAACCAGAACCAGTAGGATCACCCTTACCCAGCAGGAAGCCACTGCTTGGGGACCATGTCAGGGACACCGACAACCATCCTTAGCCCTTGGCCTTGGGAGACCAACACTGTTGTTGTTTTCCTCCCTTCTGTGTGCCGTAGAGTAGAACCCTACTGAGCTTATCGCTCACTCCTACCCCGGCTGCGTTTGCAGGTGCAGGCGCCAGTTCTCCTTCAGTATAGCCGGCGGGATCAGCTTTTGGTGGCGCGACTACATCTAGAGGTGTTTGAGGTTGCTGGAGGACGACTGTTGTACTTTTGATAGATTTTTGTAAATTGTGTACATATTTGAGGACTTTTGGGATTATTTGTATAATATCTTTCCTTAGAGAATTTTGTATCTAATGTTGAATTGTACAACTTGATGAATGTATGAATTGAATTACTGTTTCACCTCTGGAATATAAATTGTTTTAAATTTATCCGTCTTTCCACATTTGTATCGCGCCATTTGGAGATGAATAGTGTAGGTTTCCCCTCACGCCTCGGCTCGGATGGGTTTTCTGGGTCGAGGTGTGACAACTTGGTATCAGAGCAGGCTGTAGGTCCCAGGGATAGGATTAGGCTTGCGGTTAAGGTTTTGAGTGTGGAATGGGATAGTTATAGGTCTAGAACATCCTTGCATGTCTGTTTGCTATTGTGTGTGACGTGCTTATCTATCTGTTTGTTGTTGTGTTTTGCTGCTTCCCGGTTACGTCATGACGTCTCAGGGGGAGGTGTGCATGCGCACTGGTGTCGTCCGTTCCCTCGCCTGACAGCGTCTCCTCCCATGCTTTAGACGAGCGAGTAGGGATTGGACGTGTGTCGTCTTTGTACTTTCGAAATCTCGAGAGGTGAACCTGCTAGGGTTCATAGACGGTGTTGGAGATCCTTTGACAGTAGAGGACTGATTGAAGGAGGTGACCCGGATCCCAGATGTTTGGAACATCCTGGAGTGTCGTTTGCTTGGGAAGCTGTTGTTTTCTTGCCTTCCCAGGAAGCGATTCGTAGTGGCGCTTGTCGGGGCCACTAGGGACATTGTTGGTTGTGTGTTGAGAACAGTTCGCGTACTGTTCTCTGGCATCTACCCTTGGAGGGTGGTGCAGTTGGGAGTACCCTCCTCTGGTTCTGGGTACTCGCACCACGTGGCGACACGTGGGTTGGCTGGTTCATCTGGCTCGGTAGGCTTGCACGACAGCAGGGTGCACCCTGGACTGTGTACTAGTTACTGAGACAGGTGACTTGAGGGTTGACACCGGGCAGTTGGCAGGTGGTCGTGGTGAGTTTCGGGGTTGTCGTTCCTGCTTCTGGGGAACGACAGGGTAGCCGTTGGCAGAGGCAGTAGTTTCATTATCAGCGACAGCCGTGGCAGCAGCAGCGTCGTGCCGGTCCTTTGAGAGGTTGCCTGGACCGCCATACTAAGAGGGATTCCACAGGGTGCTCGAGTGCTAGCCGCTGGGTGTCCTTTCGTCGACGGTGCTGGTTGCGAGGGGCGCTGGGTGCTTACCGCAGAGCAGTCGGGCGTGGCACACGGCGTGGGGCAGAGCTGTGGGTTGATACCTCAGTTGGGGCAGGTACCTTGGGCAGACACGGGAATTCAGATTCCAGATAGAGGCTTGCTGGAGTGGCTTCAGCAGCAACCAGTTTCAGAGCCGCTAGCTTCGACTTTCAGCTTTCAGATTCAGCCTTCAGCTTTCAGAGCTTCTCGCAGCTTGCGATTTCCTTGTGGCTCTGGGCTTCCCCCTTGTGACTCGTTCCCGTGTGGCCGTGTTGGCTTGGGACTGGAGTCGGGTGTGGCTTTGAGAGTAGCCACCGATTGGGACAAGAGCTTGGATTGGTTGCTCTTGTTGGCCGTTTGCTAGAGGTTGGAGACCTCTAGGTGTCCGTAACCCACGTGTGGTACACGTTGGGGTTCGACGGCTTCCTTGGTTGCGTCGGTTGGTTGCGCACCGGATTGTGCTTCTTTGGTCGTGGGAAGGTGTCGTGGGTACACCTGACGGCGTTGTTTCGCTCTCGTTGAAGATCACGGTTCGGCGATCCTTCTGTTTGTCGAGAGCTGGGGTTTGTTCACCGGCTTGTGGTGAACTTGCTCCCCGTTGTTTCGAGGGTGCTTTGGAGAGCAGCTTCCCCTCGTGTTGTTGTTGTTGTTGTTTGTGCAGCTGTCCTTTCTGAAGAGCTTTCTGATTGTCGCCTTCGCGGGACACCGAGTTCGAGGTTGAGGTTCCTTTGGGCGGTCTTGAGCTTTGCGAGTTCGCACGTGGGTGCTAGTAGCGTTTGGAGAGTCGAGGACTCAGTCGGCCGAGTCAGTAGCCGGGACTTCGTTCGCCCAGGTGTGTGGCCTTAGAGTGTGTTCCGATTCTCATTGCGGATGGTCCCCTTCATAGATGCATAGACTTCAGGAAGCTGGACGGTGTTGCAGCACAGAGTATGCGCCCGCTGCAGTGTAATGATGATGGATTAGCAGTTGAGAGACTTGTCGACTCTTTCAGAGTTTGACCTTCGCATCGACTACACCAGCTGAGGATTCGAGATTGCGACATCCCAGAGACAGCCTTCCGTACGAGGTACGGACTGTACGAGTTCACAGTGATGCCGTTTAGTCTGACAAATGCACCAGTAGTCTTCACAGAGGTGATGTGGAGGATCTTCAGGCCGTATCCTGATCAGTTGCAGTGGCGTCTTCGACAGCATCACATCTACTGGCGCGCTGAGGAGGAGCACGAGCGATACTTGGCGTTTGTATCGCAGCTGCCGAGGGTGTATCGGCATTATTTGGCTCCCAGCGCGAGGTTTTGACGGACGGGCAGTCTCAGTGGGAGACATTTCAGTTGATTCAGCTGGGCTTGACACAGATGTGCGACGGCAGAGGTCGAAGACGGTATTCGAGATTTAGTAGAGGCATCTCCAAGACCGCGGGACCGTTGACCAGAGTGTTCAGGAGACCGGAGCTTTTGCCTTAAAGTCACTGCGTCAGTGCCTTTAAGGGTAATAGCCACCAGCAGTGTTGCGGATCCGGCAGATCCATTGCAGCCTCTTCCAGTGTCAGAGTGGGAGCGGAAGCACACCATGGCGGACGTCATCACCAGATCACAGGAGGCAGCTGGGACGAGTACGTTCCTTTGCTGGAGTTCGCCTAGTTCAGCAATCATCAGTCTAGACGAATGCAATGCCATACTAGGTGTAGCACGGCAGTTCGTGCCATCCATCCGATTGCTCAACTAAGGTTGTTGAGGCATAGTCCACCATCCCAGACGTCGTCCGACAGTCCTCAGGGAGTTCAACACAGAGCAGACGAGAGAGCTACTCAGGTCAGAGGCGATGATCTTTGGAGTTCTCAGTTCCTGGCAGAGTGTTCCTGAAGGTTCCTTCGTGTAGAGGACATGTCAGAATTGGCAGAGAGCAGAGACCAGATGAGGTGGAGGCTGAGGCCACCCTACTCTGAGAGTCTGCACCAGAACCATGACGGCGTGAAGCGATGATGACATCGAGCCTATAGAGATTCCTGACGGCTTTGGCAGACAGTTCATAGTACTCCAGAGGTGGAGTAGCAGATCCAGAGTGGCAAGAGGACATCCTACGTGAGATTCACTCCTCTTCTGTTGCTGTTCATTCAGGAGGCATGGAGATGTATCATGGATTTCGTCATCAGCTTGGTTGGCATTAGATGCAGAGATCAGATTCAGGATCAGATGCAGAGGTCAGATTCAGGATCAGATGCAGAGATCAAATTCAGGATCAGATTCAGAGGTCAGATCCAGAGACCCGATACAGAGGTTAGTTCAGCACATATACCATATGAGATGAGTATATGTGCCACATAGCAGTCCACATGTCAGAGAGGTGATCATATGGCGTGATGCTTCAGTCTCCATCACTCCGGAACATGATTCCAGGATCACAGACAGATTCTAGTACAGCTCTTAGGAGCCGGTGACCATTTTGTTGACTTTCAGCACAACATCTCGCGGTACAGATGGACAGACGGTCAGAGAGGACCATTCAGACCCATGGTGACGTGCTTAGAGCACGCGTTATTGATGCAGACGTCAGACGATGAGAGCACATCCTCAGGGCGGAGTTTGCCCACTTCAGCAGTTGACGGCTCAGCATCGGCGGTGCACCTTTTGTGGTAGAGAGGTCAGTGCAGATCAGGTCAGAGGTGACAGCCGTTAGAGTTCGCAGTTGGCGGCAGAGGGTTTGCTTACAGATCGGCTCTACTTACACACTTGTCAGTTGAGTGTACTTCCGCCACATGTTCGTTGTTGAGGGAGTACATTCCATATCAGTCCCACGTGATCAGACACGACGACATCATAGTCGAGGAGGATGTCACCTGCATAGAGCAGCCAGTGCAGATTCTGGATAGACGAGATCAGATGCTGAGATGCAGATCGGTACCGTTGGTGATGATCAGATAGAGGCATGGTAGTGCAGAGGGCTTGGCGTGGGGGCGAGAGGATCGCGTCCGTCGAGAGTTTCCCCGACTGTGCACCCCAGCAGGTAGGTTCCTTTGTGTGGGCGTTCGTGCCACTAGGACTAGTTGGTTCTTGTTTTCCGGCCCTACCTTTGAATTTCGGGACGAAATTTCTTTAAGAGTAATAGGTTGTGAGGACCCGTAGCTCCAACCTGGTCTGACCGTGTTAGGTCGAGGGTCTGGGTTTGTGGTTTGGCTCGGTTGGCCTTGGGATGTGATCAGTTGATCGCATCGCTGTTTTTGACCCCAGTGGCATTTTGGTAAATATGCTCCCTGGCGGTCAGTTTCACACCCGCGTTGCACACATGGCCTTTGATTGATGTATGTGTTTGATTAGAACCTTAAGGGTGCGTCCGATCGGAAGATCGGAGCTCGATCGGGAGATATCGAATCGGACGGCTGTGATCGTTTCCAGCTTTCTATTTAACCCTTCTTTTCTCTCTTTCCCTGGCTTTCCTTCTTCTCCTCTCGTTCTCTCTTCCTCTCTCTCCAACCGGCTGTGCTAGGGTTTCGGACCGCGAGCTTCGAGGAGCGGCTCTTGGCGGGTTGACTGGTTGGACGCACGGAGGAGCAGCCATGCTGGTTCAGGTAGGTGTTTCTACCTCGATCTTATGATCGGGTTCTCCTAGGATAGGTTTATTGTATTTTCGCTGTAGGAGTACTTATTAGAATGTTGTGTAACTTGTAGCATGTATGATTTGGATGATTTCAAGTATTCCTACCTCGCGATTTCCGTATTTTATCGGCTGAACCTTGTATTGCCGCCGTTTATCGGTTTTCGGCCGTTTTGACCTAAATTGGAGATTTAACCATCAAAATCGTGATTTCTTCGCATCATTGTTTTCCCCATCTTAAATTATGCATACTTGTAAAGTTTCATCAACTTCCAACTTGAATTGATCCTTGAAATCCAAGAAATTGGATTTCCGGCACTGTTCTGATGAACTGTGCCTAAGGCCCGACGGTCGATCGGTGGATCGACCGTCAAGCATTGATACGCTCTTTCGGGGCCTGATGGTCGACCGTCGGATCGACCGTCGCATCGTTCGTAAGGCTCTGTCGGGTTTTTGGCCTCCCACGGTCGATGCACCGATTGACCGTGGGGTTTGGCCCCTTTTTCTTCCCACCTCACGGTCGACCGGCGGATCGACCGTCGCATCGTCCGTGAGGC
Organism: Narthecium ossifragum; assembly: GCA_963920575.1. Lineage (NCBI taxonomy): Eukaryota > Viridiplantae > Streptophyta > Magnoliopsida > Dioscoreales > Nartheciaceae > Narthecium > Narthecium ossifragum. The sequence continues at coordinate 8,219,689 of OY986973.1, forward strand.
TCTGTCCCGTTTTGGGCTCCCCACGGTCGATGGACCGATTGACTGTCGCCCCGATGGTTTTCCTCGTTTTGGTCCCACGGTCGACCGCCGAATCGACCGTGACATCGACCATGGCCTCACGGTCGACCGTCAGATCGATCGTCGCATCGACCGTGGGCCCTTGAATAGTGTTTTCTGCCTTTTCTTGAATGGCTTTCAATTGTGATTGATCTTTAAACATGTTGGGAAGCTTACAAGTGGATTTTGTAGAGTTTTCAAAGGATTTCTATCGAGTTTGAGGATCGATTCGAGTAATATCCATTTTGGGCAAATCTATGGTTTTGATTGCAATTAATACGTGTTGGGTTGTAGTTAAATGCTTCTTTGGTTGCCTAACCATTAGGTAGCTATGAGCAAGGATTTCCCTACCGGCGGTACGCACCGTTCCGGTCACCTGCCGGTCCGGTACGTACCTCCGGTACGGGGCGTACCTGCCCGGTATGCCGGCAAACCGGCCGGTTTGGCATGTCTAGGGCGTTTTCATTTATTTCTTATTTGATTTGAAATACATTGAAGTTAAGTAATGTAATTAACAATTAAAGTTGATATTCACTTAGTTGTCTAGGGCAAATATCATTTTTTATATGAAAACACGAGTGACAACATACCAAAGTAATATAATACAATACATGAAAAATAAGCAATAACTCAATACATCTCTCATATGAGCACACACACTAAGTTCTCTCTCAGACTAACCATAATTGGTCATTCGGTGGTCTAAGGTAAATGTTCCTAGTGGAACTTAAGTACTGCATATATTCAGGGAAAGTCATATAGGGAGAATAATAGGCATCAAACTCTCTGATAAGCTACTGGTACTCTGCCGCATCACGCTCGAAATCAATAACAATCTGATGATCTGATATGGGCATCACATCAACCCTCTGCGGTTGATATGGCTGGTTTGTACCAGGATCACCATACGAATATCTGTCACTGCCATATGAAGCAGATGATCCAGTCATCTGCAGAGTATCCTGTGGCCATTGAGGTTGGCCGATGTAACTAGAATACTGCGACGTGGCATAACTGTCGTGCTGGTATGAAGGAGCTGACGAAGATGAACTGATCTCTGCATCTATGTCTGCAAGTCCATCACGCATGACAGTGTAGTCATGCTGAGTCCCCCCACTTGTGCTACCCTTCTTTCCCTTTCTTGAATACACCCCTGGTCGTCTTGCGCCATGATTAGTATCCTGCGTAGCATGGTCAAAACACTGTTCCTCAGTAAATAATATATCCTTCTGGGACTGTGTCGCAGAGACAAATGTCTCTCCTCCTCCGGCCCCGGCCCCGTCATCACCCCCACTGCCTCTCTTTTCTGAAGACGATGACTTGCTATCAGTAGTCTCATCATCTACAGTATTAGTGGGGCTTCGGGGTCACCGTCTTGCAACTGCAGGCGGATGAGAACTAGCAGCGCCAGCCCGTCCCTCCATGAGGCTCGCAAACTCCCTGTCATCATCCTCATATCGCCGCTCACTTTGTGTACCATGTGGTCTACCTGAACTCTCAGCAACTCTCTGTGATACTGCAGGACGCCAATCATCAACAGGACGACCCACATGTTTGTTGCTCCAAGCCTGATCGTCCTCCAGTCCCAACTCCTGAGAAATGAAGCCATAAGGACGCGGTGGGTCACCTGGCTCATCAAGCTCTGGGCCCGGCTGGTCATCTGTACTCCGCAGCCAGTCGTTGATAGGATCCGAGTCATCATCAACAAAGCCGGTGTCTAGAATGTCGACCTCTCCCATGTCTTTTGCCAAATCAGTGCTTATGTGTCTCATTCTAAGCCTCATGTTGTAGTGTACATACACCATCTTCTCCAGACGAGCATGTGATAAACGATTTCGCACTTTGGTGTGGATGAGTGCGAAGGTAGACCAGTTGCATTCGCATCCGCTCGATGAGGTGGTTTGTGAGAGGATGCGAATCGCTAGTTTTCGTAAGTTTGGTGCTGTGTCTCCGTATTGCACCCACCACTCAGCTGTGACAAGAAACAACAGCTCGGTTAGGTTTAGTTATATCACATTACTCAACCAATAGATTCAAGCGCAAGCTCACCGGCATCAGTGGTATAACGCCCATTGATTGCCGCAGCTTCCCCAAAGGATCCAGCAGCTTCTCGGAACAAACTTCCCTGCCCATACCCACATCAAATATTAATACTTACTTTCATTGGAGTAGGTTCAGTTTAGATATGGACAAAAAATAAGGTAAGCGGTGCTTACCTCATTAATCGCAAGAGAGGCACAATGAGCGTCAGGCTCTAGTTTAAGGATACACGTCCGCAATGCTCGCAGTAAATCATGTCGCATACCCACATCATAACGGTAGTGTAAACCCGGATTGAGATAGTAACCTATAGAGAAGAAGATTGGTCAATGTTTATAACGTAATAATAAACAAACTAAAGTTATCAGATGATTCAGACGTACCAGCTAAGTGCATGTCTTTGCCCATCTGTGTGTCCCATCGGTGATCAATGATCTCCAATATTTTACTAGAAAGTCGCGTTGTCGCCTTCTGTATCTCACCTTTTACCATCTGTATCGCGTGATAGATGGTGCCCATTTGAGGCTTAGACTCGCCATCGACCATGCGTAGAACACAATACAAGGGCTCTACGGATTTGATGATTTCTTGAACATAGTCCCAGAATCTGCCCGCCATGACTATGTTCTCAACCCGTTTCCCCTCGCTTGTTTTAGCATGTTTGGTAGTCGCCCAATCATTGGATGCAAAAAACGACTTCAATCCATTCTTCCTCTGTTGCATAGACTGAAGTGCGATAAAATTAGTCCCAAACCTGGTGGAAGCAGGCCGTATAAGCTCTCCTTCAGTATACTTTTTCATTGTGGCATGCAGATAGATCGAGTTGTATATAAATCTGGACACTTGTTGGGCTTTATCTACGGTATTCTTCACAAAAACAAGTTCCCCAATTTCACGAAATATCAGGTTAATACAGTGTGCCGCACAAGGAGTCCAGAATAAATGACCTCTTCTCTCCATAAGCATCTCGCCTGCCTTCTTAAAGTTTGCGCCATTGTCAGTAACAATCTGTATTATTGAATAGAAATTGGTTAATCCCATAATAAAACTAATGACGAAACTAATATACAAGTAATTATTTACCTGTACGACGTATTGTTCTCCAATGTCATTTAGTACATTTTCCATCAGGCCATATATGTAGTTTGCATCGTGAAAATATTTGGAGGCGTCGACGGACTTCAGAAACACAATTTTTTTATTATAGTAGACGAGGAAGTTGATGATGGACAGTCTCGTGGGACCTGTCCAGCTATCACACATCATCGTCACTCCATAAGTATCCCATTGTCTCTTAAATGTCCCTACATACTTGCGCATCACCTCAACCTCATCATCCAAATATTTGCCTCCTATGTCTTTGGGTGTAGGTGGCTCAACTCCTGAGCCATGCTTCTGTATTGTGCTGATCATAGCCCGAAAATAAGTATTCGCGGCCGAGAATGGAGGTATATGGTTGAAATGAAAAAATCTAGATATGCTGCGTCCTATTTCCCTCTTCTTCTTTCCATCCCAGTCATCGATCCGTTTTTGTTTGACCTCCTGAGTGGAGAATGCATTTGGATCTATATCTCTAACATCTACGCTTCTCCTGCCTCTTACATCTGTACTCCTCCTACCCCTCCTGTGAGATCCAAACATACCGAGAAGAGATCTCTGTCTGCTGAGGTTTGGGTGAGGGAAATCAGCTCCAGTAGCTGATTCGTCAAAGTGTTGTGAACTAGAACCAGCACCAACACCAGAACCAGTCTCATAGTGCGAAGCACCAAATCGTGCTCTTTGTCGCATAATCTCCTCCCTCTCCCACTGTTCTTCTAGCGAGGCATTCCTCGCTGTGATAAAATCTTCATCTACCTCATCTCCCATACCCTCGTAGTCATCCACAACAGGATACTCTGCAGCTCGTCTGTCGATCTCTTTTCTTTGTCTTTCGACCGCCTTCTTCGTCGCCTTTGTTGCCTCGATTTCATCTCTAAGTAGCTGCCTAACCTCCTGAGGCACTCGATGGCATTTCTTAACGTCTCCTCCTATACCAGCTACGTGCAATTTTAGCCTACTCACCCCTCCTCCCTTTCCGATCATACCACAATAGTTGCATTTCCATTGACTTCTGTTCCCATCAATCATCTCCCCATGCTCCCATCCGACGTCATCCACTCGCTGCTTCGGCGCCATCTTTAATTACACCTTCATATTTATATAGTATTTCATGAACAAAATATTTCGGAAAAACTATAATTCATAGATCATCATATTTTTCTTTTTCTCAAATTTTCTAAAATTTTCAAATTTTTCTATCAATATTTTACTTTAACTTATTTAAGATAAAAGTTATGAAAATTATTTTAATACATGAACTTAACTTAGTGTGATGCCGGCAGTCAATGGTAATAATTGAAATCATTAATTTAGTTATTCTAACTTAATCTACATTCTACACTAATAACTGAATCATTAAAGTATAAATAAATTAATAAAATTGCTTACCTTTATATAAGCCGGCGGTAAGCAGGGTTTAGTCTAAAAGACAAACCCTCTTCCTCACTCGGGGTCTTCCTCGCTCGACGCCGGCCCGGGCCTCTCCCCGCTCGACGCCAACGCCGACGCCCTTCCTCCCTCGACGCCGACGCCCTTCCTCCCTCGACGCCGGGGTGGTCCAGGACCGGTGGAGAGGAGGAGATCGAAGAGGAGATCGGAGATCGCAGAGGTGGAGGCGTGGTGGAGAGGAGGAGATCGCGGTGGAGGAGATGGCAGCGGTGGAGTAGATCGGTGGAGGAGATGGTAGCGGTCTTGGACCTCCAGGTAAGTCTCGATCCTCCTCTCCACTCTCCTCTCTGTTCTTCCTTAGCCGAGGCCTTCTCTCCTTCACCTCTCTTCTCCCCCTCTTATAATCGACCGGCGAAAGAACTCAAGAAGCTATCGAGCACCGAGTCCACCGACAGCATCCCCACCGACAAAAGTGGTGGTGGCGGGGGCAAAGTCGGTGCCGTTGGCCCACTGGTCGGCCACCACCAAGGGCACCGACAGCATCCCCACCGACATCATTCCTTCTCCCTCACCCTTCCCTTCTCTGTATCAAACCAGTTTGTACCGGTCGATATTCATCCAAACCGGCCTGTACCGGCCGGTTTGGATGTGTATCGGCCGATACACAGCCGGTCTCCCCCTGGACCGATCCGGGGGAGAAAACCGTCCCGGTTAGTCACCGGTCCGGTAAATATCGTCCGGTACGCACAGTACCGGCCGGTATGGAAATCCATGGCTATGAGTGCTAGCTAATGAGGAATTGGGGAACCTTAGGCTATTGCCGGCGAGTGCCGAGGGCTATTGTATAACTGTGGCCAGTTACCTGCGGGTAACTGTGGAACCTTAGTCTGTCAGGTGCAAGAGAGCACTGAAGACTATTGTATATCTGTGTCTATCTCTTTGTGCTAATTATTGCTTGGTTAGTTTAGACTATATGTATTTGAGGCCCTTGCTATGCTTACCCTTTGGCTAGCTGTAAGCTATGCCTAGCTCTGTATGATTAATGACATCTTGTTGCATGCTTATATCTCTTTATCTGTGCCTGAGCATTGCATGCATCTTGATTGCATTAGAGGCATATGAGGTTAGGCGGGCGATGGGTTGATCGCCGATCCGAGGTTCTCGGGTAGCTCAGATCTAGCCTTAGGACCGTGGCTGGGTAGTCAGGAGTAGGGTGTGATCTTGCATCATCGAATCTCTTGTTGTTGAGGATTTTGCGATAGCTGGCTTTGATCAATGTTTGAGGTTTAGAGGTTGTGTTGGTCTCCCAAGGCCAAGGGCTAAGGATGGTTGTCGGTGCCCCTGACATGGTCCCCAGGCAGTGGCTTCCTGCTGGGTAAGGGTGATCCTACTGGTTCTGATTCTCTGTTTCCTCCCAGCGTGTTTGGTTGATGTATCCCAGCGTAGTCGGTTGAGAAGAGTAGGATCCTTGGGGTAGTCGGCAGGGGTCGTGAAACCCCGTGGCATTCCTTAGACTTGAGCAGGGAGACAATACTGTTGTTGTTTTCCTCCCTTCTGTGTGCCGTAGAGTAGAACCCTACTGAGCTTATCGCTCACTCCTACCCGGGCTGCGTTTGCAAGTGCAGGCGCCAGTTCTCCTTCAGTAGAGCCTGCGGGATCAGCTTTTGGTGGCGCGATTACGTCCAGAGGTGTTTGAGGTTGCTGGAGGACGACTGTTGTACTTTTGATAGATTTTTGTAAATTGTGTACATATTTGAGGACTTTTGGGATTATTTGTGTCACGCCCCGCCCCAATTAATATTAAAATATCCCAAAGATTTAGTTAAAATTTTGGCATGACCGTTGGGCACGGGGACGTGAGATCACTATTTCAACATTCCAAACATTTATAATACATAATTTACAACATTTCAACAGATAATACACATCCTAAAACAATTAATCAAATATTTATCTCTTTACAATCATTCACCACCACTAGGGCACATACGCCCACATCAATTCAATTAATATACATGATAATTCAGTCTGAAATTGATAATACATAATTCTTTCATTTCCAATATATACATGCTTTATCAAACATAAGAAAATAGACATAATGATAAAGTGACTCCTCATCCTTGCATCGGACCTCCATGGACTGCACTGGTCTCTGGCCTACCCATAGGTCCCCTGCACAAAAACCAAACCAAACACGAATGAGCTCTAAAGCCCAGTAGGAGTCACCAACTAAGACACTGGTGTACACCCACCTATCCTAGTATACTGCCCAAGTATGGTCTGGCTAGTATGGGAAAGTCTTACACGCACAGTCGCCGCGTCCGGGCGTCAATGCTCGCCCATACCCCTATAGACTCTATACCCAGCCCCAGTATACTAGTATAGGTACAATATCCTATACTAGTCCACTGATCCTAGTATGGTCTGGCTAGTCTGGGTAAGTCTTACACGCACAGTCGCCGCGTCCGGCCGTCAATGCTCGCCCAGACCCCTATAGACTCTATACAGGCCTCAGTATACTAGTATAGGCAACACACTCTCAAGTCAGATCCTCAATCAAATCAATCCTCAGATCAGATCCTCAAATTAGATAATCAAATCTTTAATCAGATCAAAGTCCTCATATCAGATCTTTAAATCAACTTAGCCCCTAGACTCTGACTAGTCTAGCTACAGGACCTGACTAGACCCAATCCTAATCCCCGATCCTATCATGTATGCACAAGACAAAGAATACAGCAATAGAGCAAATAACAATTATTATATATTCATACAATACGATAAAACATCATATCATAGCATAACATAAGTACAACACATCATACATCATGCATACCAAAACATTGCATCACCCATAATCAGAACACAACATAAAGCAAACAATCATACAATTTCCTAGGAGGTAACTCCTACCTTAGAAGGACAGTCAACGCGCGTTCTCCAAGTCCGGGGGTCCACGTCATGCTCCGTCACTCGACCACCACTCAAAAGATCAACTAAAACACAAGGATAAGGAAAACAATCAGGTAGGGCTCCAAACGCGGTTAAATCTACTAAAATTAGATAGAGCTCGGAAACCCGATCGAAAAGACCCGTCAAAGGCCCAATTCGGATGTCGGCGCTCCGTACACCGGAGTGCGCGACGACTCCGCCCACGGTGGACCAGCCGCCCGGCCACGCCGTGGCTACAACTTGCCTCGCTCGCGACGCGTCTACGACAGAAACTGACGCGCCAGCGACAAAACTGCCATGCCAGCTTCGCTGAGAGGCCCACAAAGCCCGCTGCCTCTCCGTCGGACAGCCACTACGGTGAAGGCCGGAGCTTGCTCGCTGCCACAAGCTCCAAGTCCCCAAGGGAGACCAACGGCCATGGCTAGAGAAAAGCTGGCCAGACCTTGCCGGAAACCATGGCAGGGTGGAGGATCAAAGATCCCCTGCCATGGGTAATGCCGGACAGGGCTCGGAGATAGATGCCCCGGACCACGGGGGTCCTTCCTCGGCGCTGCAGTCGCCGAGGGAGGTCCCCAACGCCGTCCGCAACACCTTCTTCGGCGACCCATCGCCGGAAACCCATCTCCCCAAAGAAAACCCGCCGGAAAAACCCACAAAAGCATGGAAAACGAAAGGGGGAAGAAGGAGAAGCTTACCTCAAGGAAGAAGGAAGAAGAGATCCAGCGGAATCCCACCTGGATCTACCAAATCTCCCGGTGAGCTCCACTTCCCTTTCTCCCGGCTTCTTCCTCCCTTCTTCTCTTCTTCTTCTTCTCCAGCGCCGGCGATCTCCTTGCTTCCTCTCCATCTCTCACTCCGATCTCACTCCCCCTCTCACGATCTCTCTCCCATCACGGCCGATCTCGCCTTCTCACACCCGGCGCCGGCGATCTCCGCCTCCTCCAGCCTTCTCTCCCTCTCGATCTCTCTCTAAACTCTCTCTCTCGATCTCACTCGGGTTGGTAAGCAAAGAAAGAAACGAAGGAGAAGAGGAGACTGGATCCTTCTAGAAAGGGGGGGTATTTTGCAGAAAACACCCTGCAAAACGAGAAACTACGCCAAAGCCCTCCAAATTTACATAAAAGCCCGGAATTTTACAATTAGGTCCTTACAATTTGTATAATATCTTTCCTTGGAGAATTCTGTATCTAATGTTGAATTGTACAACTTGATGAATGTATGAATTGAATTACTATTTCACCTCTGGAATATAGTGTAGGTTTCCCCTCACGCCTCGGCTCGGATGGGTTTTCTGGGTCGGGGTGTGACAATGCAACTTCCATTGCTTCCCCACCGGCGACTGTACCTTCACTTTCGTCCTTCGCTACTATCAGTATAGTAGTTGTTGAGGATGTTGTCTAAGATAGCATTACTCCCCTGGCAATTCCTGCGGTTTCCTCCGACCCAGCCATTGGTCGCGGAGGGGTGCCCTTCGAGATCCCGGCTTTGACTGGTCTGTTAGCGTTAGAGGCTCCTGGAAGTTTGGAGACTGCTTGAGCCCGTGAACCCGGAGCCGAGCATCCATCAGCTGAGTGCCAAACTCCCACCGACAAAGGGAAGGGTGTCGTCGAGGAGGAGTAGCCTACTGCCAACGTTGCAGATGTGGCGATCGAGGCTTTTTGGTCGGGTCCTGATTATGAGGTCTCCCCCACGTCCTCTTCGTGAGGCTCAAGGGTGCTGAGCTTCATGCTCTATCCGTCGGGGCGAGCTCTTCTATGCATGTGGAGGAGGGTTCGGAGGGTCGCACCCTCCGAGAATGCATGCAAAGTTTTTCTGACTTGCAGCCTTCCTTCAACTGCTTAATGAGGATATCGGATCCTGCTCAGCTTGCAGCTCTTCACTTTGTCATCGAGCCTTTCCGTGACTACAATATCGATGAGCTTGTTCGAACGGGTCTACTCCCACAACTTCTCCAAGCGTTGTGGAACGTGGCCGATGCTCCAATGCCTCCTTTGATCATTTTCGGAGTTTATTAGCCAGGATTTATTAACAGCTGGAGGCGAGGGTAGATCAAGTTCGTCGACGAGCCCGAGCCATCTCAGCGGCTTCTTACCTTCACGAGACCATCGCTACTCGCTGTGAAAGCTACAGTCATCATGAAGTTGTCCTTTCGGACTTGCATGCCCAGGTGATCGCATCGGATCGTAACATTTTGCGACCTGGAGATGGCACTGGCTGCGGAGTTGTCAAGGCAGGATGAGATTTGCAGGCTGATGGATGTGGAAGAGGAAAGGCTTGACGCCGATCTGGACAAGCGTGACGTGGATTTGCGTCGTTTTGAGGGTTTGCTTTTGTCTTTTCCATCGAGGTTGACTGATTTCGTCATCTAGGAGTGTATGTTGGCTTTGTTTGAGATGATGTAGGATACGGTAAGGGAAGTTTGACCTCCTATTTAGAACATTGTTATGTGATTTCTCTATTTAACAAGGATTTTAGGAAGTTTTCCCAAAGTTATGGGATGTTTTGTTTTAATACTTCCTTGTTGGTCTCCCAGATAGATGGTACGTATTTCTTCAAGAATTTTCCATTGATTGTATGTCGATGGGCGATGCCGTCGAGACTTTGCAGCCGGTATGCGTTCCCATATAAGATATCTTGAACTTGGAAAGGTCTTTCCCAATTAGGACTTTATTTGCCTAAATTTGGGTCTTTAGTTTTCAAAGGTAAGATCACCTTTCATACCAAGTCTCCGGCATTGAAGCTTTGACCTCGAACCCGCTTGTTGTAAGCTCGGGCAGCTTTTCCTTTTTGAGCATTGATGTGATTCTAAGTTCGGATCCGGACTCCTTTTAACGAGTCGAGCTCTCCGAACATAGCCTCCTCATACTGTGCTGGGCTTATGTGAGTTTGGTGCTCCGTTCTCGGAGAGTCGATTTGGACCTCGATGGGGAGCACCGCATCATGTCCATAAAGTAACTCATAGGGAGTTGTTCCTGTGCTCTCGTGTTGAGATGTACGATAAGCCCATAAGGTCTCGCCTAGGATTTTATGGCATCTCCTCGGATTTCCATCCGTGTCTATCATCTTTTGCACATAGTATTTTATGATTTTATTTGTTGACTCGGCTTGTCCATTGGCATGGGCATAGTAGCTTGATCGACGGTGATGGACTGAGGTAGTCCGAAGCGAAAAATGATATGTTCTTGAATAAACTTGATGGGAACTGCTTGAGTCACCTTTTAAACTGGGATTGCCTCGACCCATTTTGTAAAATAATCTGTGGCGGTGAGGATGTATCTATTTCCTTTGCTTGACGTGAGGTAGATAGGACCCATAGTGTCCATGGCCCAGCCTCGGAATAGCCAGGGCTTTATCACTGAGTGCAACTCGGATGTCAGGACTCGTGGTATTTTCCCATGCTTCTGACACATTACGCATCCCTTAACGTAATCTATGGCATCATTGGTCATGTCGGGCCAGTAGAAACCGAGTTGTTTAAGTAACCAGGTCAGCTTGACCCCGGCGTAATGGGCTCCACATACGCTGTCATGGACTTCTCCTGGAGCTCGGAGAGCGTCATCCATGTTTATGCATCGAAGCAGAGGTCCCTCGAAGGATTTGTGGTAAAGTTTGCCTTCTAGTAGGAGGTATTTAGACGCTCTTTGTCTTAGATCTTTTGCCCCTTGAGCTTGAGATGGGTTTGTGAGGTATTCCATGCTTGGCTTTCTCCAGTCAGCCTCCTAGATAAAGTTTGCAGACACCTCGGAGGGGGTTAACGTAACTTCAGTCTCTCGACTCCGCCCTCGTTGAGCCAGCGTGTGAGGACCCGTTCCTCCAACCCGGTCCGACCGCGTTAGGTCGAGGGTCTGGCTCGTTTGGCCTTGTTCCATGATTGGGTTGATCACGAAGACCCCAAGGGCAATTTGGTAAATTGCGCCTTGGTTGTAGGTTCCACACCCACGATGCACACACACAACCCCCTTTGTTTCTTATTTGTGCTTATTAGAACCTTAGGCTAACTTGGGATCGAAAGATCTAAGTTTGGGTGCGCGAAAGCTATCTTTAGGACAGCTGCCAGCCCAAACCGATCGATTGCGATCGATCGGATTCAAGGTCGGCACCACCTCCGACGTGTCTGGATAAGGACGTGAACCAACCTAGTCCGATCAGTCGCTCCCCGAGCGACCGATCGGACTCGGGCCTATAAGTAGCCCGTGAACCGCCTCTGTTTTCCCTTTTTCTTCTCCTCCTCCTTCTCTCCGTTGAGGCTAGGCTTTCATGGCTAATGGCGTTCCAGCAGCTTGGAGAGGTCGGCAGCAAGGGGAGGAGCAGATCCTTACCTCTCTTGCACTGATTAATCGAGAATTAATCATGGATTAACGTAGAAAGACAGGATTCTATGTTTAAGATAGTTTTGGTGTTCATGGTTGATTTTAATTGTTTGTTCTTCAATTCAACAATGCTAGATGGTTACCCTAGGGATGATTAATAACTTTTATGGAGTTTCAGTGGATTTGGTTTGGATTCAAGTTGGATTTAAGCATGTTTTTCATCAATTGATTTTCGAATTTTCTGTTCTAGTAGAATAGTGGTGTTCTATCTTGTTTTATGAGATGTACGTTCATGATCGCAGTTGATGTTTTATATGAAAGTTGTAGATCTCTGAGTTTGCTGGTGAATTAAATGAGATGTCTGTGCTGAAACAGGGCAATTGGTTTAAATTGAAGATTTAAGTGGTTTTTCGATTTTTAATTGAGCTGATTTTTGGAGGGGATGATCTTGATAATCTTTGGAAGAGATCTGCAAAGTTTGGTTTTTATCCAAGATATTTCAATAGGATTTTGATTAGTTTGTTAAATCTGAGATTTTATCAAAATTGTAGGTTTTGATCTATTTATATTATCCGATCGATCCAGTTTTCCGATATGTGATTCGGGGTATGCTATTGAGTTGGTGAATCAAGTTTCATGTCAATCGGACGGCTCGATTGAAAGATATGATTTTCTGAGTTTTGTGATATAATTGGTTTGATTTCGGTAAATCAATTATTTTAATCATATCCTGAACATATATTATTTTAAGCCCGTACGTGATTTGTGGTTGAATCCGGGGAGTTGCGTCTCCCCTGGGATGTGTAGAATAAATGGGCCTTAAGTACGCCTTCAGCTTTGAATAAAATATTATTATATTGTTGTCATAGTTGTTTGGGTTGTATCTTGTTTGTAGGCCTGAGTGCCTATTTTATTTCGTTTTATTCTAGACCAATGCTATGTATACCCTTGGCGAGCTGTAGGCTATGTCCGGACTTGTGTTTTATCTAACATCCTGTTGCATACTTATACTTCTGTTGTGCATGAGCATAATATGCACATGATTGCATTACATGCATAGAGGATAGGACGTGGGCGATGGGTTGATCGCTGATCCGAGGCACTCGGGCAGCTCGGATCTAGCCTTAGGACTGAGGTTGGGAAGCAGGGTCTAGGATTTAATATGTTATAATAATATGATGATTTGAGGTTACTGTCTAGTTGGCTGTAATTATGCTTGATCGCGGTTTAAAGGTCGTTCTAGGTTCTAGGCTCCGTCTCAATTCCATTGTTATGGGGAGTGACGTATCACCTTGTGTTCTACCTTATGTTGTTTCAGCGCTGGAGTCGCTTGGTTGCGAGGGGAGAGTGATGACAGTACCAGAGGTCATCAGGGTGCGTGTCCTGGGGTAGATGGCGTGCGTGACGTGAGGTTCCCCTAGAGAGGAACGGGAACCTGGGACTTTACTGTTCCCTTCCTTTGTGAGTGTCGTAGCACAAAATCCTGCTGAGCTTATTGCTCACTCCTACCGGGCTGTGTTTTGCAGGTGCAGGCGTCAGCTCTTCTTCTGTAGATCCCAAATGGATAGGCACATGATGGCGCGTAGACTTATGGAGGTGTTTGAGGACTTGGGGTTTATTCAATCTTGTTGGATTATTTAAATGTATAATTTCATTTTGTAAGAATTTTGAGGATTAAATATATTGTATCATAATCTTCAATTTTATTAGAAATTTTATTTGACCCCAGATTCAATTGTTAATTGGTTGTCTTATTTTATTGTGATCGCGCATTTGATGGATTGAATAGATTAGGAACCCTTACGCCCCGGACCGGATGGGTTTTTTGGGTCGGGGTGTGACATAGCGTGTCGGCTTCGGCGTTCTCACCCCGTAGGACATGGGTCAAACGTACCGTCTGGAACTTGGCGATGTAGTCCGATACCTTGTGTAGGAATTGTTAGAGATCGGTGCTCGAGCATTGCTGAGTGCATGAAAGTGCACTCTGAACAACCTTATAACCATCTCAATTGCTAGATTATTATCCTTAATCAACATCTTTACTACTATTTTTATATCTATATGTTGCTTCACATAGTTGTTTGGAAAATGCAGGAAATTGGAGCTAAAAGAAGCTGAAAAGAGTATATGGATCAACTTCAAAAATTAAACTGTACCTGCTCATGAAGAAACAAATGATGTGCCATATATGGTTGGAAAGCTCTTGAAGTCTAGATTCTGGAGAATTTTACGGTTTGTGATTCCGAGTTTCCTAGAGGAAGTTACGGCAATTTTAGTACCAATGACGCAGTCTGGATGACAAAACAGTAAATACGCTGGGAAGTTCGATCGATCCGACACCTAGAGTCCGATCGATCCGACTATGCAGAAACCTGACAGAACACATATTTTTCAGCTATACACAGTCCGATCGATCCCTCCATCCATCCTACTGAGTCCGATCGATCCGACACCCATAGTTCGATCGATCCGACTATGCAGAAACCTGACAGGACACATATTTTTCAGCCGTACACAGTCCGATCGATCCTTCCATCCCTCCTACTGAGTCCGATCGATCCGACACCTATAGTCCGATCGATCCGACTCGGGCGAAGCCAAAAATTGATGTTTTTAATGAGAGGGATCGATCCGACACCCTGGGAGGGATCGATCCTACTTTCCCAGTGAAGACAATCAACGGTTTAGATCTAATCCGTGAATGGAGAGACTTTGGGGCTATAAATAAGAAACTTAGGGTTAATCAAAAGGGAGTTCTTGGACGTTTTTGGAGGCTTTTTCTAGACGTTTTCCAAAGGAAAAAGATGAAGGAATCTCCATCCATGGCCGAGTAATCCGCGGGCATGGCGGACGGATGATCTAGCTTGGACTAGGGCTTCTTCTCTAACAATGGTTCATAGTTTTAATCTCTATTGTTAAACTCTTTCCTATGTATTGGATCTTCAAAGATTATTTTCAGATTATAGATTTCTATGTGGATGATTAATATTATGAATCCAGTCATGCTTCTTTCATGATCTTATAATCCCATAGTTATCTCTTTTGATTCTCCTACCGAGTCTCGTGAGACCTTTGCTATGCATTGCCCGTAGTGAGAGCTGGTATTGTGTATTCTTAGGGATTTTGTAAGAGAAGGTTGGGGCTCAATCCCGAGGAATCTTTGCTATGCATTGCCGATTGTGAGTGTTGGTATTGTGTATTCTTAGAGATCTGCTTAGATAGAGTTAGGGTTTTGTCCCGATGAACTTTTGCTGCGCGTTGCCTGTAGTGACAGCCGGTATCTAATTCCCATATATGGATGAAGAACCAGATGATCTCCCATATATGGTTGGAAAGCTTTTGAAGTCTAGATTCTGGAGAATTTTACGGTTCATAATTCCGAGTTTCTTAGAGGAAGTTACGGCAATTTTAGTACCGATGGCGCAGTCTGGATGGCAGAACAGTAAATATGCTGGAAAGTCGGATCGATCCGTCACCCATGGTGGGATCGATCCGACTATGCAGAAATGTGACAGAACATATATTTTTCGGCTGAACTAAGTTCGATCGATCCCTCTATCCATCCTACTCTGTCCGATCGATCGGACACCTAAAATTCTATCGATCGGACTCGGGAATAGCCAGAGACGGAGGATTTTTACGCAACCGATCGATCGGACACCTAAAATTCGATCGATCGGACTTTTCCAGTGAAGAAAATCAACTTTTGATCTAATCCGAGGATGGATACACTTAAGGCTATAAATATGACTCTTTCTAGGGTTTGAGGGGGGATTCTTGGACACTTTTGGCTGCTCTTTCTACTCTTTTATATTTTCCTAGGTTTTCTCTTGCTTTATGAAATCTTTTGGAGGATTGTTCTCGATGGCCCTGCGTGGCTAAATCTTGATCCTTGGTCGAGGAGACTGAAACCTCGGAATCAATGAAACTGTGAGATCTAATCTATTTTTATTGTTCAGTTTATACATGAGTATTGGATGTTCTTCTGTGATTAAATCTTCATGATTGTCTTGTCTAATTGCTAGGAGGCCTACTAGTATATTATTCATTGCAATCTACTGCTAGGTTTGATATCAAATCCGGAATTGTTTGATCCCTCTAATCTGCGAAGCAACTAGGGTTTAATAATCTACTGCGTTTCAGAGATTGTTAGGTCTTAGGAGGAATATTTGACTAGATTAAATGCAACCGCTTGTGCTTGTGTTGTTTAGCTTCATCGATCTCCCTATTCTTAACGCTGCTACGAGATTAAATATACAGCGCTTGTCTTAGGTTGTTTAGTTGTTATGGTTGATTAGATCGCTTGATTCTAATTAACTAAGATTGAGGAGAGATTCGAATTTAATTCGGACGGTAAATATTCATGGTATGAATTGATTGCTACTTGCATCTATGATCAGTTGTTGGATTCCGATGGTGGATGTTGACTCAGACCAAGGTTTGTTCTCTTGATTTAACTCGTTTCTTCGCTTTAGATTATTTCTTTACTATTTTCCTCACGTTTAAAAACCCCCCTATCTTTGATCACTTAGCACAAAACTTGGCTAAGCACTCTTCGTGAGATCGACTCGTACTCACACTACTACATTTATCTTAAAGAGTATTGGTTTTATTTTTGAGTGCCTGCGACAGCACATCAAATTTTGGCGCCGTTGCCGGGGAGTGATTCTAGTTGATTTTTGTGCTTATTGTGATCTTTACTTTCATAAAAAAAAAGAGTTTACACAAATTTTCGGGATTTGTTTTTCTCGGTTTACCGGAAAGTTCTTGATTGTTTATGAGTACAGCTCGATCTTTTAATCAAGGTAATTTGCTGTATGATCCAGAGATAGAAAGAACTTTACGCAGGTTAAGGAGGGAAGCTCGGATAAATTCTGAGGAGGACGATTTGACTCTTGATCACTTATTTGTTAGCGATTCTGAATTAGAGGAGGAAGTCATGGCCGGAAATCGGACTTTGAAAGAGCTTGCAGCCCCAGATTTGAATCAATAATCCTTATGCAATACATTCCCTACTTTGGATGTTGTTACTACTTTTGAATTGAAATCTGGACTAATACATCTCTTACCCACTTTTCATGGACTTGCAGGTGAGGATCCTCACAAGCATTTAAAAGAGCTTCATGTTGTGTGCACAAGTATGAAACCCATGGGGGTGACTGAAGATCAAATCAAATTAAGAGCTTTTCCGTTTTCTTTGAAGGATTTGGCTAAGGATTGGCTTTATTATTTACCCTCTGGGAGTATTACTATATGGAACGAGATGAAGAGGTTGTTTTTGGAGAAATATTTTCCAGCCTCAAGAGCGGCCAACATTAGAAAAGAGATCTGTGGTGTAAGACAACATAACGGAGAATCTCTACATGAGTATTGGGAACGTTTCAAGAAATTATGTGCAAGCTGTCCCCATCATCAAATTAGTGAGCAATTACTTATCCAATATTTTTATGAGGGCTTACTAACCAATGACAGGAGTATGATTGATGCCTCTAGTGGAGGAGCTTTGGTGGATAAAACTCCTGAAGCCGCGAGGAACTTGATTGCAAATATGGCGGCTAATTCTCAACAATTTAATACTAGACTTGATTCTTATTCAAAACATGTTAATGAGGTAAATGTTTCATCTCTTGAACAACAGATTGTGAGTCTAACTTCTCTTGTTCGTCAAATAGCTGTAGGTAATATGCAAACAACGAAGGTTTGTGGGATTTGTTCGGTGGCAGGACATCCAACCGATATGTGCCCAACTCTTCAAGAGGAACCCATTGAACAAGTAAATGCAGCGGGGAGTTTCCCTGGACTACCGCAAAGGAAGTATGATCCATATTCAAACACGTATAATCCGGGATGGAGGGATCACCCCAATCTCAACTATGGGAATCCACAAGTAAATCAGCCCACAAATCAATTCCGTCCAAGTGGCCAGCAATATCAACAATATAGACCGCCATATCCCCCGAGACAACAACCAAACCCAACTCTTAATTCTGGTATGTCTTTAGAAGATATAGTTAAATCTCTTGCTACTAATACTTTGCAATTTCAACAAGAGGCGAAGGCTAGTATTCAAGGCTTGGAACATCAGGTGGGCCAGATGGCGAATGCAATTAGCATGCTAGAGGCGCAAAGTTCGGGGAAATTACCCTCTCAAACGGTAATAAATCCAAGAGAGAATGCAAGTGCAATCATTTTGAGAAGTGGTAAAGAAGTTGAGACTCCAGTAAAGGAAATTCCTGCATCGTCACCGCAAGGAAAAGAGCAAGATATTGCCACAGACAAAATCTTTCCCGATGACGACGACGTACCTAAACGTAAGTTTCCACCTCTTTCTGATTATAAACATGTACCTCCTTTTCCTCAGGCTTTAACAGAATCAAGAAAATATGAGAAGAATTCAGATCTATATGAGATTTTTCGCCGATGCGAGGTAAATGTTCCACTCTTAGATGCTCTTAAACAAGTACCTCGTTATGCTAAATTCTTGAAAGAATTGTGCACAATTAAGAGGAAGCAAAAACTTAAAGGATGTGAGAAGGTGAAAGTAGAGGAAAATGTTTCTGCAAATCTTCAAAGAAAAATTCCTACAAAGTGTAGAGATCCAGGTATGTTTACTATCCCCTGTACAATTGGTAACACCAAATTTGAGAAAGCCATGTTAGATCTAGGAGCTTCTATCAATGTCATGCCATATTCTATATATTCTTCTTTAAAACTTGGGCCTTTGAATGAAACTGGTGTTGTGATTCAATTGGCTGACAGATCTAACGCATATCCTAAAGGTGTAGTTGAAGATATTCTTGTGCAAGTCAATGATTTAGTTTTCTCTGCTGATTTTTATGTGCTTGATATGGAGAATGGTGATCAAACTACTCCTATTTTGTTGGGAAGACCATTTTTAAAGACATCAAATACTCAGATAGATATGCGTAGTGGCACACTCACCATGGAATTTGATGATAAAATTGTTAAGTTTGAAATATATGATGCCAAGAAGTATCCTACTAATGATTGTTCTGTTTATTCTATTGATGTGAGGGAATTGAAAGATACAATGGAAGATGCTTCGGGGGAGTTTCTACAGAAGGCAGATGAAGAAGTTGTCCAGCCATGTCCAGTCGACCGCGAGAAAGATTCGATCGACCGCCGAGAATATCAGGAGCATTTATTCAATGAACCTCCTCCGACTGAAGTTGAAAGCATTCCTAGTACGTCGCGAGGTATTTTTCCTGTGACTATTTCATCTTCATTAGTGGTTAAAAATGAGATGACCTTAGTAGATATTTTCATATCTCGACGGATTTATTTGCGATCATGTGATCTTGACATCGTTGACAATCCGAACAATGACATTCTTAATAGATCAATGGATGATTTGATTATATTTGAGCATAATGTTGACTCCTTTCTTTCTGATCACCATGATGACATGTATTTTTGTTTGAAAGATCTAGCTATCTTGTTTACTGGTGTGAGTATGGACAAGCTAACTCTCATTTTTGAAAAATACCACTTGGACTCTTATGCTAAATTAACCTTGGTAGCACTATTGAGGTCAAATATTCAGATTATAGCACCCAGTGATTTTGCATCCCATTGTGCTATAGAACGTCCACCGAGGGCACGATTTAAAAATCTCGATATTGTATAGAGTGGTTTAGTTTGCTTTACTTGCTTTATTGTGTGCTTGAGCGTGCTTGAATTATTTTTAGGTTGTGTGCTTGCATGTTGCTTTTGTTTTTGCTTTGCTTTGCTTTTGTTTTTAGGTGATCGAGCATTCCCTATCATACCTGAAGAATTCGCCTAGCCATGGTGGTTATGAAATTCAAAGTTTGGCAACTCCCACAGTATTCAAAGAAGAAAACATGAAGTTGAGCCAATGACAATAAATAAAAGCGCTGCTTGGGAGGCAACCCAAGGGGAGTTCGTTCCTTTCTCTTTTTATTTTCGCATTTCCATTTTAGTTATTTTTGTTTTTCTCTGCATTCCACCTTACAATGAGGACAATGTCAGTTTCAAGTGTGGGGGAGGAGATCTAGGTTGCATATGCCATGAGCAAGAATTACTTAAGCTTGACATATTCATAACATGATTGAATGAGTAATTTTGCGACTTGAAATTAATTAGTTGAGTTATTTTCCTTGAGATGGTAGTGACTAAATGAGTAGACAAAAGCTGGTGAGATTTTGAGCCTTTAGACTGACACGTTCATATCAGTCTCACTAATTTCTTTCATGAGAGATATTCTTCCATGGATTTGTTTCTCTAGAACTTGCTTTGATTCTATTTGAGGTCACATTGACACATGTATACATGAACATGATTAAGGCCATCTTTGTTATAAACTACATAAGCCAAATAGCCTACCTTACAATTAATTTTTCCTTTTGCTAAACACCTTTGAGCTTTATTGACTTCATTGTTAACCCACATTACAAGCCTTAAACATGAAAAGTATTTCCGTTACCCAAGCCATAAAACTAGTGGAGCATTGATCATCATTAGGACATGTATGGGTGCAAAAGTTCAAGTGTGGGGGTGTTTGGATCGTGGTATGGCTATGATTGGTGAAGTGGAGTATATTTTTCATACTTAATTCGTGAGTATGTTGTTTCTGAAAAAAAAGAAGATAAAAAAAATCAGAAAAGAAAGTGAAGGAGGAAATTATTTCTCATGTTACGAAATGTGTTTATGAATCCTCCTAATACTCCAAGAAAGAGGTATGTTTATGTATGATCTCTACAAAGATGAAAGTTTTTTCAAAAGATTGTTCACTATTTCAGTTAAAAAGTATTCCTTTGAACAATCTCTTTACCAATGTGGTAATGTTATATGGTTTGAGTATGTTGAAGCCAAATTGAAGAAGTTGTTGAATGGAGTGATTGGTTGTACATGTCTTATTGATGCATTTTTGCTTCATTAGTTCCATTGGCTTTTGAGCTACATTCCCAAATATTTCCCACCTTAATCTTGGACCCCATTACAACCTTTTGAAGTCCTTATGATTTGTGTTATGTATGTGATTCTAGTGGTGGAGAATGAGAAGATATGCAAGCTTATGGTAGATCATTTTCATTCGAATGAATTTGAGTGAAATACATACCCTTCAAACACATGAGAGTTGAGTGTTTATTTCAGTGAGGGTCTACTTATTTAGTATGCTCCATAGTCAAGTGGAAATACTTACTGATTGATTTTTTTAAGTTGTCTAAAAATGTTTGTTCATGATATGTTATGAGTTGTGAAGAGCTTGATTGTTCTTTGTTGGTGGCGTTGCAACCTTGATATCTTGAGTAGAGTGAATTTTAGTTTTGCCTGAGGACGAGCAAAAGCTAAGTGTGAGGGAATTTGATGATGATGCATAATGTTATATTTTTATCCCTTAATTCTTAGTCTCCTGTGCTTATTTAGTTTCTAAATACACTCATTATTCTTATATTTTGATTTAGGATGCAATTGAAGTCCTTAAATCGAAAAGAAGCTGAAAAGAGTGCATGGATCAACTTTAAAGATTAATCTGTACCTTCTCATAAAGAACCAGATGATCTTCCATATATGGTTGGAAAGCTCTTGAAGTCTAAATTCTGTAGAATTTTACGGTTCGTGATTCCGAGTTTCCTAGAGGACGTTACGACAATTTTAGTACCGATGACGCAGTTTGGATGGCAGAACAGTAAATATGCTGGAACGTCGGATCGATCCGACACCCATGATGGGATCGATCCGACTATGCAGAAACGTGACAGAACATATATTTTTCGGCTGAACTAAGTCCGATCGATCCCTCTATCCATTCTACTATGTCCGATCGATCGGACACCTAAAGTTCGATCGATCGGACTCGGGAATAGCCAGAGACAGAGGATTTTTACGCAACCGATCGATCGGACACCTAAAGTTCGATCGATCGGACTTTCCAGTGATGAAAATCAACGGCTTTGATCTAATCCGAGGATGGATACACTTAAGGCTATAAATAGGACTCTTTCTAGGGTTTGATGGGGGATTCTTGGACACTTTTGGCTGCTCTTTCTACTCTTTTATATTTTCCTAGGTTTTCTCTTGCTTTATGAAATCTTTTGGAGGATTGTTCTCGATGGCCCTGCGTGGCTAAATCTTGATCCTTGGTCGAGGAGACTGAAATCTCGGAATCAATGAAACTGTGAGATCTAATCTATTTTTATTGTTCAATTTATACATGAGTATTGGATATTCTTCTGTGATTAAATCTTCGTGATTGTCTTGTCTAATTGCTAGGAGGCCTACTAGTATATTATTCATTGCAATCTACTCTTAGGTTTGATATCAAATCCGGAATTGTTTGATCCCTCTAATCTGCGAAGCAACTAGGGTTTAATAATCTACTGCATTTCAGAGATTGTTAGGTCTTAGGAGGAATATTTGACTAGATTAAATGCAACCGCTTGTGCTTGTGTTGTTTAGCTTAATCGATCTCCCTATTCTTAACGCTGCTACTAGATTAAATCTACAGCGCTTGACTTAGGTTGTTTAGTAGTTAGGGTTGATTAGATCGTTTGTTTCTACTTAACTAAGATTGAGGAGAGATTCGAATTTAATTCGGACGGTGAATATTCATGGTATGAATTGATTGATACTTGCATCTATGATCAGTTGTTGGATTCGGATGGTGGATGTTGACTCAGACCAAGGTTTGTTCTCTTAATTTAACTCGTTTCTTCGCTTTAGATTATTTCTTTACTATTTTCCTCACGTTTAAAAACCCCCCTATCTTTGTTCACTTAGCACAAAACTAGGCTAAGCACTATTCGTGGGATCGACTCGTACTCACACTACTACATTTATCTTAAAGAGTATTGGTTTTATTTTTGAGTGCCTGCGACAGCACATCAGCGATTTAACAGTTTAATAGCTTCATGCCCTCAACATGGTTATTCTAATTGGCGTTTAGTGAGCTATTTTTATTATGTATTAACTGAGCATGAACGTCAAATTCTTGAAACAAGATGCAAGGGTGAGTTTTTGCAGATTGATCCTGATGAAGCTATGAGGCATTTGGATGAGCTTGTGAAGACGACTTATACACAGACGGTTCCAGAGCGTTTGGATGATTATGATGGTCATATCGATGCCAAATCCTACAAGCATCCCAATGTCGCCTTAACATCCAACAGCTATCTGGAACACAATGAGCCTTTCTACTCTTATCCTAGTGCTTATGATGATTATGTGCATGATACTTATGTTGTTACTTCTCATGATGTGCATGTTGATGAGCCTAACATGTATGATGCATGTGTCGATGGCTTTAGTGCTTGTGATGCTTACATCGATGATTTTAATGCTTATGGTGCACATGCTCAAGATGTTCATGTTGATGATGCATATTGTCATGACTGTAGTGCTACTGCGCATGTTCAAAATTGTAGTCCTATTGATGCACAAGCTATTGATTCTAGTGTGTGTGATGCATATGCACATGATTTTAGCGCTCCTATGCATGTTCATGATACTAACATTCACTATGCATATGCTCATGATTCCAATGTTAGTAATGCACATGTTCATGTCTCTGATGCACATGTTTCTCCTCAACTTTCTATGGCAGAGATTTTGGACTTACTTAAGGAGGCTAAAACCAAGCCTAATTTTGACTCTTTCATTCTGCAGTTACTTATGAAGGACGAGGAGAAAGCACGCCAACTATGCGAGGTAATCACATCTTTTAGCGTACACGAACTTGGATGGACACATCATATGGAAGAAGACGAAGTACTCCAGTACGGGCCGGCCAGCAACAAGGAAGATCTGGAAGATTTCCAAGACCACCACGACCAGGTATTCGTTGAACCTCCATCGGCTGAACTTCAAGTCATTGCTTCTAAGCCGCGAGGTATATTTCCTGTGTTTATTTCATCTCCTTGGATAGTGAGGAAGAACATGACCTTGATAGATACTTTTAGACTTCGATGGATTTATTTCAGATTTTCTGATCTTAGCATCCTTGACCACGAGCATGATGACATTATTGATAGGTCATTGAATGAGTCACTGAAACTTGAGCATAATGAAGATACATATTTCTATTTGAGAGATCCACCTATCTTGTTTATTGGAGTTAGAATGCAAAAGTTAGCTCTCCTACTTGTCATATGCCACTTGGATTCACATGGTAAACTACTCTTGGTGATACTACTAAGGTTAACCATTCAGATCATGGCACTTACTGATTTTGCATATCATCGTGCTAGGGCACGACCGTCAAGGGCGCGGTTAAGAATCCATGTCTTATATATAGTTGTTTAGTTTGCTCGATTTGCTTTCTTGTATGTTTGAGAATGCTTGAGTTATTTTTATGTTGTGTGCTTGCATGTTTGCTTTTATTTTTGATTTGTTTTGCTTTTGTTTGTAGGTGCTCGAGCAGTCCCCGCTTTCCCTTGTAGAATGTTGTCGCCGATCACCTATCGAGGTTGATGGTGGAGGTAGCGGAAGATGAGCCACCAATCATGGATGACTTCCCTGATGAGCAACTCTTTCAGTTGCACGACTGCCCTGGTATGCGCATATTGTTAATTATTTAGCGACAGGTGAGATCCCTTCCTTTTGGAGTGCGCAGGATAAGCGTAGATTTTTTGTTGAGGTAAAGAAATTTTATTGGGATGATCCTTGTCTGTTTAAGTATTGTCCCGACCAGATTATGCGCCGTTGTGTCCCTGATTATAAAATAGAAAGCATTATTACATTCTGTCACTCTCATGCATGTGGAGACCATTTTTCGATGAAAAAGACTGCTGCTAAAATTCTTCAATGTTGTTTTTACTGGCCTACCATGTTTCGTGATGTTAATATTTTCTGCAGATCCTATGATAGATGCCTAACATTAGGAGCTTTATCTAGGAGACATATGATGCCTTTGAACCCAATTCAAGCTGTAGAGATTTTTGATTGTTGGGGTATACACTTTATGGGACCCTTTCCTTCTTCTTTTGGCTATTTATATATATTGTTGGCTGTGGAATACGTGTCTAAGTGGTTGCATGTAGGAATAATGATCATTTCACTGTCATCAAGTTTCTTAAAAAGCATGTTTTGTCTAGATTTGGTACTCCTACGGTTATTATAGTGACCAAGGATCCCATTTTTGTAACCGCTCATTTGAGGCTTTGATGCGCAGGTATGAGTTACACATAAGATTTCCACTGCTTATCATCCATAGACGAATGGCCAAGCTGAATTAGCCAATAGGGAGATAAAGCAAATTCTGGAAAAGACAGTGAGCCCTAACCGAAAGGACTGGTCCTTGCAGTTGTCAGATGCGTTGTGGGCCTATCGCACTGCCTACAAGACTAACCTGGGGATGTCGCCATTTCGCTTAGTTTATGGAAAACCCTGTCATCTTCTAGTTGAGTTAGAACAGAAGGCATATTGGGCTATTAAGTCACTAAATTTTACTTAGGATGGTGCAGGTCAGGATCGGAAACTCCAGCTGTCTGAGCTGGAGGAACTCAGGAATGATGCTTATGAGAGTTCCCGGATCTTCAAGGCAAAGACAAAGGCCTACCATGACAAAAAGATCCTACGGAAGACGTTTCAAATAGGACAACAAGTCTATTTGTATGAAGCACGACTGCATCTCCATCCTGGGAAGCTGAGATCTCGCTAGACAGGCTTCTTCACCGTTAGTAGAATATTTGAGAATGGGGCTGTGGAAGTTGAAGACCCAAAGGATGGGAGGCTGTTTACAGTTAATGGACAACGCTTGAAACAGATTCCAGAGAAAGCGGACCCTGAGGAGCACACCGTTTCTCTCGTAGACCCTGTCTACGAGAGATGATCTCTCTACTATCTACCATTTCTATTTTATTTAGGTTAAATTGTTTTAGTTTGTTTGCTTTCATTCTCATTTGCTTGTGTTTGCTATTTTATATTTTTAGGATGCTTGGACTTCCGTCTTCCTTGCTTGTGAAATTCGGCCACAATGGAGAGCCATGTGCAAGATTTCGGATATTCTGTCAAGTGGCCTCGCTCTTATTTTTATTTCCTATTCTTATTTATGCTATATATGAAAATTTAGCCAACATCCTTATGCTTATTTACATGATTAGCACACATTGAAGACAATGTGAATTTCAGGTTGAGGGGTGTAGGCATGCATGACCTTATGCGTGCTACCTTATTGAGTTTAATAGTGTTGAATTGATTATGTTACTAGAAATTGTACATGAGCTGAAATTTTTATGCTTATTATGCATGTTGCTTTCATATGGATTGACCAATACATCTATTGCATGCGTGATAACCTGAAAGTATAACATCATGTGATCCACACACGAACACTTTATGTGCAGTGGTAATTATACTCACTAGAGGAATGAGCATGCTATTGTCAATCGAGACCATGATTTCAACATTAGTTAGTGTTGAGTATTGCATGCAGAGAAAAAAAAGCGAAAAAGTTCTGGAGCTTGATCAAGCTGTGCCTAAACATTAGCTAGTGTTGAGTATTGCATGCAGAGAAAAAAAAGAAGAAAAAGTTCTGGAGCTTGATCAAGCTGTGCCTAAACAACTATTAAGTGATCTACTGAGTAACCGGGTGTTCTTGCCTCAGGAAGCGGGGAGCTCGAGTAAAAAGATAGAACCACTTATAGCTATAAAAAAAAAACTAATAAGTGTTTTGCTAAGTAACCGGGTCTCTGCGCCTCAAGAAGCGGAGAGTGCTCGCGTAAAAAGGCAAAGTGTCTGATAGTTGAAAAAAAAGAAAAAAAAGAAAGAGCATGCTGTACTTAAAGTGTGAGGGTTGGATGATAGGTAATGAAGATAGTAGTGTGTTTGGACTAATGATGGGTAAAACTTGCTTCTGTACGTAACATTTATTTGTCACATCACATGTGTTCTTCTGGATGGTGATTAGCATGTTTGATGTGTAGAAGTTGATTTCATATGTTGGTAGTATGTGTATGAGTATAAGAAGTTTTGATGCTCTGTACTGTATGAAACAATATTGACTTGATAAGGTAGAATTTTTATCATGCATGTCTACATCCTTGAACCGTTGGTGTGCTTAATTATAGTTTATGCGCTTTGAATTGCTAGAGACTAGCAATAAGCTGGTTGGGGGGTGTGATGAGTGCATGAAAATGCACTCTGAACAACCTTATAACCATCTCAATTGCTAGATTATTATCCTTAATCAACATCTTTACTACTATTTTTATATCTATATGTTGCTTCACATAGTTGTTTGGAAAATGCAGGAAATTGGAGCTAAATGAAGCTGAAAAGAGTATATGGATCAACTTCAAAAATTAAACTGTACCTGCTCATGAGGAACCAGATGATGTACCATATATGGTTGGAAAGCTCTTGAAGTCTAGATTCTAGAGGATTTTACGGTTCGTGATTCCGAGTTTCTTAGAGGAAGTTTCGGCAATTTTAGTACCAATGGCGCAGTCTGGATGACAAAACAGTAAATACGCTGGGAAGTCCGATCAATCCGACACCTAGAGTCCGATCGATCCGACTATGCAGAAACCGGACAGAACACATATTTTTCAGCTGTACACAGTCTGATCGATCCTTCCATCCATCCTACTGAGTCCGATCGATCCGACACCCATAGTTCTATCGATCCGACTATGCAGAAACCTGACATAACACATTTTTCAGCTGTACACAGTCCAATCTATCCCTCCATCCCTCCTACTGAGTCCGATCGATCCGACACCTATAGTCCGATTGATCCGACTCGGGCGAAGCCAGAAATTGATGTTTTTAATGAGAGGGATCGATCCGACACCCTGGGAGGGATCGATCCTACTTTCCCAGTGTAGACAATAAACGGTTTAGATCTAATCCGTGAATGAAGAGACTTTGGGGCTATAAATAAGAAACTTAGGGTTAATCAAAAGGGAGTTCTTGGACGTTTTTGGAGGCTTTTTCTGGACGTTTTCCAAAGGAAGAAGATGATGGAATCTCCATCAATGGCCGAGTAATCCGCGGGCATGGCGGACGGATGATCTAGCGAGGACTAGGGCTTCTTCTCCAACAATGGTTCATAGTTTTAATCTCTATTGTTAAACTCTTTCCTATGTATTGGATCTTCAAAGATTATTTTCAGATTATAGATTTCTGTGTGGATGATTAATATTATGAATCCAGTCATGCTTCTTTCATGATCTTATAATCCCATAGTTATCTCTTTTGATTCTCCTACCGAGTCTCGCGAGACCTTTTCTATGCATTGCCCGTAGTGACAGCTGGTATTGTGTATTCTTAGGGATCTTGTAAGACAAGGTTGGGGCTCTATCCCGAGGAATCTTTGCTATGCATTGCCGATTGTGAGAGTTGGTATTGTGTATTCTTAGAGATCTGCTTAGATAGAGTTAGGGTTTTGTCCCGATGAACTTTTGCTGCGCATTGCCTGTAGTGACAGACGGTATCGTGTATTCTTAGGATCTGGTAGGACGGAGTTAGGGTTACAACGAGAAGAACCAACCATAGAAAGAGACATTTATATGTTATCAGATTCATAATTCTATATCTTCCGGTTAAGGTGATTGGGATGTGAATCCCTTAACAGAGTATTATATGAACCATTGAGAAGAGAAGAACCTAAATCCGAGTGAAGTGATTCCTGAAGCCTAGCCTCATTCAAATCTTGATTTCTTTCGTTAACTTTATCTTACCATTACATCTTCGATCTATTTTCTTAACTTTTTACGCTCTTGATTATTTTCGATACATTGTTATCTGTGTTTCTGTATCTTTCCTGCTTGTCTCTCTGTGGGTTCGACCTCTCTTATGCTGTACTGCACCGCGACCGCTGTGCGTGACACATTTGAGCGATATCAAGCATCGATACTCCTCAGATAGCTGCTTGATAACAAATTAGGAATCACCGATGATCTTAAGGTCGAGAATGTTCATGTCTCGAGCGACCTCTTGGCCAAAAATCAAGGCTTGGTACTCGGCCGTATTGTTTGAGCATTTGGGGGTGAGCCGTGCTGAGAAGGCATGTCTGCCTCCTTGCGAAGAAACAAGAAGAACTCCAACTCCGGTCGATTGTGATGTGCTAGACCCGTCGAAGCATAGCTTTCATGGGGTGACTTCGATCAAGTCTGTCTCCAACTCTGGTGCCAGGGTCGTACAATCACAGCCTTGGCAATGATCCGCCAGGAAATCAACCAAGGATTGGCCTTTGACCGTTTTGGGAGGAACATAAATCAGGTCGAACTGAGTTAGGAATATGCTCCATTTACTAATTCGTCCTTCAGAAGGGTGTCCGAGAGCATGTACTTGACCACATCCGCTTTAGATATTACATAGACGGTATGTGTGATTAAATAATACTTGAGCTTGCAAGTTGTGAAGTATAGTGCGAGATAGTACTTCTCTGCAAGAGGATACCTTGTCTCGGCGTCGATGAGGACTCGACTTAGGTAGAAAATGGCCCTTTCTTGTCCGTCAACGTTGTCTTGGGCTAATAAGCAGCCGATTGAATCCTGTGTCATTGCGATGTATTGTTTTAGCGGTATCCCGGATAGGGGTGGTACGAGCACTGGAGGTTTCGCGAGGTACCGTTTAATTTCATCGAAGGCTTCCGAATGTTTATCACCCCACTGGAATTCTTGCCCTCGTTTTAGTTTTAATAGGTTGGAGAAAGCCTTTGTCTTCCCTACAGCGTTCGTCATGAAGCGCCATAGGAAATTTAGGTGATCAAGGAAACTTTGAAGTTCCTTCTTGTTTTTGGGTGTCTGTGTGTAGATGATAGCCTTTGCTTTGTTCTGGCTTATCTTGATGCCCCTACTATATATGAGGAAGCTAAGGAAGTTTCCTGCGGCTACTCCGAAGGTGTATTTGAGTGGATTCAGTTTCAGCTGGTGAGTTTTCATTCTTTGGAATGCTACTTGAAACGCTTCTAGATGATCCTCGAATCGTCTTGACTTGACCAAGATGTCATCAATGTAGACCTCGAGGGACTTCCCAATCAAGTCATGGAAGATGGCGTTCATCGCTCTCTGGTACATAGCGCCAGCGTTCTTAAGGTCGAAGGGCATCACTACATACTCAAAAGTCCCGATGGCTACATGACGAGTGAATGTTGTTTTATGAACATCTTCATGTGCTACATGGATTTGGTTGTACCCGGAGTACCCATCCATTAGAGAAATTAGCTTAATCACTATGGCGGCATCGACCAAGAGATTGACTACCAGTATCTGGTATTCGTCTTTGGGTGTGGCCATGTTAAGGTTTATGTAGTCGATGAACACCCTTATCTTCCCGTTCTTCTTGGCGACGGGCAATATATTTGATACCTACTCGATGGATCGAGCGGTTCTTATGAACTTAGCCTATAGGAGGCGTTCAACTTCTTCCTTTATTTTGGGTATCTTCTCGAATGCTAGCTTTTGAGGAGCGTGCTTCACTGGTTTGTATCCGGGTTTGATTGGGAGTTGATGTTCGACTAAATCGCGACTAAGGCCGGGCATCTCATTATAGCCCCATGTGAAGCAATCTTTGAACTCGTGCAAAAGAATTGAGAAAGCCTTTTTCATTTTACAATCAAGAGCTCTATTTACATAAGTAACTCGAGGGGACTCGGATGTCCCGAAATTAACCTCCTCGAGCTCGTCCGGCGACATTACATTAGGGAAAGCAGGAAAATCTAAGTCGGATGAAACCTACTTAGTAAATACATGGCGGTCGGTACTCGAAGGTGCGACTTTAGGGAAAGCATGGAACTTATATATATCGACTAACCTAAGCTGTTGCTCGAACTCGGTGGCCTCTCCTGCATCGAGGTTCGGCTCGGATGTGTCGAGGCCCATTCCTCTCTCTCGCGTTGATTCGGACTCTGTTTATGTGTTCGATCTAAGGCCTTGCTCGACGAGATGGGTGCAGAGCCTCGAGACGGTGGCTCTCACGACCTTGGTGAACTTGGCTGATGTTATAGCCATAGGGTTTTCTGATAGGGGTTCACCCCTTGTGGGCGAGGCTTGGATATCCTCAAGCCCTTCCCTTGGCAACAAGGGGCTATTCATGGGGTGTCGATGGTTCATCTCTGCCTACCCAAACTTGCTGAATGCTAGGATCTTTGGAGACGATACCTTGCTCGAGATGCTCCCATGCCTACGCCATGTTCTTCGGCTCAAGCTTGTGAGGACCCGTTCCTCTAACTTGGCTCGATCGCGTAGGTCGAGGGTCGTTTTCCTGTTGGTTTGGGTCCGCGTCGGGTGCGATCGGGCGATCCTGTTAGCATTTTGGACCCCAGGGGAAATTTGATAAAATTGCGCCCTGACGGTCGGTTTTACGCCCATGTTATGCACACACTACCTTGGATTGATGAATGTGATTGATTAGAACCTTAGGGGTGCTTCCGATCGGAAGATCAGAGCTCGATCGGGAAAGATCGAGTTGGACGGCTGAGATCAGTTTGGATCTCCATAAATACCCTTCACTTTCTCTCTCTTTCCTTTTCTTCTCTTTCTCCTTTCCTCTCTTCCCCTTGGTTGCCGGCTGGACCTTGGGGCTGCAGATTTTAGGCGTGGATCCATGAGGATCGGAGTGGAGGATCTCGTAGATCGCATGCTTGTCTTTACATGTAGGTGTTTCTACCCATTTTTTATGAAATGGTAACCCTAGGATCGGTTGTTTTTGGTTTTGGTGTGTTTATGTTTGTTGGAATGCTTTCAAATCTTGTATTCTAGTTCATTGCCATGTGTTGCATGTTGCTATTGAACCATTTTCTTATTTGTTCGGACGTTTTTCGTATTTTTGTCAATTTCCGGATTAGATAGGTTCAGATTTGATATTTCACGATTGAAATTTGGTTTTTATTGAATGAATGGATCCCCCACCAGAAAACCTACCTTCCCTCAAAGTTTGAATGGATTTCATCACTGTTTGATAGATCAAATCCATGTAATTGAGTTTCATCGGTTTTGTCGGCTTTTATGCAATTTTTCTAAAATCTGAGGATTTGATAATGTAAAGTCTGATTTCTTGGTTTCATTAGATTTCACACACCCAATTGGGCATCCCCTCTAAGTTTCATTTTAATCCAACGAGTTTTGATAGTTCAAATCCAAGAAATTGGATTCGCAGCACTATTCATAAGTGCGATCGGCAGGAAGAAGGATCGATCTTCATAGGCATGAAAATCGATCTTCTATCGATCTTCTTGTAGCCAAGTAGGCTACTGACTATGAAGGATCAATCATTCGTGAGTCACCATTTTGTCTCTTCTGAAGGAGATCGATCTCATTTATTCCAGACATAACCCTATTTTTTGGGAAGATCGATCTTCTTGGATGAGAAGATCGATCTCTCCCATTCCAGACAGAACACCCACTTTGGGAAGATCGATCTTCTTGGATGAGAAGATTGATCTCTTTTGTTTCAGACAGAAGACCCCTTTGTGGAGGATCGATATTCATGGAGATGAAGAACGATCACTTGTTTGATGATGGTTGGCGTTGAAGAGAGGATCGATCTCTTGCTTGCTGCTAACATATTTTGATATGATTTCGTTGTTCTTGATTCCTTTTCGACCCAATATTCTTGCGTGGCTTTCCCGATGATAGCTGGTGAGTAATATAACATTTTAATCAGGATTTGGATGGATTTATTGATACAATGCACCTTCTCTAGGGCTTTCGTACCTGGATTTTGCCTGGTCTCAGCTCCTCCTTAGCCAAAGCTTTGGCTAAGTCGAGAGATACCTTTAGGGTTTTAGGAGAAGCATCCTGGGTATTCGACGAGGAAGGCTTAAACAGGGGAGAGAGACGGATGAGGAAAAGGATTACCTTGTAGCTCCCTCTAAGGTTGGCCGGCTACCCTTGGGGGATCCAAGCGTTGGAGAACGTGCAGCGGTGAAGAGGTGGCGAAGGGGAGCACAACAACCAAGGGGGACGCCGGGGACTTGAAGTTGGATGGTGGAGGCGTGGACGACAGCGGAGAGGGAGAGAAGCTTGACGGCGAACGGAGGATGGCAGCGGAGAGGGAGAGAAGCTTGACGGCGAACGGAGGATGGCAGCGGACAGCGGAGGCCGGTAGTGGACAAAGGAGGCCGGTGGTAGGGAAGGGAAGTGAATGTGGCTAGTGGAGTTGGTTGAATTAGGGTTACATCTACTCCTAATATTATTCTACTAACAACTCTACTTAATTCATCATAATTTGTCCATAACCTAATACAAACTATAGAGGTCCATTTATAGAGGCATTGACAGAGTTCTAATCCAACTAGAGAACTACCTTGCTTTAATCAGGAAGTAATAATACTTTTCTACTAAGACTCAATCATAACTCAAACTTCCTAATAACCAGAACTCATAATAGGAACTAATAAATCAAAGCATAAACTGAACTCAAAATAGGAAACTGACTCAATCAAGAATACTATTAACTAGGAAATCAACTAAGTAAGCAAACCAGTTAGGGAATAGGAATCCCTAAGGCTGGCTTGGCTCAAATTGCTCCAAAGGGACATGGTTGCAGCCTGCTCCTTGGTGTGGGCCCGCCCAAGCAAGGGCGTGGATCCCTTCTTGGAATGGCTCGGTTCGACCTCGTATCATCCCTTCTCCCTTCGAAATTGGCCTTGTCCTCAAGGCCTGAATTTGCTGAGGAAAAAGGGCTCCGCTCTTGTCAAACCGGAGTGACCTGGCTGGACCACAACTGTAGCTCTGGGCTCGATGGTAAAAATCTTAGTCGCACCCATGGTGGATCAGTTGGTAACTGGGCCACTGAATTCGGAGGCCATGCAGCTGGTCAAGAAGAAGGAAACTGAAGCGCACGTGTATCTGTTGGTCGCTGGAACTCCAAGAAGTAAATGGCAGCTACAGATCGGTGGCTATGCATAGTCATTGTCTGTCTTCCAGGGTCAAAGACTAGATCAACTTGAATCGAGTCCTCCCAATGTGGAAGTAGACCGAATATGGCAACTGAAGACAGTCGAGTGTAGTTGAGCTTGAATATCTCTCAGCTTTGCTCAAAAGGGATTACCAGGGCTCTGGCTTCAACATCAGTCCTCACGGTCATAGTTGACTTAGTTGTTCTGAAGCCTTTGAGTGGTTGATGGTTGTTGGGCGATGCTCATGGATCTAGTCAGCTGGAAGATGGCATCCGAATGAGGAGGGAAACTCCTTGAATAGCTCAGATCGATCATTGGATGCTTGATCAAATGTCGATGATGCGTAGAGATCATCCAGATCGGATCTAGACGGTCTTGATGACCTGAGGGTGCTTGACCAAGTTTAGATCGTCGATTCAGCCTGCTGGATTGGAGACTGGATAGATCAAATTGCTGGATCACGTTGCAAGATGTTTGGAATGCTGAGATCATCTGGAATCTGGTCTGTTCTTGCCGAAGTTTGGAATTTGGCCTGACCATGTCTGATTGGCTAAGCTTGCATGTACTAGACTGGCTAAGATCACATCTGACTAGATTGAATCTAACTGAACCCACTTGAGTTTGAGTTAGCCCCAATTGGTCTGAATCTAGGCTTGATCTGATTTGGTTGGTGTAGCCAAATCTGGTTGAGCTTGGATTGAATCTGTCCAAGTCTTGTAAGCTGGAGTTTGACTCGATCAAGTATGGAAGATTGAGTCGGAGTCTGATCAGGTTCAAACAGTGGTGATTTGATCTGATCTGATGGATGAGATTTGTCCAGTGCTTGACGAAGCTTGGGAAAGGAAAGAGATTTGGCAGCTGAAAGTGGCCATAACTCAATCGCTTGTGAGGGAAGCTCGTCGGAGTTCAAATCGCATGGAGAAGACGATGGGGGTTCGATCCAACGGCGTGAATCCGGATGGGTGTCGGTTCTGTTGGTGGATCTGGAGGGGGTCCGCATCAGTCAAGAGTGAGGAGATGGAACCAACGGTGATCCCCTGGTTCGGGTTTGGAGCCAGGCTTGGTAATGTCGGGGAAGGGCTCAGGAGGTTTAGGGGACGACCTTTGATGCCTCTGGAGATCCTTCAGTGGTGTGGCGCCCGAGCCGCGTAGGCCCAACCGGGCCGGGCGACGCAAACCGGAACCTAACTAATTGCGGAAAATTTTTGGCGAGGGTTCCCTGTAATCTACTGGCCTCCCTAAACAATCCTCAAAACACCCTTATTAAAGCAATATTTAAAAAAACCTCAACATATATAGTAAAATAATTCATTTCATCAAACTCCTCAAAAAGGATAAATTATACATCACACTCCCGTAGGAGGATAACTATAACAAAAAGGGTAAACTGAAGATCACCGCTTCTCAAACTCCCCCAGACGCCGTCGCGACACTAAACACCTACCCGGTAGGGGCCACCGAAGAGGAGCAAACGCCTACACCTGAAAAACGTAGCTCGGGTAGGAGTGAGCAACTAAGCTTAGCAGGGAAACTACACTATGACTCACACAAAGAAAGAGGGAACACAACAGTGTCGCTCTTAAGCAAAGCCTGGGTGTACATAGGGGCCCCATAACCCCATCGAGTGTCCCTGAGGTCCATAGTCATGGTCTTCCAGAAGAACTGGTCACATGCCGGGTCACGCTCAGTAAGCAGGAAACCAACATTGCTGACTCACAAGTAGGAAACCAACACTGCTGCCAGGAAATGGCCTCGCTGAGTAGGCACACTCTCTAACTCAAGAGTCATAGAAACCGGACACCGGCTACACCTTAAAACCCGCCTTGAAGCCGACACGACCTCTAAACCTCGATCAACATGTATTCAAGTCATCTAAGCCTATCATCGATATCGATTGAATACTACCAACTGATCCTGGACCATGCTACCCGCCATGGTCCTAGAGCTAGATCCGAGCTACTTGAAAGCCTCGGATCGGCGATCAAGCCATCGCCTTCGCCCTAACCTTATGCAACTAATGCACAATCAGATGCATGCTATGAACACACGCAGATAAGGAAGTAAGGGTGGAACACATGTGATGATATAAGAAAGAAAGTTTCGCACGGCGGTCACCGTGCAGTACAACATAGGAGAGGTCGAACCCACAGGGAGACAAGCAGAAAGGATCCAGAAACACAGATAACAATATATTGAAAACAATCAATAGCTTAAGAGCTAACTAAACTAAATTATATCAAAAGATTAATGATAATGAAAGATTAACTAGAGATATCAAGGTTTTAAGAAGGCTAGGCGTCAGGAATCCCTTCACTCGGACTTAGGTTCTTCTTCTACCAACAGTTCATTCAATACTCAGTTAAGGGATTCACATCCCAATCACTTTAACCGGAAGATATGGAACTTTAAACCTATATATCAAAAGATAAATGTCTCCTCTTATGATTGACTCTTCCATATTATAGTTCTAACTTCATCCTACCAAAACCTAAGAATATACGATACCGGTGGTCAATACAGGCAACATATAAGAAAAGTTCATCGGGACAAAGCCCTAACCCTATCTTACCAGATCTCTAAGAATACACAATACCAACTCTCACAATCGGCAATGCATAACAAAGATTTCACTTGATAAAGTGGGTAAACAATAGATATAATCATGGGATTACAAGATCATGAAAGAAGCATGACTAAATTCATAATGTTAATCATCCACATCGAAATCCATAATGAAAATAGATATTGAAGATTCAATACATAGAAAAGAGTTTAACAATAAAGATTAAAACTATGAACCATGATGAAGAAGAAACCATAGTCCTCGTTAGGTCATCCGTCCGCCATGTCCGTGGGTTACTCGGCCATGGATGGAGATTTTTTCATCTTCTTCCTTGTTTTTCTCCCCTCCAAAACTCGTTTCAACACACCCTGGACGTCCTCCTTATATATAGGTATGAAACCTTAGGTTTTATTTTAACTAATGGATAAAATCTGGTCCGTTCGTTTTCAGGTCATCCGAAAAGAGATTGATCTTCTTTGGGATCAGATCGATCGTCTTCTTCCATAGTTGCTTGCTCCTGCACCTCTCATACTAAAAATGACATATCGTCCTCTAGAAAACTCCAAATCATGAACCGTAAAAACCCTTGGCAACTAGACTTCCAGAGCTTTCCAACCATGTATGGTACATCATCTGGTACATTCCTAGAAGTTACCATTTTGATGTTGAAGAAAACCCAT
This sequence comes from Narthecium ossifragum, assembly GCA_963920575.1. Classification (NCBI taxonomy): domain Eukaryota; kingdom Viridiplantae; phylum Streptophyta; class Magnoliopsida; order Dioscoreales; family Nartheciaceae; genus Narthecium; species Narthecium ossifragum. The sequence goes on from OY986973.1 coordinate 8,256,607, forward strand.
GTAATCGTTTCAGCTTCTTTTAGCACCAATTTCCTGCATATTCCAAATAACTTTGTGAAGTAACATATAAGGATGAAATCATCTATATAAAGCATGAAAAGCCAACAAATAAGCTGTTCTTAATCATGTTCAGAGTGCATTTCCAAGCACTCATCTGATGGGGGCTGGGATCTGGCTGAGGTGGTGAAGCTGGGTAAGGTGGCAGTGGGGGGTGCTCAAGCTGAGGATTTGATAGCTTTGGCTCCTCAACTATCTCCTGGATCTCTTTTCCAAGATCTGCTTCTTCTTGTTCGGTTTCTTCTTCCATGATGGTTGCTGACGTCCCACTTGGAGTTGATCTCGGAGTCACATGTGGAGTCAGAGTCGGAGTCACAATCGGAGTTGTAATCTGAGTTGTATTTGAATTCTGCCTCAAAGTCCTAGTTCGGATCTCATCAAGAATTTCTGAACAAATCCTTGCTATAATCTGAGTTTGACTAGGATTCCTAGTTGGAGTAGGATTTGTAACCACAGTTCTCAGTAGGATTTTGAGTCCAAGTCATACTCTAAGTTTGACTCGGATTCCTAGTTGGAACTAGGATTTGTAGTCCTTGTTCCAGTAGAATTTGGAGTCCAAGTCGTAATCAAATGCCCGTTGGTGTTTGCAGGTTTAGGTTGGTTGTAGGGTGGAGGTAATGGCTGATAAAGAGGTGATGGTTTGTAGGGAGGGAAAGGAGGCTCAAGGTTTGGATAATGAGGGTCGGTTCATAGGCAAGTGGGGTGTGAGGTGAGTAATAATAGGGTTGTGGAAGAATTGGGTTGTAGGCTGCATAGGGTGGAGGAAGAGGATGATATGGCGATGGAATATAGTTTGGGACAGGAGGTTGGTGTGGGTTAGGGTTCTATAGGGATGATGATGGAGGTAAGCGATGATGATGTGAAAGAGGTATCGTAGGTGGTAGTGTAGGATAGGTTGGTAGGGCATATGTCGGGTGAGTAAGAAGTGAGATAGGAGAAGTTGGTTCTGATCCCACCAAGACATAGGAGGAAATAGGGCATGGTACTCCTGCCATCATAACAACTTCTAGAAGGCCTTGGGCGGCACAGTCATCGGAACGGAGCTCTGATACCAAGTTGATACGATACACCTTCTCTAGGGCTTTCATACCTAGTCTCAGCTCCTCCTTAGCCAAAGCTATGGCTAGGTCGAGAGATACCTTTAAGGTTTTAGGAGAAACACCCTAGGTATTCGACGAAGAAGGCTTAAATGGAGGAGAGAGACGGATGAGGAAGAGGATTACCTCGCAGCTTTCTCTACGGTTGGCCGGCTACCCTTGGGGGATCCAAGCCTTGGAGAACGTGGCAATGGTGAAGAGGTGGCGGAGGGGAGCACGATAGCCAAGGGGGACACCGTGGAGTTGGAGTTCGACGGTGGAGGCGTGGACGACAGCGAAGAGGGAGAGAAGCTTGACGGCGGACGAAGGATGGCAGCGAACGACGGAGGCCGGTGGTGGAGAAAGGAGGCCGGCGGTAGGGAAGGCAAGTGGAGTTGGTTGAATTAGGGTTACAGCTACTCCTAAGATTATTCTACTAATAACTCTACTTAATTCATGAAAATTCATCCATAACCTAATACAAACTATAGATGTCCTTTTATGGAGGCCTTGACAGAGTTCTAATCCAACTAGAGTACTACTTTGCTTTAATCAGCAAGTAATAATACTTTCCTACTAAGACTCAATCATAACTCAAACTTCATAATAACCAGAACTCATAATAGGAACTAATAAAGCAAAGCATAAACTGGACTCAAATTAGGAT
>OY986973.1:8258606-8523606 GCA_963920575.1 Narthecium ossifragum
GTTGGAGCGCCACCAACGCGATCTCTCTCCTTCTCCGGCGCCGTTCTTCATCAACCGCTCTTCCCCGACCTCAACTCCGACCGACATCGACATTCCCTCCAAGCACACCGGCAGACACTATGCGTCGCCCCACTCTCCTCTGTTTCCTCCCAATCTACTCTCCTTTGTTTCTTCATCCACCGCTCTTCCCTGACCTCAACTCCGGCCGACATCGACATTCTCCTCTGTTTCTTCCAAGCACACCGTAGCAGCGGTGGGTATGGTGGCGTGGGTGGCTGCGAGTTTGTCTTGCTCTGTTGCAGCTCCGGCGATCGAGTTCTGTGTCGTTGCGATAGAGTTCGGCGGTGCGATGGAGGCAATCTAGAAAGCGTGGGCCGCCGGTGCCGGTGCAACCTGCGGAGGAGAAGGCCGTCATGGGGAACACCGATTGCGTCGAAGTTCCACCGCACATGTTTGGTCCACATCCGATTGCTGATTCTTGGGTGATCACGTTCTTCATCGTGATCCCATGGGAGCTTTCGAAGCAGAACATGTTCTGTTCGGTGGATCTCTGATGGGTTTTTGTTAAAGATTGGTTTTTTTTATTGATCTTTGATGGAGCAATTGGTGGCTGAGGTAGCATTCTTCTCACTTCTCTCTTTAGTTGCGGTTTAGTTTGAGAAGTTTGAGTTTTTATTTGATATGGAATCGTGATGATGTTTTTAAACCAGGTGCATATATAGCTCTTCATGTTTTCGGTTTACTGTATGACCTTTCAATGTATCTAATCAATGTGTAGTATTTACTCTGTGGATCTTTAGTTTTTTTTTTCCATAATTAATGTTATCATCATGCTTTCCTGAGATAAAAGCTGGGATCTCCATATCTCTCAAGCATATAGGTGTGCAATTTCGTCTATTTTTGTATCGTTCTTTTGAATTGGTTACTTATGTCCATTTAGAATTTTTTTTAGTTTAAACTTTAAAGTATGCAGCAAGCTAAAGCATGTTATAAAAGCTCAGCTCTTCTTCCATAGAATCGGTTGCAACTAAATTTCGGAACATTAGGTGAACATCTTTCATGAGATTATGAGCGGATGTGTTCTTGGTTTCTTACCTTGATCTCTTTGGCTGTTGGATCTCAAGCTGGTTGCATGCTTTGTGGTACCACAGAGATAGCATAACTTGGGATGGCACCTGTTCAAGGAGATTTTTCTATATTAGTCACTTGATGTTAATCTTATTTGACATCATATTTTCTGTAGCTTATGGATAGTTTATTTTCTTGGTTTCTTCCCTTGATCTCTTTGGCTGTTGGATCTCAAGCTGCTTGCATGCTTTGTGGTACCACAGATATAGCATAACTTGGCATGGCACCACCTGTTCAAGGATATTTTTCTACATTAGTCACTTGATATTAATCTTATTTGACAGCATATTTTCTGTAACATATGATAAATTGCTATATTCTGTTTGTTTCTCTTCTTCTCTAGGTAGAAACCAATGGATCTAGCTGGAACTTTAACAATAAAGTCTAGATGACATCTATGAAACTTGAACAATTTAGTTTTTTTCCTACTTCAAGTTTCAGCTGAAACCCCTATTTGGTATCGATAAATCAGGCAAAAATGACAGAACCAAAGAAGATCAGCTCTTATGCACTCAAACCTTCACCACCATAGGCCACCCCCACCACCACCACCACCACCTCCTCTGATGACCTCTAGACTTTATGTTCAAGTAAGCTGAAACTTGAACAAGTCTAGATGTCATCTAGGCCCGTGCCACACATATAATGGCTTCCAACAAAAAAACATCATGATCAAGTATGATTTATCAATCTATTCTGTTGTTGAGAATTGCTTTTGAGATGGAGGGCCATCAAAATTGCAATTGTTTGACATCTCTCTATTTGTGTTATGCAATTTGAAGTATCCCTATTTAGTAGGTATGCAAATCAAGAACCAGGCAGATGATCGATGACCACGGTATTCTTCAATCCACTGCCAGCTCCAACTGCTTAGGGTTAGCCCTCATTTTGCTTTTTAACATGAAGCTCAGATATAGTATCTCTAGATTCTTTCATTGTTATAACCTTGCAAAGTTTCTTTTCACTACCGCAACCCGTCTGTCTCACCATTGAATTCCAATTGGTGGTTTTTCCTCCTACTGGTGAATTGCTCCTCGGATCGATTTAAAGTTTTGCAGTTTGACTCGGCTCTTTTATATAAAAAAAATGTAAATTTTTTTCAATGTTAAAGCATGTGAATTGTTCTGTTAATCGTTTACAATAGAGCAGTTTATCATTGGTTTGATTGTGTTGTTTCTCATTGTAACAAAACTCGGCACTGTCACATTTAAAGTTGATAAAAACATTTCCTTGAGGCAACACATCTTAAATTTGACAGTATAGAAAAGATTTCAATTGGCTATTCATTTCAAGTGGAGCCTGTGGGTCACTCAGGTGAAGAGATCCTTTCTATTAGACAATTCCATTACTTTTTTCGTACTCTCAACTGTACTGAATAACTGTTAATGCCACAGACTCAATGCATCAAATGCACATAAATGCAGAAACAGGTTAAAATGGAAGATAGGTGACTGATGAAATAACCACATTAAAATCATCAAAATTTTCTTCTGAAAAAATTATGACCGTGTCCACATCCATACTTTTGACAGAGAAAATCAAAAGTGAAGTAGCTTTGATAGCTAGGAAAGAAGAATCTGGACAACAAAGTGTACATTTTGAGTCATTGATGTTTGCATTGTACATATGCGGTTATCCATTTATCAGCATAACATTGTTGCCTGGCTTTGAGTACAAATTTTAGTGAGATATTTACCTCAATTAGATTTGTGCAAATTTTGCCTAGCTTTGAGTACAAATTTTAGCATGGCATTGTTGCATTGCACATATACGGAGGAGGTGTAAGAGAGAGATCCGTGCCCAACCGTTCCAGGGGCACGGGTTTCCACTAGTATAAATATATGTACGTATAGTTTGTTGTTGCTTTATCAGCTTTCTTTGCATGCTTAGTATAAATGGGTTGACGGTATGTCCTTACTTTCTTGTGGTTAACCGAGGGAGTCATGCCCCTCGGGAATGTGTAGAATAAGTGGGCCGAAGGTGTGCCCTGTCGCTTTCATATAGCCCAACTGTTTGTCGGCGTGCGCCGGGGGCGTAGTATAGAATGATTGGATGCTTGGTCCTGTTGGGTAACTTGGTTGGTAGAATTAACATTGTATTTGTAGATCGGTTATCTGTGGGATAACTGTGGAATCTTAGTCCGTCAGGTGCCGGAGTGCACTGAAAGCTATTGTATAGTGGCGTTGCCGATTATTGTTAATTGTTATAGCTTAACCTGTTGACTCATATGTTGATGTGGCATATAGTGACATCTAGGTTAGATGCTTATATAGGTCCATGCACTGTATGCATTAGAGAGGCATTTCAGGTTAGGCATGGGCGATGGGTTACTGATGATGATGCATAATTTTATATTTTTTATCCCTTGATACTTAGTTTCCTGTGCTTATTTGGTACCTAAATACACTCATTATTATTATATTTTGATTTAGGATGCAATTGAAGTCCTTAAGTTCGAAAAGAAGCTGAAAAGAGTATATGGATAAACTATAAAGATTAAACTATACCTGCTGATGAAGAATCAGTTAATGTGCCATATATGGTTGGAAGGCTCTTGAAGTCTAGTTTTTGGATAATTTTACAGTTCGTGATTCCGAGTTTTCTAGAGGAAGTTAAGGCAATTGTAGTACCAATGACGCAGTCTGGATGGCCAAACAGTAAATACTCAGGAAAGAAAGATCGATTATTTTCCCTAAACGAATCGATCCTTTTATGCAAACAAACCTGACAGAACACATACTTTTCAGATGATCATAGAAGGATCAATCCTCCTTTCACTCGAGAAGATTGAGGAAATCGCCGATTCAAAAGATCAATCTTTCTCCTATTGAAGGATCCATCCTACTGAGAAGGATCCATCCTACTCCTATCAAAGGATCCATCCTACTGAGAAGGATCGATCCTTTGCCTTACAAAGGATCGATCTTCCTCGAGCCTAGTCAGAAATTGAAGATTTTGATATCAAAGGATGGATCTTACACCTATGGAAGGATCAATCTTACACCTATGGAAGGATTGATCTTACCTTCGCAGTGAAGAAAATTAACGGTTCAGATCTAATCCGAGGATGGAGAGACTTTGGGCTATAAACATGACTCTTTCTAGGGTTTAAGGGAGATTCCTAGATACTTTTGGCTGCTACTTTCTACTCTTTTATATTTTTCCTAGGTTTTCTCTAGATTATTGGAATCTTTTGAGGATTGTTCTTGATGGCCTTGCGTGGCTAAATTTTGATTCTTGGTCAAGGAGACTGAAACCTTGGAATTAATGAAACTGTGAGCTCTAATTTATTTTTATTGTTCAGCTTATAGTTGAGTATTGGATGTTCTTCTGTGATTAAATATTCATGGTTGTCTTATCTAATTGCTAGGAGGCCTACTAGTTTATTATTCATTGCGATCTACTATTAGGTTGGATATCAAATCCGTAATTGTTTGATCCCTCTAATCTGCGAAGCAACTGAGATCTATTGATTTACTGCATTTCAAAGATTAAGAGATCTTAGGATGAATATTCGACTAGATTAAATGCAACCGCATGTGCTTGTGTTGTTTAGCTTCATCGATCTCCCTATTTTTAAGGTTGCTGCTAGATTAAATCTACAACGGTTGTCTAAGGTTGTTTGGTAGTTAGGGTTGATTAGATCGCTTGTTTCTAATTAACTACGATTGAGGAGAGATTCGAATTCAATTCGAATGGTGAATATTCATGGTATTTACTTGATATATACTTGCATCAATGATCAGTTATAAGGATTCCGATGGTGGATGTTGACTTAGACCAAGATTTGTTCTCTTGATTTAATTCTTTTCTTCAATTTAGATTATTTCTATTTTATTTTCGTTTTACTCAAAACCCCCTATCCTTGTTCACATAGCACAAAACCTAGGCTAGACCTCTTCGTGGGATCGGTTCGTACTCGCACTAGTACATTTATTTTAACGAGTATTGGTTTTATTTTTGAGTGCCTACGACAACACATCAAATTTTGGCGCCATTGCCGGGGTGTGTTTCTAGTTGATTTTTGTACTTATTGTGATCTTTATTTCATAAACAAGGGTTTATTTCGTTTATCAGTGATTTAGCGTAGGATTTTTATTTATCTTCATTACTCTAGACCTTCTCTTAATTTGTTTTTCTCGGTTCACAGGAATCTTCTTGATTGTGTATGAGTATAGCTCGATCTTTTAATCAAGGTGATTACAGTATGATCCAGAGATAGAAAGAACTTTTCGCAGGTTAAAGAGGGAAGCTCGGAGAAACTTTGAGGAGAACGATTTCGATCTTGATTTCTCATTTGCTAGCGATTTTGGATTAGAAGAGGAAGAAGTCATGGCCGGAAATTGGACTTTGAAAGAATTGACAGCCCCAGATTTGAATCAACAACCCTTATGCATTACATTCCCTACTTTGGATGCTACTACTACTTTTGAATTGAAATCTGGACTAATACATCTCTTACCCAGTTTTCATGGACTTGCAGGTAAGGATCCTCACAAGAATTTAAAGGAGCTTCATATTGTGTGCACAAGCATGAAACCTATGCGGGTGACTGAAGATCAAATCAAATTGAGAGCCTTCCCATTTTCTTTGAAGGATTCGGCTAAGGATTGGCTTTATTATTTACCCTCTGGGAGTATTACCACATGGAACGAGATGAAGAGGTTGTTTTCGGAGAAATATTTCCTAGCTTCAAGGGCGGCTAACATTCGGAAAGAGATCTGTGGTGTAATGCAGCATAACAGAGAGTCTCTACACGAGTATTGGAAACGTTTCAAGAAATTATGTGCAAGCTATCCCCATAATCAAATTAGTGAGCAATTACTTATCCAATATTTTTATGAGGGCTTACTAACCACTGACATGAGTATGAATGATGTCGCTAGTGGAGGACCTTTGGTGGATAAAACGCCTGAAGCCGCGAGAAACTTGATTGCAAATATGGCGGTTAATTCTCAATAATTTAACACTAGACTTGATTCTTATTCAAAACATATTAATGAGGTAAATGTTTCATCTCTTGAAAAATAGATTGCGAGTCTAACTTCTCCTGTTCGTCAATTAACTGTAGGTAATATGCAAACAGCGAAGGTTTGTGGAATTTGTTTAGTGACAGGGCATCCAACTGATATGTGCCCAACTCTTCAAGAGGAGCCCAATGAACAAGTGAATGTTGCGGGTAGTTTCCCTGGACTACCGCAAAGGAAGTATGACTCATATTCAAACACGTATAATCCGGGATGGAAGGATGACCCCAATCTCAATTACGGGAATCCACAAGTAAATCAACCCACAACTTAAATACGCCCAACTGGCTAGCAATATCAACAATATAGATCGTCATAACCCCCGAGACAACAACAAAACCCAACCTCTAATTCTGGTAAGTCTTTAAAAGATATTGTTACATCCCTTGCTACTAATACTTTGCAATTTCAACAAGAGGCAAAGGCCAGTATTCAGGGTTTGGAACATCACGTGGGCCAGATGGCGACAACAATTAGTAAGCTGGAGGCGCAAAATTCGGGGAAATTACCCTCTCAAACGGTAATAAATCCATGAGAAAATGCAAGTGCAATTATTTTGAGAAGTGGTAAAGAAGTTGAGATTCCAGCAAAGGAAGTCACCGCAAGGAAAAGAACAAAACATTGTTGCGGACAAAGACTTTCCCGATGACGACGACGCACCTAAAAGTAAGTTTCCATCTCTTTCTGATTATAAACCAATGCCTCCTTTTCCTCAGACTTTAGTAGAATCTAGAAGACCAGAGAAGAATTCAGATCTATATGAGAATTTTCGCCGATGCGAGGTAAATATTCCACTCTTAGATATTATTAAACAAGTAACTCGTTATGCTAAATTCTTGAAAGAATTGTGCACAATTAAGATGAAACGGAAACTTAAAGGATGTGAGAAGGTGAGAGTAGGTGAAAACGTTTCTGCAATTCTTCAAAGAAAAATTCATGCAAAGTGTAAAGATCAAGGTATGTTTACTATTCCATGTACAATTGGTAACACTAAATTTGAAAGAGTCATGATAGATTTAGGAGCTTCTATCAATGTCATGCCATATTCTCTTTATGTTTTTTTGAAAATTTGACCTTTGAATGAAACTGGTGTTGTGATTCAGTTGGCTGACAGATCTAATGCCTGTCCTAAAGGTGTAGTTGAGGATATTCTTGTGCAAGTTAATAATTTAGTTTTCCCTGCTGATTTCTATGTGGTTGATATGGAGAATGATGATCACACAACTCCTATTTTGTTGGGAAGACCATTCTTAAAGACATCCAATAATAAGATAGATATGCGTAGTGCCGTAAACAAAGGCGCTGCTTGGGAGGCAACCCAAGGGGAGTTCGTTCTTTTCTCATTTTATTTTTGCATTTCCATTTTAGTTATATTTACCTTTTCTTTGCATTCCTCCTTGCATTGGAGACAATGTCAGTTTCAAGTGTGGGGGAGGAGATCTAGGTTGCATTTGCCATGAGCGAGAACTAGTTAAGCTTGACATATTCATAACATGATTGAATGAGTAATCTTGCTGACTTAGAATGAATTAGTTGAGTTATTTTCCTTGAGATGGTAGTGACTAAATTTAGTAGACAAAAGCTGGTGAGATTTTGAGCCTTTAGACAGACACATTCATATCAGTCTCACTATTTTCTTTCATGAGAGATATTCTTCCATGGATTTATTTCTCTAGAACTTGCTTCGATTCTATTCGGGATCACATTGGCACATGCATACATGAACATGATTAAGGCCATCTTTGTTATAAGCTACATAAGCCAACTAGCCTACCTTGTGATTAAATTTTCAAAGAACTAAACACCTTTGAGCTTTATTGACTTCATTGTTAACCCACATTACAAGCTTTAAACCAGAAAAAACAATACCGTTAACTAAGCCATAAAACTAGTGGAGTGTTGACCATCATTATGACATGTATGGGTGTGCAAGTTTCAAGTGTGGGGGTATTTAGATATATGGTATGGCTATGAGTGGTGAAATGGAGTATGTTTTCATTCTCAATCCATGAGTATGTTTTTTCTTTGAAGAAAAAAAAAAGAAAAAAAAAGAAAAGAAAGAAAGAAGAAAGTGAAGGAGGAAACTGTTTTTCATGTTACAATATGTGTTTATGAATCCTCCTAATACTCCAAGAAAGGGGTATATTTATGTATGATTTCTACAAATGTGGAAGCTTTTGCAAAAGATTGTTCCCTATTTCGGTTAAAAATTATTCCTTTGAACAATCTTTTTGCCAATGTAGTAATGTTATATGGTTTGAGTATGTTAAAGCCAAATTGAGGAAGTTGTTGAATGAAGTGATCGCATTCCCAAATATTTCCCACCTTAATCCTAGACCCCATTACAACCCTTTGAAGTCCTTATGATTCGTGTTATGCATGTGATTCTAGTGGTGGAGAATGAGAAGATATGCAAGCTTATGGTAGATCATTTTTATTGGAATGAATTTGAGTGAAATACATGCCCTTCAAACACATGAGAGTTGAGTGTTTATTTTCGTGAGGGTCTACTTATTTAGTATGCTCCATCTTCAACCTAAAATGCTTACTGATTGATTTTTAAGTTGTCTAAAAATGTTTGATCATGATATGTTATGAGTTTTGTACATAGCTTGATTGTTCTTTGTTGATGGTGTTGCAACCTTGATTTGTTGAGTAGAGTGAGTTTTAGTTTTGCCCGAGGACGAGCAAAATCTATGTATGGGGGAATTTGATGATGATCCATAATGTTATATTTTTATCCGTTAATACTTAGTCTCATGTGCTTATTTGGTACCTAAATACACTCATTATTCTTATATTTTTATTTAGGATGCAATTGAAGTACTTAAGTTCGAAAAGAAGATGAAAAGAGTATATGGATCGAATTCAAAGATTAAACTGTACCTGCTGATGAAGAACCAGATGATGTGCCATACATGGTTGGAAAGCTCTTGAAGTCTAGTTTCTGGATAATTTTACGGTTCATGATTCCGAGTTTTCCAGAGGAAGTTACGGCAATTGTAGTACCAATGGCGCAATCTGGATGGCAAAACAGTAAATACTCAGGAAAGAAAGATCGATCATTTTCCCTAAAAGGATCAATCCTTTTATGCAGACAGACCTGACAGAACGCATACTTTTCAGATGATTATAGAAGGATCGATTCTCCTTTCACTCGAGAAGATTGAGGAAATCGCCGATGCAAAGGATCGATCTTTCTCCTATCGAAAGATCCATCCAACTCTATTGAAGAATCCATCCTACTCTATCAAAGGATCCATCCTACTGAGAAGGATTGATCATTTACCTTACAAAGGATCGATCTTCCCCGGGCGTAGCCAGAAATTAAAGATTTTGATATCAAAGGATCGATCTTACACCTATGGAAAGATCGATCTTACCTTCGCAGTGAAGAAAATTAATGGTTCAGATCTAATCCGAGGATGGAGGGACTTTGGACTATAGATATGACTCTTTCTAGGGTTTCAGGGAGATTCCTCGATACTTTTGGCTGCTAATTTCTACTCTTTTATATTTTTCCTAGGTTTTGTCTAGATTATTGGAATCTTTTAAGGATTGTTCTTGATGGCCTTGTGTGGCTAAATCTTGCTTCTGGGTCAAGGAGACTGAAACCTCAGAATCAATGAAACTGTGAGATCTAATCTATTTTTATTGTTCAGTTTATACTTGAGTATTAGATGTTCTTCTATGATTTAATATTCATGGTTCTATTGTCTAATTGCGAGGAGGCCTACTAGTTTATTATTCATTGTGATCTACTGCTAGGTTGGATATCAAATTCATAATTGTTTGATCCCTCTAATTTGTGAAGCAACTGAGATCTATTGATTTACTGCGTTTCAAAGATTAATAGATCTTAGGAAGAATATTCGACTAGATTAAATGCAACCGCGTGTGCTTGTGTTGTTTAGCTTCATTGATCTCCCTATTCTTAAGGCTGCTACTAGATTAAATCTACAACGCTTGTCTTAGGTTGTTTAGTAGTTAGGGTTGATTAGATCGCTTGTTTCTAATTAACTATGATTGAGGAGAGATTCGAAGTCAATTCGAACGGTGAATATTCATAGTATGAATTGATATATACTTGCATCAATGATCTGTTATAAGGATTCCGATGGTGGATGTTGACTTACACCAAGATTTGTTGTCTTGATTCAATTCGTTTCTTCAATTTAGATTATTTCTATTTTGTTTTCGTTTTACTCAAAAGCCCCCCCCCATCTTTGTTCACATAACACAAAACCTAGTACTCGCACTACTATATTTATTTTAACGAGTATTTGTTTTATTTTTGAGTGTCTACGACAGTACATCAGTTACTCGCCGATCCAAGAATCTCGGATAGCTCGGATTTAGCTCTAGGACCAAGGATGGCTAGTAAGGTCTAGGAAAGGATTGTATTGGATTAAATCATTGTATTCTTGAGGTTGGTGTCTAGCTGGCTATAATCATTTTTGATTGAGGTGTATAGGTCGCCAAGGGATCCAGTCTCAGTATTTGGTGACGTGACGTGAGTTCCCCCTAGAGATGAGAGGGAACTATGGGAATTTGTAGTTCCCTTTCCTTCTGTATGCCGTAGAGTAGAACCCTATTGAGCTTTATTGCTCACTCCTACCCGCAGCATTTTGCAGGTGCAGGCGCCAGCTCATCCTCTGTAGTTCCAACTGGACCAGCTCTTGGCTGCGCGATGAATTCCGGAGGCGTTTGAGGTTGTCGTGGGAGATCTTTTGTACTTTTTGTGGTTTTAATATGTAGGCATCCTTCGAGGACCTTTGTAAATGTATAATTTCCCTCTTCAAGGAAATTTTGTTAAGAATATGTATTTGATGTCTAAATAGTACAACTTGATGTTAACTTAATAGAATCTCGTTTCTTCAAATCTTGTGGAGTAGATTGTTAGAATTATAGTTTTACCCTTGGAAGTCATTTTGTTAAAATTATCTCTGTTTTCTGCATTGTATCGTGCAAGATTGGATGTGAATGGTAGTAGAAACCCTCATGCCCCGGACTGGATGGCTTTTCTGGGTCGGGATGTGACATCTTCCTCCCTGCGGGTGAAGCATCCTCAATACATCTCCACAGGACTGGAGTTCTCTACGGGCTCAATGTAGTTGGAGTGGACCTTGAGTGGTTGTTGATGAGTGCATGAAAGTGCACTCTGAACAACCTTATAACCATCTCAATTGCTATATTATTATCATTAATCAACATCTTTACTACTATTTTTATATCTATATATTGCTTCACATAGTTGTTTGGAAAATGCAGGAAATTGGAGCTAAAAGAAGCTGAAAAGTGTATATGGATCAACTTAAAAAATTAAACTGTACCTACTTATGAAGAACCAGATGATGTGCCATATATGGTTGGAAAGCTCTTGAAGCCTAGATTCTGAAGAATTTTACGGTTCATGATTCCGAGTTTCCTAGAGGACGTTACGGCAATTTCAGTACCAATGGCGCAGTCTAGATGACAAAACAGTAAATACGCTGGAAAGTCCGATCGATCCGACACCTAGAGTCCGATCGATCCGACTATGCAGAAACCTGACAGAACACATATTTTTCAGCTGTACACAGTCCGATCGATCCCTCCATCCCTCCTACTGAGTCCGATCGATCCGACACCTATAGTCCGATCGATCTGACTCGGGTGAAGCCAGAAATTAATGTTTTTAATGAGAGGGATCGATCCGACACCATGGGAGGGATTGATCCTACTTTCCCAGTGAAGAAAATCAACGGTTTAGATCTAATCTGTGAATGGAGAGACTTTGGGGCTATAAATAAGAAACTTAGGGTTAATCAAAAGGGAGTTCTTGAACGTTTTTGGAGGCTCTTTCTGGACGTTTTCTAAGGGAAGAAGATGAAGACATCTCCATCGATGGTCGAGTAATCCGCGGGCATGGCGGACGGATGATCTAGCGAGGACTAGGGCTTCTTCTCCAACAATGGTTCATAGTTTTAATCTTTATTGTTAAACTCTTTTCTATATATTGGATCTTCAAAGACTATTTTTAGATTATAGATTTCTATGTGGATGATTAATATTATGAATCCAGTCATGCTTCTTTCATGATCTTATAATCCCATAGTTATCTCTTTTGATTCTCCTACCGAGTCTCGCGAGACCTTTTGCTATGCATTGCCCGTAGTGACAACTGGTATTGTGTATTCTTAGGGATCTTGTAAGACAAGGTTGGGGCTCTATCCCGAGGAATCTTTGCTATGCATTGCCGATTGTGAGAGTTGGTATTGTGTATTCTTAGAGATCTGGTTAGATAGAGTTAGGGCTTTGTCCCGATGAACTTTTGCTGCGCGTTGCCTGTAGTGACAGCCGGTATCGTGTATTCTTATGATCTGGTAGGACGGAGTTAGGGTTACAACGAGAAGAACCAACCAAAGAAAGAGACATTTATATTTTATCAGATTCATAATTCTATATCTTCCGGTTAAGGTGATTGGGATGTGAATCCCTTAACTGAGTATTATATGAACCATTGAGAAGAGAAGAACCTAAATCCAAGTGAAGTGATTCCTGAAGCCTAGCCTCATTCAAATCTTGATTTCTTTCTTTAACTTTATCTTTCCATTACATCTTCGATCTATTTTCTTAACTTTTTACGATCTTGATTGTTTTCGATACATTGTTATCTGTGTTTCTGGATCTTTCCTGCTTATCTCTCTGTGGGTTTGACCTCTCTTATGCTGTACTGCACCGCGACTGCTGTGCATGACACATTTGAGCGACATCAGTTGTCGATCTGCATGCACAATTTCCAAATGATTTTTATTCCATAGTATTAATAGTTGATGGAGCGATGATGGGATGCATGCGTTGGCGTAAAGCCAATTGCGTCCGAGCAAAGCATTGTAGCTTGCCTTTGTGTCAACTACAAAGAAACCAGTAGTTGACACTTTGCCTCCGATCATGACCTTCATAGGGAGAGCACCGATGGCCATAGTCAATCGGCCTGTAAAGCCATGGTTCACTAGTTTTGTGGGAAACAAGTCGGAGGGTGTTTTCCCGAGAGGTGTCAGCATAGCCTCGGGTAGTAGGCTGATGACTGAGCCATTATCAATTAAGACTCGAGGCACAATGACTCTGTCAAATTTTGCTCTAACGTACAGAGCTTTCAAATGCTCCTTATTGGTTTCGTTTGGTTTCTCAAGCAAGAAATCAAAGGAATTTGGAGTAGATTGCGTACCGGCTTTGGGAGAAGCGATGTCGCTGGCTATGAGGTCTACATTGGCGAGCTTTTGCTCCGGAATGTTGTCATAGAGCTTGATATGTCCCAGGGATTCAGTGTCCTCGACATCCCCTTCCAGGTGATCGATTTGGACTCTCTTGTTGGAGAAGATGGCTGGCAGAGTGAAGGTCATATTGCAATCAGCAATCTGGGAATCGAACTCGTTGATGCGTATGGAGTTGGGTCGATGATGAATCTTTTCTGGCAACATGTCATGGAAGTCCGAGCGCGATGATGACTCTGCGTCACTGAACCCCGTATCCCAATCTTTCTCTAGCAGGTGTTTGAGAACAGAGGAGGAGTTGTCGGTCGAGGTGACGTAGTAGCCCTGGGAGAGTTTGACTCTGTTCTTCATCGTGCGGCGCTGGTTCCGGGATACCCTCACTGTTGCGGCCCTGGCCGGTTGAGGGTGATGAGAAGTAGTCCTCCTCATGACTGGATAAGCCTCCGGGTAAGGAGTGGGCTTTGTAGGGGTAAGAATCTCCACTGGTTTGATCTCGGACACCCTCTTGAAGACGGAGTCGTTGCTGAATTTTTTATTAATGTGGTGGTGTTGGACTAACTCTTGGTTCACTAATTTGATGTGGAGGAGCATCGAGCAGTGATGGCACATGTCGTCTCGGAGGACTTCGAGATCAGCAGCCAAGACTCCCATGAATGGCATCCGGCTAGACGAACTCCCATGAATGGCATCCGGCTAGATGAAGGTGGGAACACTGGCTGGGGAGCATCAAGGAGGGTCCGCGGACGTTCTCATTCTTGAATAGACTGAGGGACCTTTAGTGATGGCGCACTCGGCTTAGAGGTCATCTTGGGGAGGACGTGCCCTATCTTGGTGATGCTCAGGGCTCGACTCTGCTCGCCGGTCAATGTTAGCTTCTGCTCGGTTGTCATTTGGGCTACAAAGTTGCGGAAGGCATGGCAATAATCAGTGGTGTGACTGTCAGAGAGGTGCCACATGCACTTGCCACGGTTGGCGTCTTCCGAGAGGTATGGGGCTAGCAGCCACTTGGGCACAACCAGTTGCTTGGGCAACTCGTTCACTACTTGCTAGTATCGAGCATTGCGGGATGCGACCTGTACTACCTGCAATTTTGAAGTTAAGTCAGATATCTCGAACACATTAGTTTCAATGTAAAATGCACTGAAAGGGTGACTATCGACTTTAGTTTTTGGAGGCGGATCAGCAAACTTAAGCTCACTGGCCTCAATTCTATCCTCGATGGTGTTGCGGAAGACAACACAATTATTAGTGGAGTGTGTTAACACCCTGTGCCATTTACAAAACTTCTTCCCTTTCATTTTCTCTGAGTCAGGGATTTGATGTCGGAGTTTGATCCGTTTGTTGGACAACAACCATTCAAAGATCTTGTCAGCCTTCGATATGTCAAAGAAGAACTTGTGTGTAGCTCGTTGCATTGACCTAGGAGCCTTGACATTGAGTCGAGTTAGCGGCTCACATATCAATGGTTTGCCTTTTATGAACTCGGTTTGGTCAACCTCCGGTTTTCCAACATCTGATGGTATGTACCATGCGAGGATCTCCTTTGAGTTGACTCTTGTCAGAGCATTTGCTCGTACCTCAAGGCCCTCTAGGATAGCTCGAAGAGGTCATTAAACACCATCCCTTCAAACTTTTTCCTAGGCTCGAAGTCGAGCCCATCCTGGGCTAGTTTAACAAACTCAGACTCGAGGGAGGGGAATCTTGCATCTAATCTTGGCTTGACGGAAACGGGAGATAAACTGCTCGGCCGTTTCCCTAGATTTTTGTCGAATCCGAGCGAATTCTGCCATAGAGATCCCGGGGTCGGTCTTAGAGAAGTAAGCTTGGAATTGACTTTGTAGATCGTCCCATGTGAAGATGGAATTATGGGAAAGATTAATATACCAGGTGAAAGCCGACCCGGTGAGGGATGTATGAAAGATCCTGAGTTTGAGGAAGTCATTATCCCCATTTTCACGACATTCGCAAGTAAACCAAGCCAAATGCTCCAGGGTCAACATATCATTGACCCATGAGAAGAATGTGAACTCCGGTATCCTAAAGTTATGTGGATAGGGATGTTCCCTATCAATGTAATCCGGGTATGGCTTCTGGAGTATAGGTCGATCAATTTTAGGGATCAGAGGTCCGTACATTTGTTCAACGACTTGAGCAATGTAATCTGCCTCGAGTGGAGGGGGCACGGGTCCGAGCCTCTCAAAGTTAGGATGTTGTGGTCTCAGAGGCGGGGCCCTCCACTCCTCCTTACCCCAATTATGATGTTGGGGATGTTTCGGTTGACCTCTAGCATAATACGGTTCCTTTTGAGCTATGGGTTGAAGTTGTTGCCCCCCTGGTGTGTACAAAAGGATCGGGCGGCACTCCCGGTTGCCCCCTTGTCCGGTGGGATAGGTGACTTGATCGGGGTAATTTCCCGTGTAGCCTGCCTGGGTATTTTGCCCTCCCAGGGTAACCCATCTGGAGTTGTGGCCCTCTGAGGTGACCTGGTGGGCCCTGCTGCCCGCTTGGGACTCCCATAAGATCGGTTTGCCTCGGAGGGTAACCGGTCGGAGGATCCGAGCTCTCCTCATAACCCCGAGTCACGACGCTATAAGGCACATGTGCCCAGAGTCTCGAACTTCCATTATGTGCTATGTGCACATTCGATCCGCCTCGATCTACATATTCTTGAGGGAAGGCGTTTGAGGTTGGGTTTGGATATCCTAGAGGAGGTGGCTGGGCACATGAGCAAGGGATGTCATGTGAGGACTTGCTCCCCTAACCTGGCTTGACCGCGTAGGTCGAGGGCTGTTTTCCTGTTCGTTTGGTTCCGCGTCGAGTGCGATCGGGCAATCGTATTGGCTTTTTGGACCCCATGTGCAATTTGGTAAAATTGCACCCCTGACGGTCAGTTTTACACCGATGTTGTGCATACACTGTCTTGCATTGATGAATGTGTTTGATTAGAACCTTAGGGGTGCTTTCAATCGGAAGATCGGAGCTTAATCGGGAAAGATCGAATTGAACGGCTGAGATTGTCTCAAATCTCTATAAATAGCCTTGCTTCTTCTCTCCCATCCTTTCTTTCTCTTTCTCTCCTCCTCTCTCCTCCCTTGGGCAGCCGGCTGTAGCTTGGGCTGTGGCTTTTCGGCGTGGATCTGGGAGGATCGGAGGCGATGATCTTGTAGATCACCGACACGTCTTTACATGTAGGTGTTTCTACCTATTTCTGATGACATGGTAACCTTAGGATCGGTTGTTTGTGGTTTTGGTGTTTTTATGTTTGTTGGAATGCTTTCATATCCTGTATTCTCGTTCTTTGCTATGCTTAGGACTTGCCATTGCGACGTTTCTGTATTTTTTTGAACGAATCTCGTATTTGTTGTCAGTTTCCAGATTAGATCGACCCAGATCTGATATTTTGTGATTGGATCTTGGTTTTCTTTACATGAATGAATCTCCCACCATCAAATAGACCTCCCCTAAAAGTTAGAGTGGATTCCATCGCCATTTGGTAGATCAAATCCAACAAATTGAGTTTTTCATCGGTTTTGTCGGTCTTCAGTAATTTGTCTTAAATCTGAGGTTTTGATCATCCAAAGTTTGATTTCTTAATGCCAATAGATTCCCCATATCCAAATAGATATCCCCTCCAAGTTTGGTTTTAATCCAACGTGTTTTGGTACTTCGAATCCAAGAAATTGGATTCACGACACTATTCATAGAAGCTACCAACGCAAGAAGGATCGATCTTCTTGTTGCCAGGTAGGCTGCCGACTATGAAGGATTGATCTTCCCATGGGAGAATATTAATCTTTTGTATGTTAGTGTTCTGTCATGTTTAAAATGATCGATTTTCTGTGCATGAAGATCGATCTTGTTGTTCCAGACATAACCCATGTTTGGGGAAGATCGATCTCCTCTGTTCCTGACAGAGCACTCTATTCATGAAGATTGATCTTCTTATGGGAGAATATCGATCTCTTCCTTGACAGAGGACTGCCTTTGTAGAGGATCGATCTTCATGGGATATGAAGATCAATCTCTTACTTTGGCAGTTGGCTTGTGATCTTGATGAGACATGAATATCGATATCTTATCTCAGGTAACCCCATGAAGATCGATCTCTTGTCTCAGGTAACTAGTTTTGATCCGTATTTGATAATATTGATTTCTATTTGACCGGGACTTCTAGCGTAGTTTTCCCAAGTTTGATTGTGGTTGCTTAATTGTTTTCCTAACCATTGTACATAGCCTTATAGGTCCTAGGAACATATGGGGTCGGACCATATATATATATATGTGTAATGTGGTTGACCGGGGGGAGTCATGTCCTCCCGGGAATGTGTAGAATAAATGGGTCGAAGGTGTGCCCTATTGTTTTAATATAGCCCAACTAATTGTTGGCGTGCGCCGGTTGCAGTAGTGTAAAAGTGAATGATTGAATGTGATGATGATGCATAATGTTATATTTTTATCCCATAATACTTAGCCTCATGTGCTTATTTGGTACCTAAATACATTCATTATTGTTATATTTTGATTTAGGATGCAATTGAAGTCCTTAAGTCGAAAAGAAGCTGAAAAGAGTATATGGATCAACTTGAAAGATTGCATTGTACCTTCTCATGAAGAACCAGATGATGTTCCATAAATGGTTGGAAAGCTCTTGAAGTCTAGTTTCTGGAGAATTTTACGATTCGTGATTCCGAGTTTCCTAGAAGAAGTTACGACAATTTTAGTACCAATGGCGTAGTCTGGATGGCAAAACAGTAAATACTCAGGAAAGAAAGATCGATCATTTTCCCTAAAAGAATTGAACCTTTTATGCAGACAGACCTGACAGAGAGCATACTTTTCAGATGATCACAGAAGGATCGATCCTCCTTTAAGTCGAGAATATTGGGGAAATCGTCGAGGAGAAGGATCGATCCTCCTTTCACTCGAGAATATTGGGGAAATAATCGAGGAGAAGGATCGATCTTTCTCCTATCAAAGGATCCATCCTACTGAGAAGGATCGATCATGCTTCTATCAAAGCATCGATCTTCCTCGGGCGTAGCCAGAAATTGAAGATTTTGATATCAAAGAATCGATCTTACACCTATGGAAGGATCGATCTTACCTTCGCAGTGAAGAAAATTAACAGCTCAGATCTAATCCGAGGATGGACACACTTTAAGGCTATAAATAGGATTCTTTCTAGTGTTTGAGGGGGGATTCCTGGATACTTTTGGCTGCTGCTTTCTACTCTTATATTTTTCCTAGGTTTTCTCTAGATTATTGGAATCTTTTGAGGATTGTTCTGGATGGCCTTTTGTGGCTAAATCTTGATTCTTGGTCAAGGAAACTGAAACCTCGAAATGAATGAAACTGTGAGATCTAATCTATTTTTATTGTTCAGTTTATACTTGAGTATTGAATGTTCTTCAATGATTGGATGTTCATGATTGTCTTGTCTAATTGCTAGGAGGCCTACTAGTTTAATATTCATTGCAATCTACTGCTAGGTTGGATATCAAATTCGTAATTGTTTGATCCCTCTAATCTACGAAGCAACTGAGATCTATTGATTTACTGCGT
This sequence comes from Narthecium ossifragum, assembly GCA_963920575.1. Taxonomy (NCBI): domain Eukaryota; kingdom Viridiplantae; phylum Streptophyta; class Magnoliopsida; order Dioscoreales; family Nartheciaceae; genus Narthecium; species Narthecium ossifragum. The sequence goes on from OY986973.1 coordinate 8,277,580, forward strand.
TTCAGAGATTAATAGATATTGGGAAGAATATTCGACTAGATTAAATGCAACCACGTGTGCTTGTGTTGTTTAGCTTCATCGATCTCCCTATTCTTAATGTTGTTACTGGATTAAATCTACAGCGCATGTCTTGGATTGTTTAGTAGTTAGGGTTGATTGGATCTCTTGTTTCTAATTAACTATGAGTGAGGAGAGATTCGAATTTAATTCAAACGGTGAATATTCGAGGGATGAACTGGTATATTTTTACATCAATGATCAGTTGTTGGATTCCGATGGTGGATGTTGACTTAGACCAAGCTTTGTTCTTTTTATTTAATTCGATTCTTCACTTTAGATTGTTTCTTTACTGTTTTTCTCACGCTTAAAACCCCCCCATCTTTGTTCACTAAGCACAAAACCAGGCTAAACACTCTTCGTGGGATCGACTCCTACTCGCACTATTACATTTATTTTGACGATTATTCGTTTTATTGTTGGTCACATGTTTTGGTAGATTTGTCATTATACTTGTAGATCAGTTATCTGTGAGATAACTGTGGAACCTTAGCCCGTTAGGCACTAGAGTGTACGAAAGGCTATTGTATAACGACATTGCCGATGTTGTTAATTGTTGCAACTTGGCATGCTGAACTCTTATGTTGATGTGCCATATAGTGACATCTAGGTTAGATGCTTGTATAGGTACATGCACTATATGCATTAGAGGCATCTCAGGTTAGGCGAGGGCGTTGGGTTCTTCGCCGATCCGGGTGCTCTGGCAGCTCGGATCTTGCTCTAGGACCGTGGTTGGGTAGCAAGATCTAGGGCGTGATTGTTGTAATCAATCATTGTCTTGAGGTTTATATCTAGTTGGCTACAATCATATTGTTGTTGAAGTTTAGAGTTCGTGTCATTTCTCCAAGGCCAAGTGCTAAGGATGGTTGTCGATGAGTTCCCGACGTGGGTCCCCAAGGCATGGGAAACCTTCTATGGTAAGGGTGATCCTGTATGTTCTTGTTTCGCTCCCTCTTGGTAACATGGTCAAGAGAGTGGTTTCATGATAGGAGCCCTTGGAACATCGATAGGGTTATGGGACCCATGGCATACCTTAGACTCGGTGGGGCAACAACACTATTGTTATTTTCCTCCCTTCTATGTGACGTAGAGTAGAATCCTACTGAGCTTTGTTGCTCACTCCTACCCAGGCTGCGTTTTGCAGGTGCAGGCATCAGCTAGACAGACTCCTAGTGGCGCATCGACTTCCAGGGGCACTTGAGGTTGCTTGAGGATATCTATTGTACCTTGATAGTTTGTATATAGACATCCTTCGAGGATTTTTTTTTGTTAAATGTATATTATCCCTCTTGAGGCGTTTTGATATAAAATATGTACTAGATGTCTAAATTGCATAACTTGATGTTAACTTAATAATATTCTTGTTTCCGCTTCTGTGGAGTTCTAGATTGTTAGTAGATTGTTGAATTATAGCTTTACCCGTGGAAGTACAAAATGTTTAATTTAACTCTGAATTCTGCATCATATCACGTCAGCTTGATGTGAATAGTGGTAGTTCCCCTCACACCCCGGTCCGGATGGGTTTTCTAGGTGGGGGTGTGACATGTCAGACCCTCAAAGGATGGCTCGTGTAGCATCTAGAGGTATGGTCGGGGAGCTAAACCTGAGTGCTTCACCATGAAGCCTCTGGTTGAGCTCAACATGCTTGTTGAGGATGGGTTGTAACTAGACTACTACTTCCTTGGCTACTTGTTTGGCTAGAGGAGTAGTGGTTTCAGCTAAGACATGGGTGATTTTCTGATTCACCCTGTTGGCTTGGAGTTGAGTTCTATCTATCAAGAAGACTCCTACTTCGGAGATAGTTTGATGAATTTACTCGGAGACCTATTTCTGAGATCCTATAGCCATGTCTATCTCTCTAGTGACCTCTTGTATGCCCTTGGACGTCAATTCTCGAGCGTCCGATCGGGATGCTTGATATTTGGCTTCTAGGGTTACTGGGAGGGTGTCGAATACTCAATAGAATTGCTCTATGAGCGCAATGAGCAACCCCCTGACTCCATCAATGGCCTTCCAAAAATCGGCTCTGGTTTCTGGACTCCGAGTTTGCCTAGAGTCTTCACCATGCGTGTCCGCTGTTGAGGACGACCGTCGTGGGTTTTGGTCAAGCTATTGATTATCTGGATCATATCGATCTTGCGGATCGACAATGGTGGACTTAAGTGTCATTTTTGGCCTCCCATTGTGGTCGCCAAAAAGCGTGTGGCTAAAAGATTGTACCCGAGATGGATATGTGGTCACCAAGCACGTGAGGTGTGCCAACTGTAGCATCTGTGTATGGACCTGTCCCTCTATACCTGGTCCGATCATGTTAGGTCGAGGGTCTGGTTTGGTTGGTTTTGGCCCAGTTGGCCTTGTTCAATGATCGTGTCGATTGTTGCAGCTCTAAGGGCATTTTGGTAATCTGCCCTTGTGGTAATTGATCATCCAGATTGATGTATAGTTCGGTCGAGGATCAATCGGTGAATAGTAATGATCAATCGGCCATATGAGCGATCGATCGGTCGGGCGGAAATCTAATTTCAAAATTAGTAAAGATAGAGTCCTACTTGATGTGATACTACTTGGGCCGAGTTTCTCTTTATAGAAGGAGGCTTTCTGGCTGAAAATTAGAGCCCCTCCTCCCAAGAGAGAACAGAAAGAATTAGGGTTTCTGAAGACAAAGGAGTCAATGCGTGGATCCTTGGAGTTCTTCATCAATTCTATGACTTCCATCCCCAAGATGAGTGGCTGATTGATGAGTCACTAAATATTCATGATTAAACCCCTTAAATTACCTTTGTTAGGCCTAGAGTAGCTGTATTTAATAGTTTGTTAGTTGATTTCAGGTTTAATCTTGACTCTGAGTTTACCTATGAGGGAACAAGCCGAGTTAAGGAGTCTAAGATTAGCATGCTTGTTATTGATTATGAGTAATTTGTTATGAAGGAAGAAATGAAATGTTTACTTGTTTTACCAATATTATTAATGTTCTTGATTTTCTTAGTAAAAGCTATACTAATGATGAGATGGTAAGAAAGATCCTTAGGTGTCTACCTAAGACATGGGATCCTAAAGTGACAACAATCGAATAAGCAAAAGATTTATCAAAACTGTCACTTGACGAGCTCATGGGTTCTCTCATAACATATGAGATGAACATGGAAAGGAGCAATGATGAAAAGAGAAAGAAAAACAAAACCATTGGCCACAAGTCCACATACAAAGATTCATCGGACTCAAGCGATGAAGATGATGATGAGGCGATGCAAAAGATCACAAGGAGAGTTAGAAAGATCTTCAAACTTCAAGGTGATAAAGCAAACTCTTCTTCTTATTTAAAAAAAAATACTTGTTATCAGTGTAGGAAGCCCGGACATTACAAGTTTGATTGTCCAAAGCTCAAGAAATATTCAAAGAAGAAGAAGAAGAAGGCCAAGAAAGAAAATGAGTTGAGCTCAACCTCTGAAGAAGATGAAGAAGAAATTGCAAACTTTTGTTTAGCTGAATTTGGAGAAAAAGAAAATAAAATTGTCAAGTGGAGGCTCTAGGTATTTGAAGGTGGATAACAATTTGCTATTAAAGATAATGGAGGTATGCATTAAGTTTTCATTGATAAATGATCCCTCCACTATTTCTTTGTGAAGAGTTGATTACTTTTTTTTAAATGACTTCACTTGGTATCATGTTTAACCTTCAAATTTTATTTAAAACATTAAATTCATTCTCTTATGATTTCTTTTATGGTTTTATGAGTTTCTTCCTTCCCCCTCCACTATTTGTTTTTGACGATGTCAAAGGGGGAGAAATATTGTGATGACTTTTTTTTGAAACTTGATTTAAATACTTGGAAACATTTGGATATTTAAAGAATTTTTCTATATTTACTGGATATTTTATGAGAAAAAAAGTCATGCTCAAACATCATATTCAAGATGTACATTTGTCAGATTTTGCACTTTCACACCTTTTGACTTATAATCAAACCTTTTATATCTTTTTAGTGACATATGACCTGCGTGCATTAGTGAATTTCACTTTAGAACATATTTTATGAGATAAATGGATGCATAAATTAAAGGGGAGCTTTCAAGGTTTTATCATCACAATTTAAAAGGTTGACATCATAAAAAAATGGGCATATTGTTAGTCCTAATATTGTTTTAATAATGTCAATATATGTTTGATGATAAAACATTGGTTTAATATTTAAATCCCTTAATTTGGAAATCATTAAGTTCAATATTTTTATGATTTTGTACCTCGTGGTCGATGCGACGGTTGATGCACGGATCGACCGTGGAGTCTGGCGGTCGATGGACGGATCAACCGCGGAGGTTAAAGTCGCGACGGTCGATGTGTCGGTCGATGAGACAGTCGACCGTGGCCTATGTGACTTTATTGTTGAAGCGACGGTCGAACGAGGCATCGACCCTGAGAAGCGGTTTTCACAACCGAGGCTCACAGACGATGTGATGGTCAATGTGACGGTCGACCGTGAAGCTTGAAGGTCGATAGGTGGATCGACTACGGCTCAAGAATAACACGATGGACGATGTGGCAGGCGTTGCGATGATCGATCGGAAGTCACGAAACTAGCCGTTGCAGAAATGCAAAGTAGTCGTTGAAAGCTACTTTTTGAGGCCCTAAAGCTCAAGTATATATGGAAAGAAACAGCAAACTTGGTGGAAGACTAAGAGAGATATTAGTATACATTGTAACAAGTTTTAGTCTTCTTTTGAGAGCTTTAATTTTTGTAAAACTACTTCAAGTTGTGAAGTAGACTTTGTGAGAGATATCAAAGCTAGAGAGAACTTGGAGAGATTGTAAGGTTGCCAAGCACCTGGAAGCTTGGTGGACAACTTATAAGAGGTCTTGCAAGTAGTGGAACCTTAAGGAGGCCCTTGAGTGAAGTGGACGTAGGTAAGGTTTGCCGAACTATTATGAAATCTGGTACATTCTCCCTTAACTCTCATCTCATTCTTCTATTTACTTGCTTTATTTTATACTCTATTCATTTACAAGCATATGGGTTATTAGACTCCTCCTCTCTAGGTTTCCATAAATGATTTTCTTTTATAAGGCCTAAGATCAACCCTCTCTTAGAACTTCATAAGGAACTTATGTAGTTCTTTCTTAGTCTTTGGAGGCTTGGCATCAATAATAGATTTTTCTTTGTTTTGGTCGACCACGCTGATGAACAAGAAAACCAAGAAAATTTCCTGCTTGCACTCCAAATACACATTTTAAGAGATTTAATTTTAATTGGTACTCCCTCATTCACTCAAAGGTGTGAACTAATTGATTAAAATGATCGGCCATAATTGACAATTTAACCACAATGTCATCAACATAAACCTCTACAAACTGGCCGATCATGTCATGAAAAATCATTTTCATCGGTCTTTGGTAAGTAGCACCAGCATTTTTCAATCAAAATGGCATTACAACCCACTCATAGCTACCAAACGCTCTTGGACAACTAAACGCTATTTTATGGACGTCCTTCTCAGGGATATAGATTTGATTATACCCCGAATAACTATCCATGAAGGAGTAAATTTCATTTCCAGCTGTTGAATCAACCATATTTTCCACTGATGGCATAGGATACTCGTCCTTTGGTGTTGCCAAGTTTAAATTTCTAAAGTCAATACAGACTTTAAGTTTGCCATTTATCTTCATAACTGGCACAATATTTGATAGCCACTCTATATATCTGGTTGTTCTAATAAATTTAGCATTTAACATCCGTTTAATTTCTTTTTTGACTTCTAGGATTATATTTGTTGCAAAACGTCGTGGCGCTTACTTGTAAGGCTTAAAATTTGGTCGAGTAGGAAGTTCATGCTCGACAATATTTCTATGTAAACCAGGCATTTCATTGTAATCCCAAGCAAAATAATCTTTATATGAACGTAAGATAGTGATGAGTTCATACCTGACATCTTGATCGAGAAGCTTGCTGATGAAGGTTGGACGATGTTCTTCTCGATCGCCGATGTTGAATTCCTCCAAGGGATCTTGAGCTTGCATATTTCCATGCTTGCCATAAGGAACCTCTTCTTCTTGAGTGATTTGTTTCATGCAATCAATATCGTTCATTTCTTGTACCATGAACGTTTCTAATTGATAAGCCATTAACTTGGCTTTTAAGGCCGTTACAGCGGCCTGATTTACCTCTTGTTCTATACTCATTTTGGAAACCCTTTGGCCGATGATCGGCCATGTTTTGGAGCAAAGACCACAGTGGTTGGTCTTGCATGATAAAAAATCTCCACTACGCAGTTCTTCATTACATCGCAGTTCTCAAATACTACCCTCATGGAATATCGTTCACTTCCATGAAATGCAACAAACCATAATTACAATCATAGAAAGAGGCTTCTACTGCATGTGTTTTTGCTTTGTATGCCATATTATTAGCCATGATAGATTCCATTCCCCTTTTCGCATTCTAAAATAAAAGAAATTGGTGTAAGGACAATGGTACACATCTACTACCATGGATCCAATCTCGACCAAGCATCACATTATAACTTGTTGGTGAATCCATCACAAAGAACGTTGTCATTCTGATAACACTCCCGACCTTGATATCCAAAGGCAAGATCCCTTTAGATGGTGCTGGTACTCCACTAAACCCTATCAATGTGATATCAGTTAGGATTAGATCGGCCTCCGTCTTGCCAAACCGCTTGAGCATCTTGATTGGGATAACATTGACTGTTGCTCCCGTATCGATCAAAACTCTATTCATCGAGACACCATTTATCACGGCCGTGATGTGCAAAGGTCGAAGATGGCGCGTCATAGCTTCTGGCGGCCTGTCAAACACAACCTTGCTTTCTAGTCATTGAATATCATTTTGGGACTTGGCCGATGACCCGGCGACCCCTTGAATTGCCTTGCCTTTATACTTAACTTCAACCTGTATGACCTCTACATTCTCTTGCCCAAACCAGGATGACCAAACTTGTTGATCTGCCTGATTATGATCATCTGCGTCCCCCTCATCCCAACCAGTCGGTGTAATTGATGGTTCTACTTCTTGTTGAACATATTTGGCCACATCGCTTTTTGGAACCCACATTTTTACCACCGGGTCTCCATAGTAGACTAAGTAACCAAACTTCCCACTAGGCTAGCCCTTAGTGTTCACAGCCGGGTTGCCTGCCTTGTACAACTCCATGATGAGCTTCTTTTGTGAAATATTCCTCCTTGCTGCTTCTTCTTCGACCTTAACAGGGACTTCTCTCTCTACCCACTCAGTGTCTTCTACCATTAGCTCTTCTGCATCATCCCAACCAATTGGGATAATTGGATCTTGTACAGTTGGTGTTAGCTGAGCGACAACTTCTGTCCTCTTAACTAGACGCTTAACCTTTACATCTCCATAGACTCTCAGATAATCATATCGACCACTTGGTTGGCCGCCTGATCCTACTGCTAGACTACCTTCGTCATAACGTTGCTGTAGCAATCGCTCAGTAGATATACGTCTCATCCGGGCTTCTTCTATGACATCAATCTTCTCCTCAATCTCAACATACTCGTCCTCGTCGTCAGGTATCAAACTAACTAATGCCTATTCCATATTTTCCTCGACCAACGCAGCTGACGCTTCCCCATCGTCGGCCATGTCTGAGATATCAGAATCACTCTCAACTGGACAATGTTGTCCAAGTCTGCTTGGATGAATGAAATTGTTGACGATAACTGACGGCATGGTACCAAATTGAATCTTATAATTATGTTCGTCACCATCGTCATTGTCCTTGTTTGGACGATAAAAATTACTCTTTGAAATTCCTTCTGCCTTAGAACCGGCAATGTTCTCCATAAACTCCTCCACAATATTGTCGGTCTACTCCTGGCTACTCTCTTGAACTTGCTTAGCCCTCATCATCTAGCCATACTTCTTCTGGTATCTCCGATATTGAGTCTGAGTCATTTCCTCAACAGGTATCTATCGACGAGTGGCAAATTTGTACTTGTACCATCTGTTTGGTACATACGATTGGGGTAAAAAACTTCTTGGAGCCATTAGCCGATAAAACTGTGATGGGCGATAAAACTGCTGCTCAACCTTGGGTACCATTGGACAATTGATGTCTTTCTGGCATCTTGAACATAGGTGTTGTCCCATCTCCATAGGCTCTTTACCCTTATTCTGATCAAGTCTTGTGAACACTGCTGGACGATCATTGTCATGGGTCTCATCGATCACAATCTTAAAGTTTGACAATTTAAACTTTGGAAAGAGATCAGTGTCAACCCGCGTACTCTTATCTCGAGCAGGAAAGCTGATCCTGTCAGAATCTATAGCATCCTACAAGACGTTATGAAAAAATAAAGATCTGTTAATGTGATGAGACCAAGCATTATGTCATTTACAATATCTTTTACCCTTAATTTGATCATGGTTTGGCATAACATGTCCATCAGTCAGTTTGATTTGTTTATCTTTCAATAGTTTATCAAAAATTTGATCGGCCTTTGAAATGTCAAATGAAAACTTTCTTAGTTGACGTTTATCATCCTTAGCTGCTTCCTTTCTCTTAAACTCTCGCCCAAGCCTTGCAAGTATACGGTCGACCTTTTAACAATTCAGCTAAACAAACATTATCCATATATGGACATTCTTGACCACTTTCCTCGACCTGAAGAACATAATAGTTCAAATCTTTATAATATGTTCCTCGTGAGGACGATTTCATTTGATCCTCTTCTTTTAATAATTGCTCATAGCGTATAGTTCTAGTTTGTGATTGAAAGAGCTCGATAAAATCTCTATCTTTGAATTGTTTCTTAAGTTGAAAGGCTAATCCGCTTTGAGCGATTTTAACATACTCCCTCTCATGAATTGCTGTGCCGGTCCGGCACTATCCGTGCCACCCGACACATACCGTGTTAGGGGGTTAGCAGCATCGAAACCCCCCCCCCCCCCCCCCCCCGTACCGGTGCCAAGAAAAAGAAGAAGAAGTAGATGTAGAAGGAGGAGGAGGAGGAAGAAAAACAAGAATGACACGGGGGCGTGCCGGACCGGCACGCATCCGTGCCGGCGGCACGTATCGTGCCCGCAGGCTGCCGGCACGGCGCGTGCCACCGGGACGACAATCCATGCTCCCTCTCAGGTAAAGGGATAAAGCATCGACTTCTCGCTCTCTTAAACCTTTGTAAGAATGATTTCACATTCTCCTCTGGCCGCTGTCTCAAATGAGCTAAATCGGCCATTGTGATTTCTGGTTTTGTCTTATAAAATTGTGAATGGAAAGCATGTTCCATTTGCTGCCAATTCCGTATAGAATTGGACGGAAACTTAGGATCCGTTTGGCAGCCATGGTATTGGGAGAATTAGGTGGATTAGAGGATGGGCGGATTCCAAATCCAACCTATCCTTATGTTTTGCTCAAAATGTGACTCGGAATCCAGCGTATCCAACAGATATCGGATTCCGAGTTTTATGAATCACGGCGTTCTCTCAAATCGAGCGGACACCATTCCTCATCACATATGGAATGCGAAAAACCCGTGGGGCCCATGATACTTATTCCTAAGCCGAATCAGTCGGAATCACACAGCTTCATCCTTTGCCCTAAGACCCCGAAGAGTTCCTCGGGATTTTGAGAGGCGGCTGATCTCTCTAGCATTCCTCGTTCCACTGGCCTAGATCTCTCGAGCATTCCTCGTTCAACATGAGATCTAGCCATAGATCATCTCCTCCAACCTAGATCGTCTCCTCCAACCTTCAACACGAGATCTAGCCATAGATCATCTCCTCCAACCTAGATCGTCTCCTCCAACCTCAAGCGATCACCCCCATAGATCATCTCCTCCATCCTCCACCGTACCTGACCTCTACTATATTTGGATCTGGCGAGATCTCCTCCATCCTTCACCTTCCTGGGTTGCGATCATTCGTTCCTCTCTGCCTTTCTTCCTCATCGGCACCAGCACTCCGGGAGCTGTCTTGATTCTTGCCACTGATGCTTGATCCCTTGTATGTTGATATGTTTTTCCACTGATGCTCGATTTATGTCTTGGTTATCGTTTCTTGATAGCTAATTCCCTCCTATCTGTCTGATCCCCTATTTTTTTTGCACCATTTATCTGATTTGTTTCTGTATTTTGATTCATTTTTCATGAGATGTAGCTTTGGCCTTTGTTGTGGCATATGTGATCTCCTGTTATCTGGTTTTGTCTGATCATTGGGCTTTGAGATGCTGATCCCCTATTCTCTGCTTTTGTCTGATTTGTGCCCAATGTTCTAAAGAATTGGGCTTTGTCTGATCCCCTGTTCTTTGGTTTCTTTTGTATGTTGTTCTTTGCATTGGACCTCTCTATGTCATATGATATGCTTGTTTCTAAAGCTTTGTTTTTAAGGAGACTGCCACTTTTATTTTCCATGCTTTGTATAGCTAATCCAGAAGCTTTGCTAATCCGATTAAGGTCAAAAATGCAGAGTAGATTAGATTCTTGTACCTCTTTTGTCTCAAATTCTTGTTGATCAACAAGATAGATAGAATTATAGGCAATTTAGAATATATGGCTAACATGAAGACATCATGATTCATGTTATCATACTCCATGTCTTCTAGATTGATGATATGTATGCTGAAGAGCAACAAAAACATGCTATAATAATCCAAACCATGGTCACTTGCTATATGTTCATGGTTTGGTTTTACGAGGCCCAACAAATGGAATGTACCCCTGCAATTGATAGAGGAGTAAAAAGGGCCAGTTACATCGATCGATTGACCACGGATGAGGTGTGTCTTGAAATGATTAGAATGAGAAGATAACCTTTTATGGCATTGTGCAAAATATTGTGGGATAGGCAGCTTCTAAAGAATACTTGTTACACAACTGTAGAAGAGCAAATGTTGATGTTCCTACACATAGTTGGACACAACGTGCGCAATAGGGTGATAAAAAACAACTTCATGAGATCTGGCGAGATAGTGTAGAGGTATTTTAATAAAATCCTAGCTGCCATAGGAACTCTTCGGAATGATTATGTCAAGCCTCCACCACTTGCAACTCAATCATACATAGCAAATAGGCCAAAATATACCTATTTCAAGGTATGTATTTGAACACCTCTGTAAGTCTTCCATCTCAACAGCCCTTGGTACATGATAATTTGTGATAAATAACATATGAATACACTTCAGGATTGTGTTGGGGCAATAGATGGAACACATGTGCATGCTTCCGTGCCTCCAAATATTGCACCTACCTTTTATGGTAGGAAAGGCTACCCAACGCAGAATGTCTTAGTAGCGGTGGATTTTGATTTGAAATTCATTTATGTTCTTGCTGGGTTGGAGGGGTCTGCGCATGATGCCTTAGTACTTCGTGACGTTCTTGAGAGGCCTAACGGGCTTACCATCCTAGAAGGTGACTTGTACGGATGAATTAAGTCGCTATTTGCGATGTAATCAATTGCTTGATCTTAATACATTGATATTGACAGGAAAATTTTATTTGTGTGATGCGGGGTATTCGACAAGACCTGGTTTTATTGCTCCGTATCCTGGATTTCGATATCATTTACAAGACTTTAGCGGACGACAACCTTCTTCGCCAGAAGAACTATTCAACTATATCCACTCTTCAGCTTGGACCTCAACCTTCTTCGCCAGAAGAACTATTCAACTATATCCACACTTCAGCTTGGACCTCTGGTGAGCAAGCATTTGGAGCTCTTAAGAATCGGTTTAGAGTTTTGACATCCAGACCTTTTTATCCTTTTCCAACACAAAGTAAACCTTGTACTGGCATGCTGCATTCTCCATAATTACATCATAGACTGCGGAGGTGATAGCGTGATACCGTCAGAAATCGATTGGGTACCTTCGGTTCATCCCGCGTCGAGGACAAGAAGAGAGGAAAGAGCAGAGACATCAGAATGGTTAAGGAAGAGAGAAGCTATCACCCAACATATGTGGGCAAATAAGGATAGCTTGCTATGATTGTGTGTCATGTATTGGCATGTTGTATTGTGTACTTTTGCCAGATTGAAATTTCTTCTTGTTGGACTATCATACAATATTTTCTCTATTGCTTGATCTTAGTACTATGTAACTTAAATACTTTATTATCTCTCAAATTTGCATCATTTGTTTCTAGTTGTATTGTTGAATGACAATGCTTGTTATCAATTTCTTCTTGACTGCCTATGTTGTTTATCTACATTGTTATTTTTCTATATAATGTTGGATGACTATTTTTGTTTATCTTCACTTTTATATCAAGGAATGGAGTCCGAGGCAACAGATGAGAGTAATAGTAAGCATGAGAAAAGAAAGAAGGTAGTGAATCGATTATGGTGAGATGATGGGAGAAATGAATGTTTTTTGAAAAAGCTAGTTGAACTGGCCACAGAGCATGGTAAACTGCATACTACCGCGCTTAAGCCGCCAGGCTCTGCCATGTCGGAGAAACGGCAACAGGTTATCATGGCAAATAAAATCAATAATCACTTGCAATTGTACAAGAAAAAGTGGAGACGGAACACAAAGATCAAGGCTTTAAGTCGGATTGAATTTGATCGAGATACGAAGGTGATTACCATGGGCGTAGACGAGGTTGCAACATGGATAGCAGTAAGTCACATGGAAGTAATTAACAAGCATAATTGATTTATCCTATTGAATTACTCCAAATGATTTACTATATTTCAGGCCAACCCTGATGATGCCCCCTTCATTAACAAGCCAATTGTTGGATATGATGACATGGAGATCATTTTGGGTGGCAGCCAAGCGCGAGAATCATTTGCACATGGCTTCGTGAATCCATTGGCTGCATCTCAAGAAGGCAGTAGCAGTGCTCTTCAGATGGATACATCCGAAACTCCCTTCATGCCCTGAGGTGCCCATGATGGTGATGATCTGAACACTGAAGCCATGGATGATGAAACCTCTCTTCGACCTCCCTCGGTGATACCTAATAATACGACGAGGGGGAAGAGCAATCGGGGAAAGAGGGTGTTGGATATGGATGAGAAGTTTGATACGATGTTTTCGAAACTAGATACCATCAATGAAACTATGAAGGCTTCAAAGGCTACAAGAATTCAACAAGGGACTACTTTCGGAGGTAACGGGTATGGTTGAATATGGTTACGAGGAGGAGGATCTCGTGGACGCTTATGATGCACTTATGAAAAATGATACAGAAGCTAGATCTTTTTTAGGGAAGAACACTCGCTACCATAAGAAATGGATTGACAATTACCTAACTAGTGCAAGAGGTGGTCCTAATAATTAGTCTCGTGTGGGTTAACTGCTTTTCGGACAGTTTTTATGGAGCTTTAATTTGGACAATTTAATTTCTAGGCTTGTGGGAAACTATGTTTTATTTGGTCTGTGAACTAATGTTTGGTTTGTAAGCTAGCTGTGTTAGAATACTTGAAGAACACTGTCATCTGCTTGTTTTGATCTATATATCTTCTGGTTTGGTCATGATTTGCTTGGTTGTGTTGTTGGTATGACTTTTATGGTGAATTTAATCAACTTGTGATCTCATTTCCATACTGAGAAGGAACATTGATGCAATATCGGGAGGTCTAGAATTGTGACTCTTGAGTTTCAATGGATTCCACTCTTGGCATGTGCATTGTAAAATGTGGTTAAGCATTGTAGAATTGTGACAATATTTGCTGGAAAATGTTGATAAGGTTCCTTGGCAGTATTTGCCATCAGGTTCCTTGGAAAATTTGGTGGAAAATGTTGATCAAGTTGAGGAGGAACGCATAAAGAAGGTGGATTTCCATCTCTTGAAATTGATGTTGCTATATTGATACATAAGTTAATTCTTTTTTACATATGAACTGTTTCTTTTTGGTCCTTTCTTATCCTTATCTAGCTGTTCAACTGTCTCTTTTGTTATCTAACTCCTAGTCATTTGATAACTAAAATTTACCTTGGCATCTCTGCCCCTTTGCAGGCTTTAATACTGAATGCATATCAAGCTCTTCTTTGCAAAAACTTGGTAACACTCTCGACTCTTAATTTTTGCATGGGCTTTTATCTCAAGGATTGCATTTAATGCTATTTATTTTCAAGCAACTATTGGCAACCATAAATGTCTTTTATTGCTAAGGCTTGTCGTTTTAATAATCTATTGTACCAGCAGTGATTTGTTGTTAAATAGTTTCATAGTTGTATAGGATAAACTGAGCAGGGATCAAGCAATATTGTGGTCTCACAACTTTAGATTTTTCAACAAAAGAACTGAACTTGAATGAGTCGAAATTACCTGGGATCTATTAAGATCTCTAAAATATCTTTTCCAACAACTAAAACAATTCTTTTCACTTGTATGGATCTATCACCTACTAGGGAGCAGGTTTCTGGGTGTTAACTAGATATATTGCATGCTCTGTTTAATTTCAAATCATATGGTTATTTAAACAATGTCTATTAGCTACTTGTATTCATAGATGTTGCTATGCTTGCAGTTATTATGGCTTTGTTTTGATTGTGAGTCAAAAAATGGTGTTATTGTTTTCACTATGTTATGAATCCTAATTTGCCTTTTTTTGAAACTTTTGTTTCTTACTCGTACGATATTATTTATCGCATAGGTATGGCTCCCTCCTATGTGGTATTTAGAGGGAGAAGACAAGGCATCTATCAAACTTGGGAAGAATGTCATGCACAGGTTTTAGAATTCTCTAGGGCTTGCTATAAGAAGTACAAGTCAATGGAGGATGCGAAACAAGCCTACTTTGAATATTTCAAAAATGAAGACAAGAAATGTTTTGCTACAAAAAATAAAGATAAGAAAGCTACGGAGAAAGGCAACAATGAAGCCTTATTATGTTGTCTTCTTGTCTTTTGTGTTTCATGTGTTGTTGTTATCATTGGTTTACTCGTGGTTAAGTAGTTGATAAGGACTAATGTACGAGGCATGTATAACTTGAAATGTTTGTAATTTTCAACTAATTATTACTTTTAAAGACTTAGATCTTTGAATATTTATAATATTTGTATCATATTAGAGTTTTTTTAGTTTGTACTACTTTTGTTGAGTTATAGGGACAAAGGGCCAACCATGAGGCGTGTATAAGTTGATAACTAACTATATCTCGTGGGTATTGTTATTATTATAATGGAAAACATGTCTTAATTTGAAGAAAACCTAAAGTTTTATTATTAACATGCCGTCAAAATTCACTCAGTTCCAATTCAGAGATTTATGAACCAAACACCAGGATCCTCAGAATTAGCAGATTCAGCTCATCCATACAGACCAATCAACCAACAGAATCAAAATCCACAGAATCACCAGATTTAGCTCATTCCTCATTCAGGTAATTCCATAGATTCCTCATTCAGCTAATTCATCATATTCAGGTTTGCCAAACGGACCCTTAATGAACCATGAATAGGCTACTCCAGACAAAGAGCTTGGGAATAACCTTAGTTTGACATAATTGTTCACTTCTCCACATTGCATGGAGAATTTCCCTATATGTTCAATGGTTGACGTCTCGTCTACACCAGAAAACATAGTGAACTCTGGAACTTTATAGTTCCTAGGAAATGGTTTCATCTGATAAACCCAATCAGGATAAGGTTTTCTATAAGTTGGACGAGTAGTTGGTCGTCCTAAACCCATTTATTCTTGTAATATCTCGGCCACTTGCTCTCTTAGAACATCGACTGGGTTATAAAGAGGATTATTGTACACTTGTTCATATTGATCATGTGGTGGTCGAGCATTATATTGAGGTCCCTCATGTGGTCGAAAATAGTTTTGGTAAGGGATATCGCTCATTGTCTGGCCAATGAAATTATTTCCCATCGGCCTAGGATTCTGCCCACCTACTTGGCCAAATTTATTTTGGCCATTCCCTAGCCCATTATTTTGACCACCTATGTTACTGTTTTGGCAAACATTTTGGCCATTGAAGGGGCCATTATTTGGACCATTAGGAGGAACAGGATTAATTGGATAGTTAGGAGGTGCACCACTAATTGGTATCCCCGGATTAACAGGTACACCATTATTTGGTATCCCCTTCAGTGTAAATACATCACCTTGTACAGGTGGTGGATTTTGTGATGCATATGACGTCGGTGTTTGACCGATGACTATCGGTCTTGGTCCATTGTCAACCGTTATTGGCCGATGATGATTTGAACTATTCTGATCAATTTGGCTATTTTGACCAACTGCGTTATGATTGGTCGATGAATTTGTCAAAAGAACAAATCCAATATTGTTTTCAGGCCCAATTATGGTATTAGGCGGAAACACATGACCAATATGATTGTTTTGAGAAGGATTTTGACCAATAGTATGTATAATCGGTGTGGTCGGTCTAATGACATTTTGTCTAGAATTTGTGTGAGGCAAAGCCATATTCATAAAAATTTGCAAAGTTTTAATGAAAGGCCTTAAAGCTATGCGATATGATTGGCCATCTGTTGATTATTAGCATGCAAAGCTTCTTCGATCATAATAGTGGCAGTCCTAGCAATTATAGTTTCATTATCAGGAAACTTTCTGGTCGATGGCTCTCCTCGCTCAATAGAGTGATATACAACCCTATCGCGGTATTCTATTTGATGTTGTTCTATGGGTGATGGATTGGCCTGTTCATTTCCACTAACTAGATTTTGAACATGTGGGGCATCGCCGTGATTAGCCTTTCCTCCACTGCTATGAGTGTCTAGTCCATTACGAGTCATCACCATTTCGTCTGGTCCAAGTTGATTGATTTCCATAAAAACTTGACACAGGGTCTAATACGAGGTCGAACCGAGCCATTCCAAGAAGGGACCCACGTTCTTGCTTGGGCGGGCCCACACCAAGGAGCTAGCTACAACCAGGTCCCTTTGGAGCAGGTTGTGCCAAGCCGACCTTAGGGATTCCTATTCCCTAGCTGATTTGCTTAATTAGTTCATTTCCTAATTAGTAGTTATCTTGATTGAGTCAGTTTCCTAGTTTGAGTTCAGTTTATGCTTTGTTTTATTAGTTCCTATTATGAGTTCTGGTTATTAGGAAGTTTGAGTTATGATTGAGTCTTCATAGAAAAGTATTATTAGTTGATGATTAAAGCAAGGTAGTTCTCTAGTTGGATTAGAACTCTGTCAAGGCCACTATAAAAGGACCTCTATAGTTTGTATTAGGTAATGGACGAATTATAATGAATAAAATAGAGTTATTAGTAGAATAATCCTAGGAGTAGATGTAACCCTAATTTGACCAACTCCACCAACCACCTCCACCTTCTCTCCTACAGCCGGCCTCCTTTCTCCCCCATCGACCTCCGCCATCCGCTGCCATACTCCGTCCACCGTCAAGCTTCTCTCCCTCTCCGCTGCCGTCTTCGCCTCTGATGTCCAACCCCCAAGTCCCCGACATCCCCCTTGGCTGTCGTGCTCCCTTCCGCCACCCCTTCATCCGCTGCCACGTTCTCCAAGGCTTGGATCCCCCAAGGGTAGCCGACCAACCATAGAGGAAGCTGCGAGGTAATCCTCTTCCTCATCTATCTCTCTCCTCCTGTATAAGCCTTCCTCTTTGAATACCTAGGATGCTTCTCCTAAAACCCTAAAGGTATCTCTCGACCTAGCCATTCATTTGGCAAATGAGGAGCCGAGATCATGCAAGAGAACCGGTACCCGTGCTTACGAGAAAGTTCGGCATATCAACTTGGTAACAGAGCTCCGTTCTTATGCCTGTGCCTCTCAAGGCCTTCCAGAAGCTACTATGATGGCAGGAGTATCAGGCTCTATTTCCCCCTATATCTTGGGGGGATTAGAACCAACTTCTCCTATCTCACTTCCTACTCACCCGACATCTGCTCTACCAGCCTATCCTACACCGCCACTTACGATACCTCTTCCACATCATCATCCCTTACCTCTATCATCATCCCTATAGAACCCTAACCCACACCAACCTCCTGTCCCAACCTATATTCCATCGCCATATCATCCTCTACCTCCACCCTATGCAGCCTACAACCCAATTCTTCCACAACCATATTATTACCCACCTCACAGCTTGCCTGCCTATGAACGGACCCATTATCCAAACCTTGAGCCCCCTATCCCTCCCTACAAACCATGACCTCTTTATCAGCCATTAACTCCACCCTACAACCAACCCAAATCTACAAACACCAACGGCCATTTCAGTACGATTTGGACTTCAAATCCTACTGGAACAAGGATTACATGTGAGGACCCGTTCCTCTATTCCTGTGGCTCATCGTTGACCGCAAGGGAAATTTGGTAAATTACGCCTTGTGGGTTTGTTTCCCACCCGCGTGTGCATACACAAGCCTTGTTTTGGTGTATGTGTTTGAATAGGATGGTTAGGTGGACCCCGGGATCGAGAGATCCGAAATTGGGCTTGAACCGGGCCCAATTTCCTTTCCCACCGCAGGTTGGATCGATCCGAACTCCACTTCGGATTGATCCGACTCGCACTAGGGAAGAATTGCCGCCAGTGGAGTCAGATCGATCCGAGGTGGAGTTCGGATCCATCCGAAGCGCACTAAGGCGTCTGTGTAAGAACGGACGCCGGGCTTCTTCTCTTCTCTTTTCCCGATCTCGTCGCGTCCGAGCTTGTTCCTTGTGATTTCTTGGAAAGGGATAGGAAGATCTAGGCTCTGCTTCATGGATTGAAGCAGCTCTTGTGAGATAGGGTTCCTACCTACGGCATTCCCTGGATTGGTCTCCTGTTCATCGTCGTTCTCACCGGATTTCCGAGGTGTTTTGTGTAGATCTTCTTGCATAAGCTGTGTTTTTCGATTTTGAAGCCATAAGTAGCTTCGTGAGCTTCGGCACTTCCTACTCACCAAGTTTGGTGAGGTTTGGCTCAGTCTTTCGGCCGTATTTCACCGTCGGAAGCTGGCCGGAGGGCTGGGTGGGATCGATCCAAGAATGTTGGATCGATCCGAGCCTGGGAGTCGGATCGATCCAAGGTGATAGTTGGATCGATCCCGCCTGTCCCAGGAACAGTGCCTGAGGGTGGCACTGCGCGGTTTTCCTTGGTTTTCTTAGCCGGATCGATCCAAGGGATTGTTGGATCGATCCCGAGGTTGGTCGTATTGATCCGAGGGCCGAGTTGGATCGATTGACCTCGTTAGTTTTTCTTGGTTTTTCCTAGTCGGATCGATCCAAGGGTAAGTTGGATCGATCCCAGGATGAGTCAGATCGATCCAAGGACAAGTTGGATCGATCCGAGGGTAAGTCGGATCGATCCAAAGGTGTTGGATCGATCCAACTTTCACCCAATTGCATGTTTGATAATGTTTTGCCCGCGGGGCTTCGTATGCATGTGGTTTTAGTGATTTTGCCCGCGGGGCTTGCTATGATGGTTTTATTTACCGCTTTCTGACATGTTTACTAGCATAGTTATAAACTGTCGTGTGTTTACAGCTTTGTGGTGGAACCTGGAGAGTGGTGACTCCCCAAATTGTCTAGTATAAATGTAATGCCTCTTTTACCGCTTTGTGGTGAACCGAGGGAGTCATGACCCTCAGGAGTGTTTAGTATAAATGGGCCGAAGGTGTGCTCTTGTTGTGATGTTTGTTGATAGTGTTATATTATTATTTACCTGCTTTACTATTTTATATTTTGCATGTTGCTATTGCTGTGTTTGTTTTGCTTTCCCGTGCATTAGAGGCATGTTCGGCTAGGGCGTGGGTTTGGGGTTGTCCCTAGTACTCCAGTATCAATAGCTAAGTGTTGGCCGTCGTTACCCCGGCATGGGTATCTTACTGGTATCGTCATTGTCCACCCTGTGTATGGGATCATCGAAGAAAGCCCAACCCTTGAACAGTGGCATCGGAGGACGTACTATGGACAGGAACCCTGGGGGTATTGATGGGGTGTGTGGAAACCCTGGTAGGACTTAGCTCTTGATTTGGAGTTTAGGGGTTGTATTGACTCTGTGCTTTGAGTGCTGAGAGATGGTTGTCATAACCACGGTTGTTCCGCCAAGTGTGGAAGTTTCGCTTGGAGAGGGGTGTCCTACGAGTAGCGTCATGCCCACCCTGTGTCAGGGACTGTCGGAGGAGGACCACCCCTGAGCAGTGGCCATCGGAGGACGTACTTTGGACAGGTGCCCTTCGGGTTATTGACGGGATTTCTGGGGTCCTTGGCAGGCCTCAGTACTTGGCACAGAGTTAGTGCGGTTGGAGTCGCCTTCCTTGTGAGTGTCGTAAAGTAGAACCCTGCTGAGCTTTGACTCATTCCTACCTGGACCGTGCCGTTTGCAAGTGCAGGTACCAGCGCTCCTCCTGTGGGCCCCCGGTGTTCGTCCTGTGGCAGCGCGTCGCCAGCAGCCCAGTCCAGAGGGCCAGGAGGGCTTTTGTTGCGCTTTTGCGGAGACCTCAGATGATGTATTTACTCCTTTTTTATAATTGTAAATGTTGTAAACTTTGTATAACTCTGATGTATTTAATGTTTTATTATAATTATTGTTAACTTTACTTCCGCCTTTTGTTATTGTAACTGTCTCCGCTGTTGGTTGTCAGTAGATGTAGGTTTCCCCCTCGTGTCCCGGTCCAGGATGGGTTTCCTGGGCCGGGGCGCGACATTACAAATCCTACCCCAACTAGGAATCCGAGTCAAACTCAAAGTACGACTTGGACTCAAAATTCTACTGGAACTAGGATTACAAATCTTACTCGAACTAGGAATCCTAGTCAAACTCAGGTTATTGCAAGGATTTATTCAGAAATTCTTGATGAGATCCGAACTTGGACGTTGAGGCAGAATTCTACTACAACTCATATTACAACTCCGGTTGTCACTCCGACTCCGACTCCACATGTGACTCCGAGATCAAGTCCAAGTGGGACGTCAGCAACCATCATGGAAGAAGAAATCGAGCAAGAAGAAGCAGATCTTGGAGAAGAGATCCAGGAGATAGTTGAGGAGCCAGAGCTATCAGATCCTCAGCCTTATCCCTGCCCCCATCTCAGCCTAGTCAGCACCCTGTCATCATCTTCTTCCTCCTTCCCTTCATCCAAACCCTACCTTCCCACCACCAGCAATTCTCCTTATTCCTCTTCAGCAGCCGCCGTCACTAACCAAGGCCACTATCTTTCCCCCTATAAGCCCACGTCCCTTCCTTTACCATCCCCATTGTTTATTGTCATCTCCGGCGATCTACCCATCATCCACAAAACCTCAGCAGCCAACCTCACCTTAGTTGAAGCCCTCCCCACACCATGTAACATCCACCAAGGTCCTCCTCACTCCTACCCCAATCCAACCACACCTTTCCCCGACCATGCCTTCTTCATCATTGACTCCGGTGGAAGCTCAAAACCCACCGGCGTTCTTGAAGCTCCTTACAGCTACCCAACCTCTCCTCCCATAGTGATTCCATATACAAACCCGTCGGCTCCCAACTCCATCTTCCCCAACTCCGGTGGCAAACCTCAAGGAATTCATGGCCTACCTCTGCTCAATACTACCATAATCTCCTCTCACATCCCACTGAAGGATCTCCATAGGCATCAAGGGCCATCCCCTAAACCTCCTGACCCCTTCCCCGACATTATCAATCTCAGCTCCAAACCCCAACCAGCGGATCACCGTCGGTTTCATCTCCTCACTCTTGATCGACGCGGACCCCCTCCAGATCTGCCACCGGAACTGACACCCATTCGGATTCACTCCTTTGGATCGAAACCCTATCCTCTCACTACCTCTTCTCCATGGGATTTGAACTCTGATGAGCTTCCTTCATCGGCGATTGAGTTCCGACCACTTTCAGCAACCAGATCTGTTTCCATTCCCAAGCTTCGTCAAGCACTGGACATATCTCAACCATCATATCAGATCAGATCAAATCACCACCGTTTGAACCTTATCATACTCTGACTCAATCTTCCACACTTTATCGAGTCAGACTCCAGCTTAAAAGACTTAGACAAATTGAATCCAGGCTCAACCAGATTTGGCTACACCAACCAAATCCGAACGAGCCAAGATTCAGACCAGTTCGGGTTAACTCAGACTCAAGTGGGTTTAGTCAGATTCAATCTAGTCTGATGTGATCTTAGGCAGTCAAGTTCAGGAAAGCTCAACCAATCAGACTTGGTAAGGCCAAATTCCAAACTTCAGCAAGATCAGACGAGATTCAAGATGATCTCAACATTCCAAGCAGCTTGCAATGAGATCCAGCCACTTGATCTATCCGGTCTCCAATCCGGCAGGGTGAACCGATGATCTCGGACCAAAAGAACCATCCAGATCTGATCCGAATGATCCCTACACATCATCAACAATTGATTAAGCACCCAATGATCGATCTGAGCTATCCAAGGAGGTACCCTCTTTATACGGATGCCATCTTCCAGCTGATTAGATCCAAGAGCATCGACCAGCATCCATCAGCCACTCCAAGTTTCAGAACGACTATGTCGACTCTGACCATGATGACTGATGCCAAAGCAAAAGGCTAGATGATCCCTTTCGAGCGAAGCAGAGAGATACCCGAGCTCAACTGCACTCGACTGTATTCAGCTATCATATTGGGTCTACTTCCACATTGGGAGCACTTGATTCGAGTTGATCTAGTCTTCGACCCCGGATGACAGACGATGACTATGCACAACCACCGATCTGTAGCTGCTATTTACTTCTTGGAGTTCCAATGACCCCTAGATACACTGGCGCTTCAGTTTCCTTCTTCCAGACCAGCTGCATGGCTTCCTGATTCAGTGGCCTAGTTACCAATTGATCCACCATGGGTGCGACCAGGATGTTCACTGCTGAGCCCAGAGCTACAGTTGTAGTCCAGCCAGGTCACTTCGGTTCGACAAGAGCAGAGCCCTTTTTCCTCAGCAGATTCAGGCCTTGAGGACAATGTGAATTTGGAAGGGAGAAGGGATGATATGAGGTCGAACTGAGGCATTCCAAGAAGGGACCCACGCCCTAGCTTGGGCTGGCCCACACCAAGGAGTTGGCTACAACCAGGTCCCTTTGGAGCAAGTTGACCCAAGCCGGCCTTAGAGATTCCTATTCCCTAGCTGGTTTACTTACTTAGTTGATTTTCTAGTTAGTAGTTATCTTGATTGAGTCAGTTTCCTAGTTTGAGTTCAGTTTATGCTTTGTTTTATTAGTTCCTATTATGAGTTATGGTTATTAGAAAGTTTGAGTTATGATTGAGTCTTAGTAGAAAAGTATTATTAGTTGCTGATTAAAGCAATGTAGTTCTCTAGTGGATTAGAACTCTATCAAGGCTACGATAAAAATGACCTCTATAGTTTGTATTAGGTAATGGACGAATTATGATGAATAAAGTAGAGTTATTAATAGAATAATCCTATGAGTAGATGTAACCGTAATTCCACCAACTCCATCAGCCACATCCACCTTCTCTCTTACCGACAGCCTCCTTTCTCCACCACCGGCCTCGGCCATCCGCTGCCATCCTCCATCCGCCGTCAAGCTTCTCTCCCTCTCCGCTGCCGTCAACGCCTCTACCGTCCAACCCCCAAGTCCCCCGCCTCGCCCTTGGTTGTCGTGCTCCCTTCCGCCGCCCCTTCGTCCGCTGCCACATTCTCCAAGGCTTGGATCCCCTATAGGTAGCCAACCAAGCATAGAGGAAGCTGCAAGGTAATCCTCTTCCTCATCTGTCTCTCTCTTCCTGTTTAAGCCTTCCTCGTCGAATATCTAGAGTGCTTCTTCTAAAACCCTAAACGTATCTCTCAACCTAGCCATTGATTTGGTTGAGGAGCCGAGACCAGGAAAGAGACCCGGTATCAACGCTTACGAGAAAGCTCGGCGTATAAGGGTCCCACCGGGGGTGCCAAAAAATGTTAGCGTGGAAATTTAACCGTTGACCGGTCAAATAATCAAGGTCAAAATTACCTAACACTCAAGAAATCAGGAGATTGTGATATGGATCAACTCCTTCAAACTTTGTTCGAACATAGATGTCAAATTGAAGAGAAACCTGGATTGAACCTGATTTAATAATTTAATAAAGACTAATTATCATGATTGAACCTAAATTAATCTTAAATTAATCTACTGAAAACGGGAAAATTATCTAGAATCATAGTTAATCTACAAATTAGTAAAGATCATCCTAAATTACTAAATCAAGGAAAAGATAAGTTAAACCTACTATTAAAATTAATCTAGATTAAAATACTAAAGCTCTTAAATTAAACTAATATAGAGAAAACAGGAAAGAAAGCGTCATAAAGATCTAATCCTATAGGATTTACCTAAGAACAATAATAGAAACTACATTATACGAAGAGAAAGAACAAAGATTAAAAGAAACGTGCTCATTTCATTAAATAAAATAACTTACAGGAAGCATATTGAAAGAAGACATTAGGCTCGTAGGTTCTGGGTTTGATTTGCTTGAGGGATTACACAGTGAAAGAGAAGACTATTTATACTGAAGCGGTTAAACTGTCTGGTAACTCCCGCTCAGCACGTTCTCCACTATCTTTCATCTTTCACTCTTGATGAGCCGCATGTCCCATGTTCTCTGACGTTTCCACATTTTCGCCGCGTGTCCCATGTTCTTCAACGTTTTTATATTTCTCCACGTCACGGTTTGATCGATGACGGTTGCAACTGGGCGATGAGCTTTTCTTGTGTTGCCAGGTCTTAACTTTGGTCGATGATCGTTCTTTTGTGTACATATCATCATCGCCCATGGTCGACGCTTCTATTGTGTATAGATCATCATCGCCCATGGCCGATGTTTCTCTTCACTTTCTTTATTTGGTTGATGGCTTCCTGCATATTATTTCATATGATCATCCAATTAGATTTGGAAGGTCGTTGGCCATTTCTATTAAGCTGACGTATCAACCATTGATTGGTTAACCATTATTTTTGCTAACAATTACATTTAAATTTCTACTCACCTAAGTAGCCAAATGCGCACCATACACCTATTTGAAATTGAACTAGACTCTTGCAGATGGATTCAAGCCATCGAATTCGATTCGTGTCCGTCCGATCGAAAACATAGGACACGTATATAAAACAAAAGGAAGATGTAAAAAGTCAAAGTCTACCTTCTTATCACGAAGAAAAGATATAGACCGATCATTCGAACTCACGAAGCTTAATTCCAACAACGTCCACCGATCTCTCCTAGAGTTCCGGGTCTCCAACAACCGCCACCTTCTCCACCACGAACCATCCACTACTATACCTAATAGCCTTTAACAAATACAAAGGGTTTCCATTAGAGAGATCAAAGGAGATCAGAAAGAGAGAGAGAGAGAGAGAGAAGAGGGAGGCCAAGCAAAGGTTGTCTCTCTCTCTCTTCGTCAGATCTTTCTTCTTGTTCTTCTTCTTCCTTCAAACGAGTTAAAGTGCATGTACTCTTTAACTCAACAATCTCCAGAACATAGGAGTTCCTCCATTGGACAACTACTTCTCTCATTGTTGTGGTTTGGAGGAGAGAGATTATATTAATTATGAGCAGGCTTCGTGCATATTCTTCTCCCGATCTACTTCCATCCACCAATCTAGATGGCCATGATGAATTCACCTTAGAAGGTAAGTGATGAATCTTGTATATACATCTGTATTAATGTATATATCTTGCTTAATTCAAATTGTGGAATATATCGTGGAAATTAATTATTGGATGCATATATAGGAGTGGCGGCCAATGTGAAGTTATTGCTAAAGTTGATACAAGATCACAACGATGCGTCGAGAGAGGATCACGATGGCCGGAGGCCTCAACGTGTCGCCGGGATGCTGACCATCATCGACGACGTGCGGTCACGTATCGAGAAATCCCATGTCTCCACCACACGGGCCGAGCTGCGCAGGTGCAACACCGAGCTCCGGCGAGGCCACCCTCCGAGGGACAACAGACAGATCGGTCACGAGTCGGCACCGGCAGCGTCGGGGGACGAGAACGAGAAGCTCCGCCGAGAGCTGTCGGCAAGCATCACGGCTCGGAAGGCCCTGGAGAAGATGTTCTCCGGCTTAGGGAAGGAGAAGGAGATGATCGCCTCCGAGCTGGCGAGGAAGGTACAGGAGCTCAACGACATGGAGGAGCATGTCAACGACCTCCGCGCTCAGAACGAGATGCTGTCGGAGAAGGTGAAGGCGTATGCCAATGCCGCCAAGAGCAAGGAGAGGAAGAACGGCGTGAGCGACGGCGGCGATGGCCATGGCGGCAATGCGGCGCTCCAGGAGCGGAACAAGGCGCTCTCGGAGCAGCTGTTGAAGTCGTTGGACTGTTATCGGTCAGCGAAGAGGAAGTTGAAGGACATGCAGGAGGAGAACGTGCGGCGGGAGGCAAAGATGGCGGAAGTGGCAGCGGCCGTGGCGGTGGGGGTTCAAAGAATGCGCGGTTTACGTGGAAACGTGGTCGGCGGAGGCCAAGGGGTGGCTGGAATGGAGAAGGAGATTGATAAGGTCGAGCAGATGCTCTCTGGATTACAAGCGAAGGTCTCGAAGTGTAGTAATCCCAAGGAGAAGATGGCCGGAGACTCGCCGCCGGCCGACAAGGGTTCTGTTTTAGCTGGAGACGAAGATTAGGGTGCGTGAATGGCTGCACTTGGCCCCTTTTTGGCTTTGTTTTTGTTCTTTGTTCTTTGGTTTGTTCTAATTCTGGAGGAAGGAAGTATAGATTTCCAAATTTTCTATGTTTGGACTTTGGATACATATATATTTAGCTGAATAAAACGATAATTTTTAAAACCCAGTTTATATTTCTTCCAAATATACTATTGAAGTTAATTCATGCATGCAGGTCAAGGATTCGGATTGTAGATATATTTCTGATTAAATTAAGTGCACCAATGTATATAGGAAGTTTTTTTAAAATAATGTTATTTAAATAAAATATTATTAAAATATACCTCTAAGAAAAGTATTTACGGAGATATGCCTCGCATGTCCACGTCAGTGTCACGGTTGGGTTTTTTTAATGCCGCTCCTTAGCCGTAACTTCAATTTACGATGTACTTATGAGCAACAAATCACGCAGTGTGGAATTACCGGAACGCCTATTAATTAAGCCGTATCATTAAATTATAGTTGTATTAAACAAACGGTCACTTTATCACTTGGCTTCAATTAAATAACCTCATAACACGAATCACATTCCTCCTTCCCAGCCAGCCCTACCTCCTGACTGGACCTCCACCGTTCTTCGTTTCCTCACCCATCGGCGGTCATTTTCCAGCGATATAGCTGATGAAACTCCTCCAAACTTTGAGGAAATCGCGTTGGATCTCCATCCTACTATTCAATTGAGTTTTTCTTTAAAATTTTATCTAGCGACTCTACTTTTCTTTGAATTTTTTAAATCTAGGTTTTATATCGATGATATTAAGGCACCATTTTTCTTTAATTTTGATATATATGTGATTAGGACTCAGGGCTTTTCGGAGGGACAAGTCGGGTATGATGTTGATGTCAGTGCCACGAGGGGGAGGCTAGACCGTCAAAGAGGAAGAAGATACTTGCTAAGAGGAAAAAAGCTTGAAGATTATAAATAGTACTTCAATTGTAGTCTTGTATTCGTTTTTGATGGTTTGTGTCCATTTGTGAGATTTTAATTTTGTTGATTGTTCATACCGTTTTGGTTTATAAAAAGTTATGTTTGGATTTGAATGGGTGGGTGTAAATGTATTGGGTAGTTGGGTAGTTCATTAATTGTTGAAAATATGGGTTTGAATGTTTATACAGATGCAATGAAAGAAAACTGAGTGTTGAAGGGTTGGAGCTGGTATTAAGCCATAACTCTAAGTTACGTCTTAATAGTACTGCATCGTAATAGTATACACAGGAAGTGGAAGAAAACTAAGTGTTGAAGGGCTGGAGATGCAATTAAATCATAACTCCAAGTTACGTCTTAATAGTACTGCTTCGTATGTAAGAATGGTGATGGTGGTACTATTAAGATGTAATAGTACTGCTTCGAAGCTACTTATTATCAATATTACCTCGCGCTTGTGAAAACAGCTGGTGGTTTTAATAAACGTAATTTTAAGTTATGTCTTAACCGTATAATTTAAAGTTACGGCTATGGGAGCGGCATTAAAAAAACCTAACTGCAACGCTGACGTGGTTAGGGGAGGCATATACCCCTAAATACTTATCTAAGAGGTAAATTTTAATAATATTTTATTTAAATAATATTATTATAAAAAACTTTCCATGTATATAATAGTTGCAACTAGCAGCTATATATTCCATTCAGCTCTAGTGCTCGTTACAAGGTAGAAAAATACATCATTAATTCCAGCTCTTATCCAGCTTGTTTTCTCTACCTCTTCTGGAATACATATTTATTGAAAGCCTGAAAGATAGATGAGTTCATGGGTGGGCGCAGTAGGTGATCCTCCCTTTATTACTTCATCACTCATTTAACTTAGTGGATCCTGCATCAAAAGCAAAAAATGTAATTAATGCTCAATTATTATAACTGAAAAAAGTATGTATAAGAAGAGAAGCAGAAGGACAGAGAGACTAACTGGGTGCAATCAACATTGGAGGAGATGGGGAAGGGAAGCGGCGTGTTGCATTTTCCCGGCAGGGCGGCGACAGCGGCTTCCTTCAAGCCGGGGAGGTGCGCCGCCGCTTCCTTCATGCAACCGCACGCCAATTGGCGGTCGGGGGTGGTAGTGGCAGAGTTCTTGACGCTGATGATCCCTTCGCAGCATCCCGGAGCCGGTTCCGGAGCCTTTCCGATCAAGTATGGAACGCACTGGCTCAGCGCGATGTTCACCTGCCCGCAAGTGATGGCGCTGGCCGGCTCCAGCATCAGGTGAGCCATGGCCACCACGAGCAAGGCACAAATAGCAACCCCCTTGGCCATCTGAGAGGATTCTAGTACAAGTAGCTAGGAGTGAAGAGTTCTTACTTGCTACCGTGTATGAAAGCAACCGTGAGTGAGTGTTGGGAGGGGTCTGGAGGTATTTATTTTGTCTGGTGAGATGTGGAGATGGCTAAAGGCCAAGGGTCATTCAATGATCTGGTTTTGCTTTTCAACTGAAAATGGCAATTGGTGTAACTGAAAAGATGGAAGATGATGGAAACCATTATCTCTTGCATAGGCTATAGGGTACAGTAGGAAGGAACACGGGGATGATGATGTATTGGTGTGGTGTTCAGTCACATTTCGGTGCTACAAACTTCGATGTATATACGCACCTAGCTTACACTGGATAGGTATCAAAGAGATACAAAATCTATATTTAGTTTGTTAACATATATACTCGCTTATGGGGCCGTGCCGCCCGCCACGGTTAACTGATGCTACGGCGTAGGCTGGGCCATGGTTTTTAATTCAGTTATTTTGTGGGGGCGATTCTCCACCCTTGGATCAAAAGATTCGCCCATAGGCTAATAAAATTTTGGGAAAAGGGACGTCAGCTACCCAAAAAAAAAAAAAAAAAAAAGGTAATATGACTTAAATTTTGTGAATCACATGTGTATGTGTAAATGACAATTATCGAACAGCATTTATGAGTGAAAATTTTTCACCCCTCATTTGTGTGATCCTGTAAATAGACATTCACTATGGATCAAATGTAACAATAAGTGGAGAGCATTAGTTCTCTCGAAATTTCTCCATCTCACTATCCCTCTTCTCTTAAGTTATTAGTAGTGAGGTGTATGTTTGCTTCTTAGCACATATATACAATACGTTATCAGCAAGAGACTCTATCACGTAGAGGAAAAAGAGAAAATCAGTCAAGGATATCTTACTAGTCATTACTTTGTAATTATGTTAGATATTTTGATTCTAATCTATGTTATATAGTGTTTGACGCACATACTTGTACCTGAAGTACAAGCCACATATGAAGAACAAACCATTGTGATGCCTGAAGCACACAGGGTAAAATAATTTTACCAGTAGTACAAAATTTTATATACCTGAAGTACAAATTAAAATAGTGCCTAAAGCACACAGTTTAGTGCCTGAAGCACAAGTTACTACAACAGTGCCTGAAGCACTTAGTTTGCACCCAAAGTGCAAATCGCTATATTGTGCCTGAAGCACATAATCTCCTACCTTAAGTGTGAATCATTTCAGTACCAAAAGTACATGCATTAATTTTTATTATTGTTAATATAATTCTTCAGTACATATTTGCTTAATGCTTTAGTACCTGCAGTTCATATCCGTCATTCACTATATATACATTTTAATCTGAGATATTATCGGCCCTTCGAGGCCACCTGAGTGGTCAGCACAGCTGCTCGGACTTATGGGAATGACGCCCATGGTTCGTATCCGGATCACCGATCCGGTAGGGAAACCTGGGCTAAAAAAACCATAAAAAACGGAAAAGAAAATTTTTTTAATGCAATTTCTTTTACTTTATTTAATTCTTGACATATTTATTTTGTATAGTCTGATCATGGCTAGTTTAGTGAAGTTGGAGTTCCTCCCCCTGGATGTTACCGGCAGTAACTATTTATCCTAGGCGTTGGATGTTGAACTCCATCTAAATGTTAGAAACCTGAAAAGTACTATTAAGGAGGGGAATGTACCCACGCCAAATGAAAAAGACAGTGCCATTATATTTCTTCGTCGCCACATCAACGAAGACATGAAAATTGAGTACCTTTGTCGCGCCCCGACCCGCGAAAGCCCAACCGGGCCGGGCGACGCGAACCGGAACCTAACAAACGCGGAAAAACAAAGCTGGCGAGGGTTCCCTCTAACCTATTGGTCTCCCTAACAATTCACCAAAAGCACCCTCAAATAAAATAATATAATAATGAAGCCTCGAACCACAGATTATAAACTCAAAGTGTTAATATACAAATCCTCGGAGATGGGAAGATTCAAAGTACATCATCACTCCCGTAGGAGACTATCTAACATAGGTATAAAAGCAGTAAACGATCACCACCTTTCAAAGACCACCAGGCGCCACCGCACCGCCAACCAACTGCCCGGTAGGGGCCAAAGAAGAAGAACCGACGCCTGCACCTGCAAAACGCAGCCCCGGGTAGGTGTGAGCACTAAGCTCAGTAGGGATCTACACTACGCCACACAGAAGGAAGGGGGAACACAACAGTATCGCCCTCAAGCTAGACTCGAGTAAGCTATAATGGTCCCATTACCATTCACCGGTGATCTCTAGGCATATCCAACCATGGTCACCCCAACGGACTAGGCCCATCCTGGATACACCTAGTGTCGCAGGGTGCCAGCTGTGGTCACCCAACTCGCCATGGGCCCACGTTGATGCCCCTACTGGCAGGAAACGGACATTGCCCAAAGAATAAGACCCGCCACCGGTGGCATCCTCAACACCTGACTTGAGGCCGACACGACCTCTACAATCATCAAGCCACAAGTGTACCAGTCATCTAAGCCTATCATGAAATCGACTGGACACCACAATTCCAACCGGGTCCAAACTACCCAAACCCGGTCCTAGGGCTAAGTCCGAGCTTCCAGCCTCGGGACGGCGACCCAAGGATCACTCACGCCCTAACCAATGCAACTAATGCACAAACAACAATGCATGCTATGACATACACAAACAGGAGATAGGCATGCAACAGTATGGCAAGTATCATATAAGTCAACTAGATCGCTGCAGCGGTACTACTGACCGCTGCCAGCCGATCCGCAGCAGGTCCCGGTATGACGACGGTACCACGACCGTCACTCGCGGACTCCTGCAACGGGAAGCAACCCCGAAAACGATGATGAACAAAACACAATATAATATTATATTTCGAAATATAATATTATATTCAAAAACACCCAAAGCCTCTACTTAGGGGCTAATTGATCCCATCGATCCGACGTCCAACCGACGTCGGATTCAAGATCCAACTTAGCCACCAGTAGGTGTATATACCAGGATCATCATATCCAAAAATCATAATCATCCAACGGTTGGATTAACGGGAAAACGCTAATCAAAATCGTTAATCAAACCAACTTACCCATTAATTGCTGCAACGCAGCCCTCCAGTAAACAATTCATAAACAATTGTAGAAACCTCCGAAAATTATGAAACAAGATGGAATGGTAAGCTAACGAATAGCTCTACAACTCTTATGTTTATGAAAAGCCAAGATCATGTACTCGCCGGCCGAAAAACTCGCCGCAAGCTGGCTGTTTCTCAAGAACAGCAGAAAACCAGAAATCCGAGACTAATCATACATAAAACCTACTCAAATCTCAACTGATTAACATGAAACTTAAATCAGTTATTCTACAAGGCATAAGAAATCCAACAAAGCAAGGATCAACAAGATCCAACGGCTAGATCTCAAGAAAACCCGAAAAGAACATCAGTAGGTATAACCCTACCTAGCTGCGCTTTCCTCGGCTGATTCCCCGCGATTTGATCACCAACAAGCTGCCAAACCACACCAAGAGCCTTCCTCTCGTTGTCACGAATCCAACGAGCCAAAGAACACCCAATTTGGTGGTCGGAGGAGGGAGAACGGAGGAGAAGAAGCTCGCCGGCGGAGAAGGGAAGAAACAGAGCACCGCGGGAAAGAAGAGAAAGGAGGAAGAAGAAGAGAAGAGAAGGGAAGGAAAGAAAAGGAAGGAAAAGCCTGGGAAAAGCCGGGAAAACGGGGAAAAGCTGGGGGAAAGGGAGGGGAAGTCTTCCCTCTCTGACAGGAGAGAGCGACGGCCAACGGCGGCCGTCCTCGCGAAGCAGGAAAACCAACCGACTTATGAATGATCGATCCTTCCCCAAGGGAGGATCGATCCTTCATGACGATTCACAAGGCTTTCTGGCACGAAGAGGATCGATCCCTTAGCCAGAGAGGATCGATCCTTTGTGTGCTGAAAGCTAAACTTGGGCAAGAACTCAAGCCCAAATCCGGATCTTTCGATCCCGGGTCCACCTAGCCATTCTAAACAAACACTAACACATACAAGGTCAGTGTGTGCACACGCGGGTGTGAAACAAACCAACAAGGCGCAATTTACCAAATTGCCCTTGCGGTCCAAGAAACAATACGATCCACCGGATCGCGCGCTCGACGCGAAACAAACCAACGAGCCACGGGCCTGACCCAGCCGGTCGACCCAGGAGTAGAGGGACGGGTCCTCACAACCTTGCTGTGTGGGACCCACTAGAGTTGTGGAAAACATAACTGACAGGTTTCAACACTTATGCTCCTCACTACCCAATACAACTGGATGCACCTACGCTTTCAGTATTTTAATACCATTAGTGAATACAATTCTGCCCTCAACAAAATCACCTTTCAATTAGAACTATGTGGCCAACCCATATCTGACCGATACAAACTTGAGAAGACCTTCTCCACCTTCCACGCCTTGAATTTGATTTTAGGGCAGCAGTATAAGCAACATGATTATAAGAAAGTACTTGGAACTGATTGATGCCTTACTTAGAGCTGAGAGACAGAACCAAATCATGTTGAAAAACCATGAGTCCCGTCCCTCTGGTTATGCTCCATTTCCAGAAGCAAATGCTAATGCCTATCATGGACACGGTCATAGACGTGGTCGTGGGCATGGATGCGGACGAGGCCGTGGTCATGGGCGAGGTAATGATAGGTTTCATTATTATCGCGAAGGATACAATGCCCCTTAACCTCTCCCTAAAAATGATCAAGTAGGAAATAAAAAGATAAAAGAGCATGAAGATGGAACCTCTAGGAAGAATGATGATGAATGTTAGCGATGTGAGGGAAAAGGGCACTGGTCTCGCAACTGTCGTGCAACTAAGTATGTTGTGGAGCAGCACACAACAAGAGGAAAGAAAAAATGCGTTGAAATGAACTTTATAGATTTCGATGGCATGGTTGATATTCCCCTTCCTGAAGCCCCCATGGTTGGTACATCTCTGAATGTATCGGACTTCCATGTAGGATCTGAGGAATGGATGGACACTGACTAGAATTATGTATCATGTTTTTATCTACCAGTATGTACTGTTGTTTTCCTATGTATCTTTGAATGCTTTAAAGTTTATGCATATCCTATGAATGCATATATTGCTCTAATTGTTTCCCCGATGGATGGCGATGCATGTCTTGCAGACAATGCAACAACAAACACGATCCTTCGAGATCGTAAGTACTTCTCATAGTTAACATTGAAATAATCAAATGTTAATATAATATCAGGTCCAGCAGACTTGATTGAAGGCTCCAGAAGAGCCACCATAGTTTTGCCTAGAGGAAAAAAAACTATCTATTGATGATGCATTATACTCCACTAAATTCAGAAGAAATCTACTCAGTTTTAAGGATTTACGTCGTAATGGATATCATATGGAAACGGCGAATGAAACTGGTGTAGAGTATTTATGTATCACACTTACAGTTTTATGCCATAAGCATATGCTTGAGAAGCTTCCTGCTCTTTCTTCTGGTCTATACTATACAAAAATAAGACCAATAGAATCACATGTTGTGATGCACCAGAAGTGCACTAATCCAAGTAATTTTATATTTTGGCATGATCGAATTAGTCACCCTAAATTGGTGATGATGCGTCGAATCATTGAGAATTCACATGGGCATAATCTTAAGAACCAGAAGATTCTTTTGGCCAGTGAATTTTCATGTGCTTCTTACTCTCGAGGAAAACAAATAGTAAGACCATCCCCCACTAAGGTCACCTCTGAATCCCCAAATTTATTGGAGTGAATTCATGGTGATATATGTGGACCCATTCATCCCTCAAGTGGACCATTTAGATACTGCATGGTCTTAATAGATGCATTCTCACGATGGTCGTGTGTATGTCTTCTATCCACTCGTAATATTGCTTTTGCTAAACTTTTACCTCAGATTATTCGGTTACGAGCCCGGTTCTCAGACTATCCCATCAAGATAATTCATCTTGATAATGCTGGTATTTGGAGCCTTTAACGGGAGATTTGTTTAGAGTTCGTCTTGCTGACTATCACTTTGATGAGTCAGTTTTCCCACCATTAGGGGGAGACAAGAAGAAGCCAGAGACTCAAAATGAAATTGTATGAAATAATTCGACGTTATCTCATCTTGATCCTAGGACAAGTCAAACTGAACTCGAAGTTTAGAAGATCATACATTTGCAGAAGATTACGAATCAGATGTTTGATGCATTTACTGATTCACAGCGAGTGACGAAATCATATATTCCAGCTGTAAATGCTCCAGCTCAGATTGATGTTCCTGAAGAACAATCCGAGGATTTTAAAGCATGTGAATCTAAAGCACACAAGAAGCGTGGGAGACCTATCGGCGCCAAGAATAGGGTCCCAAGTAAAAGAAAGGCACAAGGACAAACTGGCCATAAGGTTGATACTCCAGAAGAGATTAACAAACCTGAAGTTTAATTTTTATTTCAAATAAAAATTGATTCGAAAAGACACCTCCCGAAGAGTTTCAGACACCTCCCAAAGAGAAGCACCCTTTCTCATTAATCACCAAGTAAAAGTTATACAATATGTTCTCAAACACATAAAATAACTGTTCAAGCCTCAAAAATTGTGAATAAACCAATAAGAGATGATTTAGTAGCAGCTCCTCGAACTCATGCACCACCAGAAGAAGTACCTCTAAAGCCATGTCCAACTAAAAAGAGGGAACTGCGCCTATATCTACATACCCATTCGCCCATGACCTATTCCTAATGCTTTTAATGCAATTAAATGCATGAATGATCAAGCACATATATCGAGATATAAACATGCTATATTATGCCACAATAAGGCTAAGCATAGCTTAAAGCTTGCCAATGGGTATACATGACTCAAGTATAATAGAAGCCTAAGCGTAACATGATACATAATAGAGACTAAAGCTACAAGAAGCACCACATGGCCACACATGCCTCTTAAGGGTGCGTTTGGCACCCAGCGGATATGTGGAATCCGTTGGACGCGCGGATCCACGGTGCGGGATCCCGCCATTTGGATTCCCCGTGGATCCCAGAAAATGGGATCCGCCCAAGGGCGGATCCCATTTTCGGCGTCCGCTCATGGATACCGCGGATCCCGCGGATCCGCGGTATCCAAACGCACCCTAAAAGACCAACCATTCTAACAAACCATTCACTAAGGGTGTGTTTGGCAACCCGGAATTTGACGAATGAGCTGAATGAGGAATGAGCTGAATGATCTGAATGAGGAATGAGCTGAATCTGGTGATCCTGTGGATTTTGGTTCTGTTGTTTGGTTGGTCTGTATGGAATGAGCTGAATCTGTTAATTCTGGCGTTTGGTTTGTCTGATGTGAATGAGCTGAATCTTCTGATTCTGTGGATCCTAATGTTTGGTTCATAAATCTTTGAATTGGAATCGAGTGAATTTTGATAACATGTTAATAATATATAGGAGTTTTCTTATGTATAACAATTACAATAACTTGGCATCATTTATAAATCTATAGTTAGCTGCTTGATTTCAAATAAACCAATAAAGAATTATAAGCTAGCTAGTTTTGCCTATTTAACTATAGGTTATTAAAATAAAGCATTATCTATTCAAACTCTCAAAATCTATATCAGAAGAAGAAATCACCACTAATTTTGGGTACTCTCAAGTCCCATTCTTCGAATATAAAATGATCCATCTCTTATGAATATAATAGGAGGTAGGTGGTATCCTATATATTCAATTCAAAAAGGGCAGGTGCAACCAAAGATTATTCATCACCAGGCACCATCACACCACTTTCCAAAGTACCAACACATTCACATTAGCTCGTTTGGGATGAGAAATCATGGGCCCGCCTCAATTGCGGATTCCGCTTGGGATGGATAGCGGCGTCCGCTCGAAGCGATTCAAGAAAAGTGGGATGCGAGGTTGGTCGGATCCACATGGATTCTATGTACCGTAGTACGCCAAACGAAGGGATAAAGTGGATTCGGGATCCGCTCATCCCATAATCCATCGGATTCACCTCATACTGGGCTTGCCAAACGCACCCTAAGGGAACGTTTGGCTGCGCCCGATCCCGGTGGATCCGCAGGATGGGGCGGACGCGGGAATCCCGCGGGTGGGATCCGTGCGTTTGGTTCTTGTGCGGATCCCACCGAGCCAAATGCGCCCTTAGACATTCATCAATGGCACACATTCGACCTCTAACTAACCATTCAATTAGGACACACCGTCAGCCATTTATACCCAGTGAGCATGACTCCCCCGGTTCACCCACAAGCCTATGTAAGGCTCGGCCAAAATGGCCTAT
This sequence comes from Narthecium ossifragum, assembly GCA_963920575.1. Taxonomy (NCBI): domain Eukaryota; kingdom Viridiplantae; phylum Streptophyta; class Magnoliopsida; order Dioscoreales; family Nartheciaceae; genus Narthecium; species Narthecium ossifragum. The sequence goes on from OY986973.1 coordinate 8,314,755, forward strand.
TAGATGTAGTATATATGGATTTTTGCATTCCGGTATCATGCACTTTCGCAGAAATGCACTTTACTACCACTGAGTTTGAGATTTGTAATTTGATACCACCAAGTTATAATACCAGAACAAAGCGGTCCGAGGCCTCTAACGGTGTTATGTGGTCTGACAGTAAACTAGTAACGTCACACGCAGGTGACCACCATCAGCCCATTTACACGCCATTAGTATCCCTTCCCCGAGAGAGAGAGAGAGAGAGAGAGAGAGGGAGGGAGGGAGAGAGACCGCGATGAATGGTTGTACATGATCCTTAGTCCATAAATACAAAGGAGATTTTGTCGAAATGTTTAGTGATTTTTATGTCTTTTTGATATTCTTGATATATTTTTCATGCTATTTTATTTGATATTTTGGAAAGGTACTTTTATGGCATATTTTCCTTTGAAAGTCAATCAAGGGTGACTATTTATTCCAATCAATGATATACCTATAATAGGGTTACCTTTATTTCTTATTATATGTCTCTAATATGTCAAGATGATTTTATTGCTTTATTCTTTTCTTATTCTTCTAGTGACATGAATTCCTTCAGTGGCGACGTATCCTTATGGTAGGCGGTGTGGTGATCGTAATAGACGACTATTTATGACACGATTTTATGGTTATTTCTACCCTGTTAATTCTTTTTTTAATTTTATGACTTAGTGTAATTGGAGACAATTACATTTAAGTAGGGGGCTAGAATTATAGGAATTAAATGGTTATTCTTTTAGATAACCGAATATTATACATCTCTTTAATTATGTCGTAGAAATGAACTTATGATACAATTTGACAAAAATGCATGCTTTGGAAATTTATCTTCTGATTTATTCTGAGACTTATATGTCATATAAAGGATAGAAAGTTTTTGCTATACATGGCATTATTTCTATATTTTAACATATCCTAATGCATATATTCACTTTCACATGTCAAAGAGTTGCGATTAGATTCTAAATATGATATTATAATAGATCGACGGTTCTATGTTATGTCACAACAAAATACATGAGCACAAGCAATTATTTGAAAAAAAAGGATTTTCAACTTAGTAATCGGGCAATTGCCTAGCCAGTTCACGTAAAACAGTTAAAATTCCTAAAAATAATATGACTAGTTATGATTTGTAGCCTTTATGGTTTGAGTATTAGAGTCTGACTACACTTAGTGCTGTAAAATCGTCTAGTTTGGCAGTCACTGGCTTGAATCTCGTTATATGGACCTTGAAAAAAGCTTAAGAGATAATAACATTACACATGTCATAATCATAAAAAAGAAATAAAAACATAGATTGCTATGTGATAGGTGGAAAATAGGTGCTTGTGTAGAATTGCCATCTAGAATAGTTGAAGTGTTTAGATATAATTGATGATATGAAGCATGTGAAATTCTATTCACATACAGCAGTGTTTAAAGTTGTTTTTAAACATGAGTAAATATATTGAAGTGTTGGAAATATGTTATGACATATTTTGACTTACTATATTTTTATGTGACTATGAGTTGAAGAATTTATTCATGAATAGTATTCCTATTTCATACATTAGAGTTAATGAGTATTATGATTGATTTCTAATGGCATATTCAAGGGAATGTAGGTTTTTTTGTGGGTGTGATAGGAAACTAGGACAACAAAAGCGACAGTAGATCCTCACCAACAGCAGACGAGGCAAGCATCTCCCCACTTCAGATACGGCCAATTCTAGAAAAGATTGAAGCTATGGAGTTTCCTAATAAAAGCAGATTACCTATTGCAATTAGAATTTTCTTAATAAGCAGTTTCCTTATTTGTCTTGCATTGATAGCTGTCAAGAGTTCCTCATTAGAAGAGGCTTTTCTATTTAAAGCATTGTAAGGAGGATTACAGGCATGAATGAATACAGTAATTTTCTAAATCGTTTCCTCCTTCTTCCTTTGTTTCTTCCCTCTGTTCTTTAGCTTCTTCTCCAGTCCGCAACCCTGCATCATCAAGGACAACCTATCATTTGGTACCAGAGCCATGGCCTCCAGTGTTCACTCTATCACGACTACGACCGAGTGGTGAACCTCGAGGTTGCAATCCATGGGATTCAAAATACGCTCCTCCGGCACACTGAGACTTCCGACCGCCACGCTGAATACGTCGAGGGTCTCAAGGCTAACGTTGACACCATCATGTCTTCTAGCGGTTGTCCCCCTCCTTGCAGTAGTGATGGCGGTGTTTTCTATTCTACAAAAGTGAGAGCGGATTTCGCTTGGGAGATTGTCCGACTGCATGGCGTCCCTCGATCCATCGTCACTGACTGGGATGCCGTCTTCGTGAGCGCCTTCTGGCGGGAGTACTTCAAACTTCAGGGTATTACATTGAAGATGAGCACCGCCTACCACCCACAAACGGACGACCAAACGGAAGTGTTGAACAGATGCATTGAAACATACCTTCTTTGCTTTGCTGGCCAACAACCAAAGCACTGGACGAAGTGGCTTTCGTAGGCGGAGTTCTGGTACAATACCTCCTACCAGTCGGCTTCTCAAATGCGACCATTTGAGGCGGTTTACGGCAGACCATCCCCCACTATCATCCGCTACGAGCCGCACTCTTCGGCCGTCGCCTTGGTAGATTCTGAGCTTCGCTCTAGGGACAGCATTCTTCAACTCCTCAAAGATAATTTGGTGCTTGCCCGCAATAGGATGAAGACTCAAGCCGACAAGCATAGGCGGGAGGTTGAACTCGAAGTTGGGGATTGGGTAAACGTTAAACTCCAGCCCTACCACCAAACCTCCATCCAATTCTGAGCCTGCAAGAAGTTAGCACCCCGTTACTATGGGTTGTTCCAGGTTCGTGGTCGGGTAGGTAAAGTGGCATACCGCCTCGACCTTCCTACGTTAGCTCGAGTTCACCCGGTACTTCATATATCCCAACTTAGCAAGAAACTGAGTGATCGTGAACACTCACAACCTCAGCTACCGACATTCGAGGAATCTGGGGACATTATTATTGAGCCCGAGCTGATTACCAACTTTCGTTGGGTTAAGAAACATGACAAGTTTATTAAAGAAGCATTGGTGATGTCACACCCGACCTAGAAAACCCATCCGATCCGGGGCGTGAGGGTTCCTACTCTATTCAATCAATTTCTAACGCATTTATAATAAAATAATACAACTAATTAACAATTGATCTGGGGTCAAAAATAAAATCTCTAATATAATTCAAGATTCTGATATAAAATTGATCCTCAAGACATATATAATAAAACCTCAAAAATCCTTTTAGAAGAAAATTATACATTTAAATAACCCAACAAGATAAACATAAACCCGAAGTTCTCGAACACCTCCAAAGGGTCGACGCGCCACCAAGAGCCTATCCAGCTGGGAGTTACAGAAGAAGAGCTGATACCAACACCTGCAAAACGCAACCCGGGTAGGAATGGACGATAAGCTCAGTAGGATTTTATACTACAACACTCACAAAGGAAAGGGAACAGTAAAGTCCCAGGTTCCACCTCATCTCTAGGGTAAACTCACATCACATACACCGCCTACCCTAGGGCACGCACGTTGATGACCTGTGGTACTATCAACAGTCGTTCCTCTGAAACCAAGTGATCCGGCGCTGAACAACTGGGCATAGGACACAAGGTGGTGCGTAACTTCCCCTAACAATGAAACTGAGACTAAGCCTGGAACCTAAGACGACCTCTACATCTCAATCATAGCTACCACAACCAACTAGACAGTAACCTCAAAATATCAGATTATTATAACAATTTCCATCCTAGACCTTGCTACCCAGCCTCGGTTTTACGGCTAGATCCAAGCTACCCGAGAGCCTTCGATCGACGATCAACCCATCGGCCACTTCCTAACCTCTATGCCTCTAATGCAATCAAAATGCATGTCATGTTCAGGCACAAATATAGAAGTATAAACATGCAACAGGATGCCAGATCATAATATACAAGGCTAGGTGCAGTACATAACTTGCCAAGGGTTGAACATAGCATCGGTCTAGATAAAGCGAATAAATAGGCACTCAGGCCTATAAACGGGATACAACCCTGGCTAATCAATTAAACAACTATAACAACAGTTATAATAATAACTTAATTAAAGCCAAGGGCGTACTTAATGCCTGTTTACTCTACACATCTCAGGGGAGGCGCGACTCCCCTGGTTCAACAACAAGCCACATACGGGCTTACACAGATAAAATAACATATATCTGAAATCTGATTAAAATAATCGAATTATCGAAATCAAACCGATGATACTACTAAGCTCAAAAAATCATATCATTCAATCTAGCTGTCTGATCAACATGAAACTTGAAATTCCCAGTCAATGGCATACCCCGAATCACATATCCAAAAGTTACATCGATCACATAAACAAAACTAGATGAAAACCTACAATTTTGGTAAAACTCCAGATTTGATAAATAGATAAAAATCCTTTGGAAAATAACTTGGATTGAAACCAAACTTTGCAGATCACACCTAAATATCACTCGGATCATCTCTACAAAAAATAAACTCAATTAAATAACAAAAAACCACTAAATTTCTCAAATCAAACCAACTGTCCTGTTTTTAGCACAGACTGCCTATTTAATTTACTAAACATCGTACGTAGATCCAAAAATCATGAAACTAGTTGAAGTTGAAAGCTAACTCAGATATCTACAACCTTCATGTAAAAGATCAACTAAGATCATGCACGTACAGCTCAAAAATAAAGCTAGAACACCACTGTGCAAATTAACCCAGAAAATCCGAAAATAACTTAAGGAAAACTTGCTTAAATCCTTATCAATTCTAAGAAATATCCATTCAAACTTTAATCAGTTATTAAGCAACCCTATAAGCATCATCTAGCATACTTTAATTGAAGAAACAATCAATTAAACAACAAAGAACACCAAAACTATCTAGTATGAAGAATCCTACCTAACTATGCTTAATCCATGTTTAATCCTCTATTAAACCATCCAAGGGAGATGTAGGGCTTCTCCCCAATTAGCTGGCAGCCTCTCCCAAAGCCTACAATGAGCTATCCCGGCGGATCAGAGAAGAGAAGAGAAGGAACAAGAAATAAAAGAAGAACATAGGCGGTCCGTGGGTTCTTATAAGCTTGCGACCGATCTATCGTCCCACGGACTGACCGATCATCCTATGTCGGTTCAGCTGACCTTATCCGGACACGTCAAAGTCGGTGCCGATATCGAGCCCGATCGATCGACCCACGGACCGACCGATCGATCGTCTTGAGGCCGAACGATCGTCCCACAGGGAGATCGATCGTCCGATGCATGACAACTATCCTAAAGACAAGCTTTCACGCCCGAGCTCGGATCTTTCAATCAAGAGCCCCGCCTATGGTTCTAACAAGCACAAATAACAAACAAAAGGGTTGTGTGTGCACAACGCGGGTGTGAAACCGACCACTAAGTCATGATTTACCAAATTGCCCTTAGGGTACCAAATTGCCCTTGGGGTCTTCGCGATTAACCTAGTCACGGAACAAAGCTAACGAGCCAGTCTCTTGACCTAACGGGGTAAGATCGGGTTAGAAGAACGGGTCCTCATAGGTGACTTGGACGGGATTACTGGCAGAGTATGCATGTTGGGAACCATATGACCACTTGGCATTAAGGTTTTCTGCTATAGACCTTGAGGACAAGGTCCGTCTCGATGGGGGGGTGGAATGATAGGAAACCAGGCCAGCAGAAACGACAACAGATCCTCACCTACAGCAGAGGAGGCAAGTATCTCTCCACTTCGGAAACGCCCAGCTCTAGCAAATATTGAAGCTATGGAGTATGAGGACCCGTTCCTCTGACCTGGCTCTACCATGTAGGTCGAGGGCCATTGTCATGTTGGTTTGGTTCCGCGTTCGGTGTGATCGGGCGATCATATTGGCATTTTGGGCCCCAGGGGAAATTCAGTAAAATTGCGCTCTGGCGGTCAGTTTTACACCCGTGTTATGCACACACTACATTGGATTGATGAATGTCATTGATTAGAACCTTAGGGGTGCTTTCGATCAGAAGATCGGAGCTCGATCGGGAAAGATCGAATTGGACGGCCGAGATCAGTTTGGATCTCTATAAATACCCTTCCCTCTATCTCTCTTTCCTTTTCTTCTCTTTCTCTCCTCCTCTCTCCCCCTTGGGTGCCGGCTGGACCTTGGGGCTGCGGATTTTCGGCTCGGATCCGCGTCGATCGGAGTGGAGGATCTCGTAGATCGCTTGCTTGTCTTCATATATAGGTGTTTCTACCCAATTCCTGTGAATTGGTAACTCTAGGATCGTATAACTGTGTTTTGATGTAGTTTTTCTTGTTAGAATGGTTTGAAATCTTGTATTCTAGTTTCTTGTCATGTGTTGCATACTACTATTCAACCGTTTTCGTATTCTTTCGGACCTTTTTTGTAGTTTTGTTGGTTTCCAGATTAGATCGGTTAAGATCTGATATTTCACGATTGGAATTTGGATTTTATTGCATGAATTGATCCCCCATCATCACATCTGCCTTCCCTCAAAGTTTAATTGGATTTTATCGCCGTTTGATAGATCAAATCCATGTAATTGAGTTTTTATTAGTTTTGTCGGCTTTTATACAATTTGTCTAAAATCTGAGGATTTGATCATCTAAAGTTTGATTTCTTGGTTTCATTAGATTCCACACACCCAATTGTACATCCCCTCCAAGTTTCATTTTAATCCAACAGGTTTTGTTAGTTCGAATCCAAAAATTGGATTTGTAGCACTATTCATAAGTCCTGTCGGCTATGAAGATCGATCTTCTTGTTGCCAAGTAGACTGCCGACTATGAGGGATCGATCTTCTTGGTTGTCGACTATGGGAAGAAGCTCGATCATTCGTGAGTCATCGTTCTATCTTTTCTAAAGAAAATCGATCTCATTTATTCCAGACTGAACAACCATTTTGGGAAAATCGATCTCTTTCGTTCGAGACAGAACACCCACTTTGGGAAAATCGATCTTTTTGGATGAGAAGATCGGTCTCTTTTGTTTCAGAGAGAAGACCCCTTTGTGGAGGATCGATCTTCATGGGACATGAAGATGGCTCACTTGTTTTAAGATGGTTGGCTACGAAGAGAAGATCGATCTTGACAACCCTGTGAAGATCGACCTCTTGTTTGTTGCTAACACATTTTGATCCAATTTCATCATTCTTGATTCCCTTTCGACCCGATATTCTTGTGTGGCTTTCCCGATTATAGCTAGTGACTAATATAATATTTTAATCAAGATTTTGATGGATATATCTTTGGATTATACCGTGGTTTGGGCTTTGGACCGGTTTCCGACGTTTATGGGATTTAAGCGGTTTCTCGATAAGCATGCCATATACATATATGTACATATAGCTTGTGATTGCCTTATCAGCTTTCCTTGCATGCTAAGTACAAATGAGCCGATGATGTACCCTTTATTTCCGTGTGGTTAACCGAGGGAGTCGTGCCCCTGAGGAATGCGTAGAATAAATGGGCCAAAGGTGTGCCATACCCATTTAATATAGGCCAACAATTTGCCGACGTACGCCGGGGGCATAGTATAGAATGATTTGGATGTTTGATTCTGTCGGGTAATCTTGGTTGATAGAATTATCGTTGTACTTGTAGATCAGTTATCTACGGGATAACTGTGGAACCTTAGCCTGGCATGTGCCGGAGTGCACTGAAGGCTTGCATAGGATCATGCACTGTATGCATTAAAGGCATTTCAGGTTAGGCGTGGGCGATGGGTTAGTCGCCGATCCGAGGCTCTTGGGTAGCTCGGATCTAGGTCTTGGACCGAGGATGGGTAGTAAGGTGTAGGGCATGATTGTATGAAATTGTAATCATTGTATTCTTCAGGTTGGTGTCTAGCTGGATATAATCATTTCTGATTGAGATGTACAGGTTGCCCAGGGATCCAGTCTCAGTATCTGTGTCAGGGGAAGTTGTGTGCCACCCTGTGTCCTACGCCCTTCGCTTCAGTGCTTGGTTGTGGAGAGAGGGATGGTTGACAGTGCAGGTCACATAGCGCGTGTCGTAGGGTAGGCGGTGGGCGTGACGTGAGTTTCCCCTAGAGATGAGATGGAACCCCGGGACTTTCTAGGTCCCTTTCCTTCTATGTGCCATAGAGTAGAAGCCTACTGACCTTTGTTGCTCACTTCTACCGGGGCAGCGTTTTGCATATGCAGGCGCCATCTCATCCTCTGTAGTTCCAGCTGGACCAGATTTTGGCGGCGCGACAACTTCCGGAGGCACTTGAGGTTGTTGTGGATCACCCGTTGTACTTTTAATAGATTATATATATATATAGGCATCATTCGAGAATTTTTATAAATGTATAATTTTCCTATTCGAGGAATTTTGTTAAGAATCTGTATTTGATGTCTAATAGTACAATTTGATGTTGGCTTAATAGAATCTTGTTTCTTCAATCTTGTAGTGTATATTGTTAGAATTATAGCTTTACACTTGAAGGTCAAATTGTTCAAATTATCTCTATAAATAGTAGTAGGAACCCTCATGCCCCGGACCGGATGGGTTTTCTGGGTCGGGGTGTGACATAGAGTTTCCTAATAAAAGAAGATTACCTACTGCGATTAGAATTTTCTTAATAAGCAGTTTCCTTATTTGTCTTACATTGATAGCTGTCAAGAGTTCCTCATTAGGAGAGGCATTTCTATTTAAAGCATTGTAAGGAGGATTACAGGCATGAATGTATACAGGAATTCTCTAAATCTTTCCCTCCTTCTTCCTCTGTTTCTTCCCTCCATTCTTTAGCTTCTTCCCCTGTATCCAAAGTTCCAGTCAGCAGTGCTATATCATCAAGGAGAACCTATCAGGGTGTCATCCTTGGAAACCCTCCGAAGAATATAGCTTCTCCACTGGGGTAGCTCACGGGTTTAAAGATTTGTTGCACATGCTAAGTGTAATCGTGAGACCTACAAAAGTGGGTAGTTAGATTTATTGCTTTCTTTTTATCTTTCCTTTGGTCGAGTACTAGTAATAGAGCTTGAAAAGTGTCATGGCTTAACAAGTCTACTCAAAATTATAAATTTATAATCAAACTACTAACTAACTACTTTAGGGGTAGCTAGTAGTGAGTCCGAGTCAAATCCACAGGGAATGCGTAAGAAAGTAATTAAAATATTAAACTCAATATAAGTATTCCTATCAATAAGTTGAGAAAGATTCAGAACTGGAATTAAACTAACTATATACTAAGGATTGATAAATACGAGAAAAAGGTACCAGGGAATTCTTAATCAATAACTACAATTCTACAAGGTCTTCCTAGTATTAGAACGAGCTAACAAAACTGAATGATTTTTCTAATGATTGATAGGGTGGTTGATAGGTGAATGACTAGTTCTCCCTATCACTCAACAAGTTCCGATTAGGATCCCTTGTCGGTCAGAGCAATTATCTAAAAGTCAGTTACCTAACTATTACTTATGATCACTGCTAATGAATCCTCTGATCAGGATGAACTCATCACGAGAAGATAGTATAATATGGTTTTAGGTGTAAGATCAAGATGATTCTAGCACCTTGAGATCGTCAAATAGAATGTCTCAAGGATTAGCAGTTAACCTAGTGATTCTAGCACTAATGTAGTGGTTCTAGCACTTACGAAATCCCTAATCTTGAATTAAGATGAATAACGGATTAAGAGTTAGTCGTAAGGGTTCTAGCATTACGTGTAATGGTTCTAGCATCACAAGACTCTTAATCTCGAGAAGAAATCCTCACATCCATGGTTCTAGCATGAATGTTTTGATGAGAATCTCTAAACTCAAGCCCCTAACATGCTCAAGACCTAGATCTAGTGCATAAAGGAACAAATCATTGAGCCACTAATAATAAAATCAAATCAAGTTCATAAAGAAATTAAGATCAATCCATACAAACCATTCAAAAAGGTATACAAGCCCTAAATCTTAGGAATCCCTAATAGAAACCCTAGTTACATCATAAGAATCTCATGGTAAAAAGTTTAGCTACTCATCTTTAGGGTTTGATCCATAGATGAAGGTTGATGAAGCTCTTCCGCCATGGATTTCAATCCCAAAAGATTGTAAAAAGAAAAGTTAAAAAGAGAAAAAAGAAACTCAGAAAGAGTGCTCCCTCTCCTTGGCCTCTAAGCAGCCAAGAGAGAGAGTCTAGAGAGCCTCCCTAAGAGAGGAACAAGAGCCCCCAAAAACCCTAGAACATCCCTATTTATAGCCTAGGTATCCCCTTAACTCAGATTAGATATGGGCCTTTGATTTTGCTTAACAGATATCAAACGATTGATCATTTTGGGGTGAAGATCGATCCTTTGAATCCAAAAAACTGGTTGCCTCATGTAAAATATGGCTCTCAGTCATCTCCTCTACAGTGCAATGATCGATCCTTTAGGGGAGGATGATCCATCCTTCTGTTCTGCATATTCTTTTTTGCCATTCAGACTGCGCTATCGGTACTAAAAATATTATAACTTCTTCTACGAAACTCGGAATCATGAACTGTAATATTCAACAGAAACTAGATTTCAAGATCTTTCCAACCATATATGGCACATCATCTGGTTCTTCCTAAGAAGGTACAGTTTTGATGTCAAAGTTGGCCCATCTTTACTGCTTTGCTCCTAGCAGGTTCTTTATTTATTCGTTTTAGTACCAAACCTGATCTAATCTTCATTGAAGGCTCTTATACCTAAAATACATCATAGAATATCAAAATAGTATTGCTCGGAGACTAACAAGACCTCGTTAAAAGGATAATTTTTGCATTTTTTACGTCTTATCACTCCCCCCAACTTTATCTTTGCTAGTCCTCGAGCAAATCAAGACAAAACTAAAAATAAAGCAGTAAACCTAACTAGCCACTTTCGTAGGTCTCACGATTACACTTAGTATGTGTAACAAGTCTTTAAACCCCTGGGTGGCCCCATTGGAGAAGTTATAGTCTTCTGAGTGTTTCCAGTGATGATACCCACAAACATCTATACATCCCCTTGACGTATCATCAGAAATCAATTACAATATTCATTAACTACAATGCATAAAATAGAAATAATATCCATGAATATATTCATTAATTCATAGTCACATGAGAGTAAAGTAAATCGAAACAAGTCATAACACATTTTCAATACTGCAACATATTTAATGATGGTTCAAAAATTACAATCCTAAGTAAGCACATATTTTGCACTATCACATAACAATAATAGTTCCTTTTTTTTTCTTTTCTTCTTTTTTTTCTTTTTTTTCACAAGGAAAATCACTCGTTTTACGCGAACAACATGCTGATCAGGCACACTGCCCGATTACTAAGATGTAATCATGTTTCTTCTTTTCTTTTCATTCATAAGGACTTTTAACCATTTTATGCGAACACCATACTTATCAGGCACCTTACCCGGTTACTAAGTTGAAAGCCTTACACTTGCCAACACATATACTTGTTGCGAACAGAAAACTGCATGTGTTCATGTATCTTATGTGACATGACAGAGAACTGTAAATCTATCCTAGTTTCATGCTAAGAATCTAAGTTCAACTCCTAAACATTTGAAAGCGCTCAATTGCATTAAGATATGTCAGGCCATTCCTAAATCATGGTAAAAGTGTTAAAGTATAGAGATAATGCCATGCATAGCTAAATTTACTAAATCTTATATGACATATAAATTTCTGAATACTTCATAAGACAAATTTTTAAATCAAACATCTTTATCAATAAATATCATAATTTCATTCTTCTAACATATGTCAAGGGATGTATAATGTCAGTTATCAAAAAAATTAAACATAAGCATGAAATTTATGAACGCTACCCCCCAACTTAAGCGGAATTTTCCCCAAGCATGGAAATAGGGTAAGGGATAGAGATAACCTGATGATGCCTCTAATGAAACAGTAACCTTGGTTATAGATAAAATCGTATTTGCTGAGCAAGGTGAAGCATGAAAACCAAGTACATGTGTGATGTCGTAATGTGTCGCAGCAATATGCATACCATAGGATAGGGACCCTGGAAAATAGTAGAAGAAATACCCTGTCACGCCCCGGCCCAGGAAACCCATCCCGGACCGGGACACGAGGGGGAAACCTACATCTACTGACAACCAACAGCGGAGACAATTACAATAAACAAAAGGCGAAAGTAAAGTTAACATTAACTATAATAAAACATTAAATACATCAGAGTTATACAAAGTTTACAACATTTACAATTTCAAAAGGAAATAATACATCGCCTGAGGTCTCCGCAAAAGCGCAACAAAAGCCGTCCTGGCCCTCAAACAAGGTCGGCTGGCGACACGCTGCTGCAGGACAAACACCGGGGCCCACAGGAGAAGCGCTGGTACCTGTGCCTATCGCGGTCCAGGTAGAAATGAGCAAAAAGCTCAGTAGGGTTCTACTTTACGACACACACAAGAAAGGAGACTCCAACCGTACTAACTCTGTGCCAAGTGCTGAGGCCTGCCAGGGACCCCATAAATCCCGTCAATAACCCAAAGGGCACCTGTCCAAAGTACGTCCTCCGATGGCCACTGCTCAGGGGTGGTCCTCCTCCGACAGTCCCTGACACAGGGTGGACATGACGCTACCTGTAGGACACCCCTCTCCAAGTGGGACCTCCACACTTGACGGAACAACTGTGATTACGACAACCATCTCCCAGCACTCAAAGCACAGAGCCAATACAACCCCTAAACTCCAAATCAAAAGCTCAGAGACAACCAGAGAGCCCACAAATCCCTTCGATACCCCTAGGGTTCCTGTCCATAGTTCGTCCCTCCGATGGCCACTGTTCAGGGGTTGGACTTTCTCCGATAATCCCAGATACAGGGTGGTCAATGACGATACCAGTAGGACACCCTTACCGGGGTAACGACGGCCACCACTTAGCTATTGATACTGGAGTACTAGGGACAACCTCAAACCCACGCCCTAGCCTAACATGCCTCTAATGCACAGGAAAGCAAGACAATAACAAAACAATAGAATAAACAGGCAGATAATTAATAGTATAAACAGACATATAATTAAGCAGTAAAGCAGATAGAAGAAACAGAAAAGCATGCAAATAATATAACAACAGTTATAACAATATTATCAGATAGATATAAAGCAGTAAAGCAGGCAACAAACAAGACAATATAAACAAGCATCAGCACAAGGGCACACCTTCGGCCCATTTATACTAAACATGCCATAAATGCCAATGAACAGTAAAAATATAATATTATATTCCGACATATAATATTATATTCAAACATCAAACATTCTCTACATGGCAGCTAGTTGACCCCATAGATCCGACGTCCAAACAACGTCGGATTTAAGATCCAACTTAGACTCCAGTAAATCTACAAGCATGGATCAACATATCCAACGGATCAAAATCCGGCATTATAACGGCGTCCACAGCCGTCAACCGCACGTAGTACAACGGGATACATCCCCGACCAAGCAATACACATCAACTAGGACACACCCTTGGCCCAAATACAACGATAACAGTAAACAACTAATACAAATGGCACACCAGCGAACCGTTTATCAATCTAAACATCCCAAGGGGCATTACTCCCTTGGTTCAACCACGAGCCCCACACGGGCTTAAACATGCATATAATACATAATTGTAATTAACATCTAAAGCAAAGGCATGTTCTATAAATTGAAAGTTAATTAGCTAATTTTCCGCCAAAAGAATACCAATTTGAGCATACTAATCCTACAGATCACTAGGAATGCTAAATCCATGAATCCTGAAGCATCAAACCCGATAAAACATCAAAGATCCATTAAAAAACCAAATCTCGGATTGCTACAGTAAACCACAGTTAGCGAAGATGAAATCTTCGCAAATCAACATCCAAACGACGTTAAACCTCAAATCAAACTTAATCAAGTATTGCTTAAAATATTGGGCGCATGCTGACCAAGAATTAGATCTAATGGAAGTCTACTCTCCACATATTTTACTAACCAATTTCTTAATTTCTGTTTCACAGCAGTTTAGGAAATAATTCGTCAAAAATCGTAGGAAAATCCAAAAATCATGAAATCAGCGGCAATCGAAAGATAACTCTATGATCTACAACTTTCATCTTGAACGTTTTGCAGGATCATGTTCACACAGCTCACAAATCGAGCTCAAACGTGACTGTTCATCGAAGAACAGAGCTTCCAAGAAAATCCGGGGAAAACATCCAAAAATCCGGATAAATCCCAAATCAAATCCCATGAAGGTTCAATCAATCACTATGCATGATCTAAGGAACTAATTAACACAAAGAAGACAACCAACAATCAAACCAAACCCTAGATCTATCATATCTTAGAGATCAAGATAGAAACCCTACCTTCAAACGCTAAGCCAAGCTTCCTCCTTGCTAATCCATCGTCCTCCCTCGCCGCCGTCGTCACCAGCTCGCCGGAGAGCCGCCGAAGACCTCCCACATCCGCAGCCGCCGCCGGAGAAGGATGTGGAGATGCCGTGGGGGAGCGAGAGGGAAGGAAGGAGGAGGGAAAGGGGCCCTCCCCGCGCCTCCAAGTCGCCGGGGGAGATGGCTGGAGGAAGAAGCAGCAGGCGCGGAAGGGAGAGGGGAAGGGGTCGGGCATGGGCAAGCCAGGGGAAGGAAGAAGGAAAAAGAAAGAAAAAAGAAAGGAAAGGAAAGGAAGAGAGAGGGAAGAGAAAGCTAAGCCACTTAAGTGGCTGAGCTGGTCTAGCTTAGTCAACTAATCGGACTGGATCCGATTTGACCCCAAATTGCGATCTCGCCGCAATCTCATCCGGATCTGATGATCGCGGACGCTCCTACTGGATCTATTCAATCACTTACACCAAAACAAGGCCTGTGTGTGCACACGCGGGTGTGAAACAAACCATCAAGGTGCAATTTACCAAATTGCCCTTGCGGTCCACAACGAGCCACAGGAATAGAGGGACGGGTCCTCACATACCCCGTGATGGCAATGAAGTAAAACAATTAAGCATAAGCATGAAAAGTTAGAGAAAAATTGAGTATCATCTCCTCTATTTATTCAAGAAGCACAATGGCTACAAAATTTCACTCTTTATATCCACGGTACATCCACATCGACAAACACAGTGCCACATACACGAGGCACGCCCCCTTATTCATACGATTATAAAAAATCAAAGATGCAAATACTTAGAAAACAAGCAAGCATGCAAATAAGAAAAGTTCAAATAAAAAATTTAAAATTAAAGCAAAGATGGGTTGCCTCCCACCAAGCGCTTGGTTTACCGTCTCGAGCTCGACACAATGCAAGCTCAGCTAAAATTGAATTTGGGTGTTCGGTGGTTCCAAGTAAAGAAATACATGGACCAAAGAATAGAGAAGACATGCAAACATAATTCATCAAAGAAGAAAGACAAGTCCCAGGTAAGGAAATTATTAAAATTTTTAGTCAGTGGCCACTCACCATCATGCAAATCATGTGTATCAATAAATCTGTCCATCATCAGATAGGCTTTTGGTGGCCTATGGTTTAAACAATAGAAATACATGCATTGAAGGATGAAGATGATGTACAAACATGCTTTATCAAAGAAGAAAGGAGAATTCATGGCAAATAATTCATTATAAGCAGTAGGCATTGGCCAATTGTCGTCCTTCAAGCCATGAGTTTCAATAAATGGAGTCATCATCAAGTGGTCCTTTGGCGGCCAATGATTTAAAATACAGAAATACATGGTCTGAATAAAAGTAAAGTCATGCAGACACAAAGAAGAAGGGAATGCTCGTAACAAACAAAGTACGTGAAAGACAAGAAGTATGATACGAGTCGATCCAACTCGACCAACTGGACCCGAACCCAGAAGAGGAACCAAACTGGTTCAGCCTCTTTCCTACTTTGATTTGGACTTCCCTAGTTCAAACTAGAGTATTTGATTAGGATTTATCATTAGTCTTTTATATTTAATTGAGTCCTAGTTGACATTTGAGTTAGTAAGTTGAGTAGAGTCTGAAAGCCTTATTACTTGGAAATTAAGCAATGGGGTTTTTTAGTTGGATTAGGACTCTGTCAAGGCCTCTATAAAAGGGACTTCATTAGTTTGTATTAGGTCATGATGAAGGATGAATGAAGAAGAGAATTATGATTAGTTAAGAATAGTTGATAGAATATCATAGGAGTAGAATATCATAGGAGTAGAGGTAATGTAGATTCCACCATCGATCCACCTTCTTCCCCGTCGGTCATCTTCTTCGCAGCCGGCACCGCCTCCACCGGTATTTCTCTCTCCCCGCCACTTTCTCTCTCCGCCATGTCATCACCATCTTCTTCCTCTCTTCCGTGGCCCTAACCCTAGCTTCACCACCGCCATCCTTCCCGTAGCCTCTCCGGCCGTCCCCGTCGCCAACCAAGGCCTCCATCCTCTTCCCCCATGCCCTACGACCTCGGCCAACCCCTTCACCGCCACGTTCATCTTCTCCGACGGTATGCCAGTCCTTCCCAAGGTTCACCGTCACCGACCCCTTCCAGATCCGCCACCTCTAGCCATCCATTGGAAGATCCGATCCGTTAGATCCTTTCCTCGTCTCCCCATGACCCTTCCCATATACTTCCCGACATCCCAAGCCCAAGCCGAGCTCCTCGCCGTCGTCCCCGATGCCGATCCGAAACTAAATCCATCACCGGCCACACCAGATCCCGTCCATCTAGCCATCCTCCGACCAATCCAACTCGTTGGATCTCATCCCCACCGCCAGGCGATCCTTCCTGACTGTATCCCGACCCCCTCCGACGCCCTTACGCTGGCAATCTACTCCGGCGAACCTCAGTCCTTGGATCCAGTCCGGTTCAGCCAGCTTAAATCCGACTCAGCCCAACCTGATTCAACTCAGCCACCTAATCCAGATTCAGTCCAATCCAACCAGGTCAACCTGATCCAAATCAACTCAGACTTGACCCAGTCAAGTCTTATCCTATCAGGCTCAGCCAGATCTGAACCAGCTCAAGCCAGATCCGATCTAGCTAGTCAGATTTAGCCAATTGGACTCAAATCAAGTCCGATCAGGCCAATTCTGATCGATTGGAGCAGTAGAGACACGATATGAGAGGATTATGAGTAGACCGCTCGTATCAACTTGGTATCAGAGCTCCGTTCCTCCAACTGTGTGGTTCAGATCCTTCTGGAAACATCACTACCATGTACGAGGTACCCCATGAGAGTTTGGAGTAGCAATTCAAGATTCTGCAGGCCCAGTTGAACCTCTGTTCAACCTTGATGGAACGTAGTAGTAGGAGGTTGGATGGCAATATCAGGGTTGGAGCAGATCTCCAATTGGTGGTCGATGATAACTCAGACTCCGAGCCAGACTCCTACCCCAGCTACAAAGATTGCGGAATCTGACCCTGAGCCAACTCAGATTATGACTCCGGTTATAATTTCGGGTCCGATTGAGACACCAGCAACTAGTAAAGGAGAAGAGATCCAGGAGCTAGTCGAGGAGCAACAACCGTCCGATTCTCAGATCGAACTAGAGCACCTGTTGTTGAAACCTCTGCCAGACTTGGGTGAAACCTTCCTTCTACATTCCGATGATTTTTCTAGATTTTTACCTATTTTTCCATATTTGTTACGGAATTTTCTCTCTCCTCCCGGTTTGGTTCGAGCCGCGGCTCATCCCTTACCTCCTTGGAATCGACTCGCCTCTGGCTCAACCGCGGCTCGCCATTGGCTCACCACCCACACCTGCGCCCCGCTCACCCTGAGCTGACCCTTCGTCGTCCCGGCTCAAAACCAGAGCCTGACGGCTCGTCCCCGAGCCGCCACCCCAACGCCACCCTCCGACGCCGTCCTCTCCACCTACTCACCGAGGAAGCATCGGCGTCCTTCCCCGAAGTGACTGTGGCCGACCACGACCATAGAGGAACCTCGGATCGCCGGAACCCAACTCCGAAAAATTCCATTGATCCTGCAGCCTTCACTCCGCCACTTGCCGAGGATGATCCCAAGATCATACCTCATGAGAAAGGTCCCAAGACCTTCCCATACCTGTTCCCAATGAGCTCAAGCACCGTCGCGGCCTAGATCACTGACGATCACCGGCGACGACATCCACCGCGCCGCCACCTTCAGATCCGATGCATCCGAGGCCCAATCCGATGATCAGATCGTACGGATGGAACTCCCACATCCATGCGAAGCTTCCTGTGTCATTGCCACACTCCGGTTACAACATTTTGCCGTTGATCCAGCTCTAGCAGCGCCTCAGCTATCCGATCAGGACTGCAACTTGATCCATCCGTTTGATCAGCGTGATCTTCGATCCAGTGCTTCCGATCTTTGATCTGAACATGATCAAAGAATCCCAAGCAATCAGGACCATCTAGATCATGTCCGAGTGATCACGATGCATACTCAGCCGTTGATCAAGCATGCGAAGGTTGATATGAGTCATCAAATGAGCTACCCTCCTTATTCAGATGCCATCTTCAATCTGATCCGATTTGACTATGATGGTACCACCGGTTTGACTCAACTGACTCATGTCCAGATTGACACCGGTAGACCCAACCATATCAAATAGGTTTGGACCAGAGTACGACTCAGCATAGCTGAAGACTCAACTTGGTTCAACCAACTTCTAGGCCAGACTAGTGCAGCTGAAGCGTGATCCAACCATCTTCACTTCAGATTGGACCAAAGCCAGCTTGACCCAGAATCAAGCCAAGTCCCTGCACAGTAGATCAGAACATGGAGATCAGATGCCATTTTATGGTCATGGGCAACTCTACTGATGGGACATGATGAGGATGATCCAGGAGAGCCATTGAAGATCATATCGACCCCCAGATGCTCTATCCTCTGCACGATTCATCAGATGCTTGGTATTGCTACCATTGGACCCGTCATGGGATCGACTTGGTTTCTCACCACCGAGTCCAGAGCTACAGAAGCAAGTTGATTCGGTCCAGCCACATACAGCCATCCTACCTGACTTGACTCTGGCCTTGACGACAAGGCCAATTCCGAAGGAAGGGGGGATGATACGAGTCGATCCGACTCGACCAACTGGATCCGAACCCAAAAGAGGAACCAAACTGGTTCAACCACTTTCCTAATTTGACTAGGACTTCCCTAGTTCAAACTAGAGTATTTGATTAGGATTTATCATTAATCTTTTATATTTAATTGTGTCCTAATTGATATTTGAGTTAGTAAGTTGAGTTGAGTCTGAAAGTTTTATTACTTGCTAATTAAGCAATGGGGGTTTTTAGTTGGATTAGGACTCTGTCAAGGCCTCCATAAAAGGGACCTCATTAGTTTGTATTAGGTCATGATGAATGATGAATGATGAATGAAGAAGAAAATTATGATTAGTTAAGAATAGTTGATAGAATATCATAGGAGTAGAGGTTATGTAGATTCCACCAGATATCCACCATCGATCCACCTTCTTCCCCGTCGGTCATCTTCCCCGTAGCCGGCACCGCCTCCACCGATATTTCTCTCTCCCCGCCACTTTCTCTCTCCACCACGTCAGCGCCACGTCAGCTTCCCTGCCATGTCATCGCCATCTTCTTCCTCTCTCCCGTGGCCCTAACCCTAGCTTCACCACCGCCATCCTTCCTGTAGCCTCTCTGGCCGTCCCCGTCGCTGACCAAGGCCTCCATCCTCTTCCCCCAAGCCCCACGACCTCGGCCAACCCCTTCACCGCCCCGTTCATCTTCTCCGGCGGTATCTCCGTCCTTCCCAAGGTTCACCGTCACCGACCCCTTCCAGATCCGCCGCCTCTAGCCATCCATTGGAAGATCGGATCCGTTAGATCCTTTCCTCGTCTCCCCACGACCCTTCCCATATACTTCCCGACGTCCCAAGCCCTAGCCGAGCTCCTCGTCGTCGTCCCTGACGCCGATCTGACACTAAACCCATCGCCAGCCACACCAGATCTCGTCCATCTAGCCATCCTCTGACCAATCCAACCCGTTGGATCTCATCCTCACCGCCAGGCGATCCTTCCTGACGGTATCCCGACCCCCTCCGACGCCCTTACGCCGGCGATCTACTCCGGCGAACCTCAGCCCTTGGATCCAGTCCGGTTCAGCTAGCTTGAATCCGACTCAGCCCAACCTGATTCAGCTCAACCACCTAATCTGGATCCAGTCCAATCCAACCAGGTCAACCTGATCCATATCAACTCAGACTTTACCCAGTCAAGTCCTATCCTATTAGGCTCAGCCAGATCTGAACCAGCTCAAGCCAGATCCGATCCAGCTAGTCAAATTCAGCCAATTGGACTCAAATCAAGTTCGATCAGGCCAATTCTGATCGATTGGAGCAGTAGAGACCCGATACGAGAGGATTACGAATAGACCGCTCATATCAAAGTATTGCATAAATCTTCGATGAAGCTACAATCAAATTCAGCATGATAAGAAATTCGGAAAAATAATGTTTGGTACCGGATAATGTTCAACAAGTGTGGATGAAATAAAGGGTAGATGCTCAAAGTGAGGTGTCCTAAAAGAGGTCTCACAAGGATCATCCAAGTCATCACAGACATCATCCATCACATCAAAGACCAACATGTGATTTTTACATTAAACTTTATCAATATATGCATCAAGATTAGAGGCCTCATAAAAAGCTTTATGAACCGGCAAATTAATATCATGAGAATCCTCCTCAAGGTTAGATATATTCTCATAAAAACCTTCATAGACCAGCGGTACAAAATCACATGAATCATTATCAAAATAAGGTATGTCCTCATGAAAAGCTTCTTAAAATGGCAAGTTTATATCGAATGATTCATCCTCCTTATTAGGTATGTGCTCATAAAAGGCTTCATAAACCGACATAATAACATCATCATGACTTACGGGACATATCAAATCATGCATGCATTCCTCAATACCATTATTATCAAGAAACACCGGAGGGACCGATTCATCCACATTATAAGGTAAAATATCATCCACGGTATCACGAACCAGTAATACCTCAAAAGGAATATCATCATTGCATGCATCATAAACATTGGTAAAATGAGCATCATGAGACTTGTCATTAGAACTAAGGAGCACCAGCTCATTCCACAACCATCAACCTCATTATAATATGAATCCATCAAAGAAGCTAGTTGTCTAATTTGGGCTTCTATATTAGCTATTAATTGAGAATGAGAATGTACAATTGGTGTTAGTGCCTCAAAAGTCTCTAAATCGTTAAGAGTCCTTTCATCTAAAGATGAATCTACTTGTGCTTGTAGTTCAAAGGGACTGAGAGGCTCATACCAATGTTGGGGTGGTGGGTATTGTGTTTGAGGAAGATAAGATGGTTCAAAATTAGGTGCAAAGTATTGGTCCGGTATGCTTGAATCTTGTGGTTGAACATTATGAGGATAATAACCTTGGAATTGCCAATAAGGGTATGGATGATCAGTCAAAGCTAGATCATAGGTGTATGAATGTGAATCATATATCGGGTTTGCGAAATCATATGTATCATTAATATAAATGGGTGCATAATTAGATGGTAAATTGTAATCATTCAACGTGACACACGGTGGTATATAATTATCGGCCATGTATAAATAATTAATTAAACAAGGACTAAGTAAAAAGTTAGAAATACATTACAAGGGGTTGGTCCAAGCACGAGACGTCCGTCGTCTATCGTATACCGTTGATTTTCCTCACGTCGACGTCTCCTAACAACAAGAAGATATAGCAATGTAAGTATGAATTTCTTTTTTTTTTAAGATATGAAACAAAATTTAAAATAAAGATATTTATATGGAATATTAGACTAAGCAAAGCAATTCAATCATCTCCTATAGCACTCCCCGGCAACGGCGCCAAAATTTGTTAAACTTGAAAAGTGTCGTAGCTTAGGGGTTGTTTGTTTAGCTGGAATGGAGACTGAAATGGCTGGAATGGAATGGCATTCCAGCCATCATGCTGTTTGTTTCACTGGAATGGCCTCCATTCCATTCCAAAAGTATTCCAAAAGCATTCCAATCAGCTCCATTCCAGTCAAATGTTTCTGGCCAAATATTGGCCAGAAACATATTCCAGCCGATTTTTCCACCGGCTTTCCATCCGCGCAGAGATCCGTAGCTCACAAGTGAGAGAGAGATGAAGGGAGAGGAGTGCCAGAATGGACGAGTACAAGGAAGTGCCGTTCAAGAAGTGAGCTTGCTCACGGCCATCGGAGGGCTCCTGGAGCCTGGAGAACATCCACCAGTTCATAAGGAAGAAGAACGCCACCATGCCAATCCAGGCCGTGATGCACCTCGACGACCTCCTTGGCCACCACCCACTCAAACCCCCACCCTTCTTCCTCCTGGGCCACTGCCCTTGCTCTCTCCCCGCAGATCTTCCCCTCCAAAGCGCCAAAGCGCCGAAGCCAACGATCCCCTCCATCTGGAGTTGTCGGGCCGTGAAGAGAAGGGGGAAAACCTACTGCTGCTGCTCCGGAAAGAGGTGGAAAAGGAGGAGGGCGGAGGTGGCGAGGGAGTGATACCAACCTGAGAAAAGAAGAGGAAGAAGACACGGTTCCGCGATTCTTTCTCGAATAGGATCCCCTTCCTCTACGATCTATGAATTAATACTTTGGGGTTTGTTTCTTGATAGAAAGGACGGGCCCAACGGAAGCTTCGAGGGCCTCAGCCTTGTTGGGCTTCATAGATTAACGTCACACGCCACATATCTTGAGTGTTAAGATGGCCTGGCCTTTGCGTTTAAGTTATATATGATCTTGATTAAATCAACTCTTTGATATATATTCTTGCATTAAATAGCATTTTTAAGTTCAGATTGCAAAATCATGGAATAGTTTTGGCATCTAAATATTCCTATCAAACAGTTGTAATTGATATGAGATTTTTGCAAGTAATTGACATGTAATTGAATGCTATCATCTGAATTGTTAATTTGGATTGTTCATGATGAGGTTTCAAATATTGTACATGACTTCTTCTTTTTTTGTACATGGGTGTTATAATTTTGATTAACATCATCTTACATATTTAGAACTTAAATGTTCCGTCAATAAAATTCTGAAGTGATTATAAAATTCCGTCAATAAAATATGATTACAAAAAAAAAAAAAAAAAAAAAAACAAAGAAATTCCGAAGTGATTATATTTTCATCAACATAGATATCCAAATATCACAATCATATCATATTATTAATGTCATAAAAAGTTTAATAAATATTAAAATCGGAATACATGATGGTATTCTCACCACTAGTATTCAGGGGTGACCATATCCCCCATTCCATCGTAAAACAAACACAAAAACTGAAAAAGTCGCTGGATTTTGTTTCCATTCCAACACCAAACAAACAACAAAAATGACATTCCATTCCATTCCACCACCACCAAACAAACAGCAAAAGTGACATTCCATTCCACTAGAATCACATTCCATTCCAGTCACATTTCAAAAGCATTCCAACGAAACAAACGCCCCTTTAACAAGTCTACTCAAAATTACAAATTTATAATCAAACTATGAACTAACTACTTTAGAGTTAGCTAGCAGTGAGTCCTAGTTAAATCCACAGGGAATGCGTAGGAAAGTAATTAAACTACTAAACTCAATCTAAATATTCCTATGAATAAGTTGAGAAAGATTCAGAATTGAAATTAAACTAACTTTATACTAAGGATTGATAAATACGAGAAAAAGATATCAGAGAATTCTTAATCAATAACTAGGATTCTACTAGGTCTTCTTAGGATTAGAACGTGTTAACCAAACTGAATGGCTTTTCTAATGGTTGATAGGTGAATGACTAGTTCTCCCTATCACTCAACAAGTTTCGATTAGGATCCTATATCGGTGAGAGCAATTATCTAAAAGTCAGTGACCTAATGATTAGTTATGATCACTGCTAACGAATCCTTTGATCAGGATGAATTCATCGCGAGAAAATAGTATAATATGGATTTAGGTGTAAGATCAAGATGGTTCTAGCACCTTGAGATCGTCAAATATAATGTATCAAGGATTAGCAGTTAACCTAGTGGTTCTAGCACTTACGAAATCCCTAATCTTGAATTAAGATGAATAACGGATTAAGAGTTGGTTATAATGGTTTTAGCATTACGTGTAATGCTTTTAGCATCACAAGACTCTTAATCTCGAGAAGAAAATCCTCACATCCATGGTTCTAGGATCAATATTTTGATGAGAATCTCTAAACTCAAGCCCTAACATGCTCAAGACCTAGATCTAGAGCATAAAGAAACCAATCATTCACCCACTAATAATAAAATCAAACCAAGTTCATAAAGAAATTAAAATCAATCCATACAAATCATTCAAAGAGGTATACAAGCCCTAAATCTTAGCAATCCATAATAGAAACCCTAGTTACATCATAAGAATCCCATGGTAAAAAGTTTAGCTACTCATCCTTAGGATTTGATCCATAGATGAAGGTTGATGAAGCTCTTCCGCCATGGATTTCAATCCCAAAAGATTGTAAAAAGAAAAGTTAAAAGAGGAAAAAGAAACTAAGAAAAAGTGCTCCCTCTCCTTGGCCTCCAAGCAGCCAAGAGAGAGTCTAGAGAGCCCCCCTAAGAGAGAAACAAGAGCCCCCAAAAACGCTAGAACATGCCTATTTATAACCTAGGTATCCCCTTAACTCGGATTAGATCTGGGCCTTTGATTTGGCTTAACAGATATCAAACGATCGATCATTTAGGAGTGAAGATTGATCCAGTGAACCCAAAAAACTGGATGCACCCAAGTATCATTGATCATTCAAAAGGGCATGATCAATCATATAAAATATGGCTCTCTGTCGTCTCTGCTACAGTCCAATGATCGATCCTTTAGGGGAGGATGATCCATCGTTCTGTCTTCGTATTTACTCTTTTGCCATTCACACTGCGTCATTGGTACTAAAAATGTCATAACTTATTGTAGAAAACTCAGAATCACGAACCGTAAAATTCTCCAGAAACTAGACTTGAAGATCTTTCCAAAACAATATGGTACATCATCTGGTTCTTTCTGAGAAGGTACATGTTTGATGTCAAAGATGGCCCATCTTTGCTCCTTTGCTCATTTGCTCCTAGCAGGTTCTTTATTTGTTCGTTTTAGTATCAAACCTGATCTAATCTTCATTAAAGACTCTTATACCTAAAATACATCATAAACTATCAAAATAGTATTGGTCAGAGACTAACAAGATCTCGTTAAAAGGACGATTTGTGCACTTTTCACGTCTTATGAACTAGGAAAGTGTAAGTTGGGGGGTGTGATGAGTCATGAAATATTAATAATTTAACCCATTAATTTATCTTTGCTAGCCCAAGAGTACTTGTATTTGGTAGTTTGTTAGTTGATTTCAGGTTTTATGAAAATTCAAAATAGAAAATACAGAAAAACAGTTAATATGCTGAAAATACGTCGCTTCGTTGTCTGTTTGAAAAGAATTCACAAAAATCTCCAGAAAATTCCTAAAATCTTGAAATTTGGAGGAAGGTGAGAAAACATGGAGATGAACAAATTCATGTTGGAAGATTTGATAAATTTGATATAGAAGTTCAATAATTATCAAGATGAGATATGCTGAAAAATAAGTCTGGCCGATCAATCGTTCTCCTGGACGATCGATCAGTGGCGACGAATGATCAATCGGTCATACGGACGATCAATCGATCGGATGAAAGTCCAAGTTTTGGAAAGAGTAAGAATTTCAATATAATCGAATTGCAATTGTTTTGGCCCGAGTATCACTCTATAAAAATTGGTTTTCTGGCCGAAAATTGATCATCATCATAGAGAGAATATAGACAATTAGGGTTTCTGAAGATGGTGGAGCCGAGGCGTGGATTCCTATTATTATTCATCAAATTTATGGCTTTCAATTCCAAGATGAGTGGATAATTCCTCTAATTCGGGATCTCATGAAGTTTTAGGATAACTTCTTTGTATTTTGTAGTTTGAATCTTATATTCTTTTTCTGGACATAATCATATGAATTTGATTTTAATGATAATAGAGTTGAAGGAACAGAGTACCGTTTACGTAATTTCAGGCCTATATGATTCTTGTAATTGATTTTAGAGATCTATAGGATGGTTTTCATGTGGTTTGTGAATACTCGATAAGATATTTTATGCTTAGTGACGATGAGTTGTACTTATTTTACCTCGAAGACAAGCTATGCTAATCGAAGATAAAGTATGTCTTTGGAAAACACTTACCTTCTTTTAAGGATTTATGCAAGCTAACTAAACTGGATTGAAGAATCCCTGGGTTTTTCTCTTATTGATTTACTTTAATCTTTTTACATTACTTTCTTAATTAGTTTTAATTAATCAATTTCCAAAATCCAATAAACCATTCATTGCTTTGGGATTAGAGTTTTGGGATTTAATTTCACCTTTGTTATTTAAATCAAGAGTTTCCTTATGCTTCGACTTCGGACTTCATCGCTATTCTACCCTATAGTTGAGTGTTTGAATAAAGGTTTATAAATTTCTTAATTGTGAGTTGCACATGATTTAATGACACATTTGTTACACGATCAACGACTCCAAAGGGCAAATCGGTAATTTGTTCAGACGGAGTTAGGTTTCACACGCGTAATGCACACACAACATCATTAGTGATGAATGTTCTTGTTAGAACCCTAAGCAAGCTTAAAATTGGAAGATCTAAGCTTAGGGGAAAACATTTGTCGATGCTTCAGGCTGTTTTCGATGCTTCTTTGATTCCTTTTCAATCTGTATCAACGTTATGACCTACCTAATCATGTCTAGTACCAGCATGCTTAATTATGTGGGTTTATACCAAGTTTACATATTGGCTAAGTTTCATGTAAGTTACAGTTTTTATGTCGAATTGAAACATGCTACATATATGTATATACTAGGGATTTTTGCATTTCGATACCCTGCACTTTCCTTGAATTGCACTTTAATACCATCGGGTTTGGGATTTGTAATTTGATGCATCTAACTTATACATTTATGTATACTTTAATATCGACCCTCGATGCCGTTACACTAAGTTGACGGCAAACATTCATATGTCTAATTTTGAGTGGTTTCGCACCGGTTTGCTGATGTGTTTACTAACGTGGGATAATAAAGAGAAAAGAGACAAAGAGAGATGGGTGAAGCTGTCAGCGACGATGGGGAGGGCGGTGGCGAGGGATGGGGGCCTCTCATCGATTGGTGTTGGCTATATGGGTAAGGGGGCGTGGAGATCGATCCTGGCCATCCGATTGGACCCCCTCTGGGCACAGGTGGAGGTGCTTTGGAAGCAAGCCTCCGACCATGCTGCGCTCTCCTCCGCCTACGCGTCCTTCGCCTGCTGCCTCAAGCTCGAGGCCTCCAAGCACCTCCGGCTCTTCCATTCCCTCTCGTTAAACTACTCGTCCTTGATCTCCTCCATCGGGTTGGAGATCAACGGCGAGCTCAATGAGGAGGAGGCCGTCTGGCGCCTTGAGATCACCGTCCGAGACCGAATTAGGGAGACGCGGAAGCTTGTGGGTCACTTGACAATGGGCTCAAGATCCAGAAGCTCAAGGACTCCATCTTCGCCGCCAAAGAGCGTCTCACCAAGGCCAAGAAGTAGGGGGCCTTTGCCAGCCTCATAGTGGCCAAGAAGCAGGGAGCCTCTGTTTTCTTCTTAGTCTCTCTCTTCCTCTTCCGATCTCCCTTCTTCTTCTTCTTCTTTCTTTCTCCTTCTTCTTCTCCTTTCTTTCTCCTTCTCCTTCTCCTTCTCCTTCTCATTCTCCTTCTGCTTCTCCTTCTTCTTCTTTCTTCTCCTCCCCTATCTCTCTTTTATTTCCTTTGTTTCTCCCCCTCCTCTGTTTTCATCCGTACGATGTCAGCGCCACCATCGTCACTTTCCTCCTCTCCCCCCATCCTCCTTGTGGCCCAGGATGAAATCTCTCACTAAAATCAAAAGAAGAAATCTCTCAATATGTGGTTCTCCTTCACTAGCGAGCACACACCCTCACATGCATGTCGACATCCGCCTCGCATGCACATTGACATCCACCTCAACAACCATGAGCAGCTTCGTTGCAGCCACACCTCTGTGAGAAGCTTCGCAGCGGTGGCGTCGAGTTGGTGTATGACCCCTCGCAGGCACACGACCCCTCCGGTGGCCATGCCTCCGTGAGATGCTTCTAACAATGACTAACTCGACGACCCCTCGCATGAATGTTGACGCTACCAACGTTTCACGGTGTGCATGCACGTGCGCTCACGGTCGCGTCCCCTATGACGTTCGCCTAGCACCAACTCACATCGCATGCATTGGGGAGATCCGTTCCACTGCCAACAAGTCCCTCATCTCCACCCTCATCCCCGCCATGTAAAACCTCGACGTCGTCGTCTCTGTTCCATTGCCGACAAGTCCCTCACAACCATATCTCTCTCTCTCTCAGGGAAGAGATGCTAACATCTTGTCAATGGGCTGATTGTGGTCACGTGCGTGTCACATGACCAGTTTACCGTCAGGCCACATAACGTCATTGGGAGCCTGAGACCACTTTGTCATGGTATTATAACTTGGTGGTATCGAATTATAAATCTCAAACTCAGTGATAGCAAAGTGCATTTTTGGGAAAGTGCATGGTACCGGAATGCAAAAATCCCTAAATTTTAATTTCATTTAAGTTACGAAAAGCCTAAAAAAATGAGAAAAATTCTGAAATAAAAAACTAGGAAAAATCCTAAAAGTCGAGCAAAAATTCTGAAAAGTGTAGGAAAAGGTATTAAAAACTAAGGAAAATCCTAAAAATCAAAGAAAACTCCAAAACTAAAGAAAATTGCAAAAAAAAACCGAGGGAAATTCTAAAACTATTTGCTTTGCCTCCTATGAAGCGCACAATTTTACGTCTTTCGCTAGACATCCTTAAAAGGATCAGTTATAACACGAGTACGTCAATTCGACGTACTCAATCACGTCACCGTGAACAATGTCCTCCAAATAGTGTTTTAATCTATGTTCATTACTATTGAAAATTTCGTTTGTGCGTGGGTTTCGAATTTCTACTGCGCCATGTGGAAATACTCTATTTACGATAAACGGACCAGTCCATCTAAAATGTAATTTTTCTAGGAAAGGACGCAATTTAGTATTGAAGAGCCAAACTTTTTGCCCGACAACAAAAGTTCTCTTCGAAATTTGTTTATCATGAAAGGCTTTTTTTTATCTTTATAAATCTTGGAATTCAAATAGGCTTCATTGCAAATTTTCTCAAATTCACATAAACTCAGTTTCCTATGTGTCATGACAAAATTTGTGTTGGTGTTGAGCTTTTTGATTGCTCACATGGTATCTATGGGCAAATGACAAGGCTTACCGAACACTAACCGATAGGGGAACATACCAAGATGTGTTTTATAAGCCATCCTGTAAACCCAAAGTGCATTATCTAGCTTTATGGTTTAATCTGTGCGTTCAATGCGAACGGTCTTCTCTAGAATACGTTTTATTTCCCTATTAGAGAGCTCTACCTGGCCACTAGTCTGAGGATGATAGGCGGTAGCTACCTTATGTGTCATAGAGTACTTTCTAAGGAGGGATGCAAGATTTGATAAAGTTATCCTAAAATAAAACAAAGATGTTATCTTAAAGCTTCATAAGATCCATAAATAGAGGAATTAGCCACTCATCGACTCCACCGTCTTAAAAAACCCTAATTGTCTCTATTCTTTCTATGATTCTACTCAATTTTCGGCCAGAAAACCTCTTTTTATAGAGAGATACTCGGCCGAAGCAATTGCAACTCAATTAGGTCTCAATTCCTAATGTTTTTAAAACTTAGCCTTTCGCCCTACCGATCGATTTTCCGTATGACCGATTGCTCGTCCATCGCCACCGATCGATCATCCACGAGAACACTTGATTGACCATACTTGTTTTTCAGCATAGTTCATATTGATAATTCTTGAACTTATATACATAATTTGTCGAAGCTTCCAACATGAAAGTTGTTCGTCTCAATGTCTTCTAACAGTTTTCCAAATTACAGAAATTTAGGGATTTTTTGGAGGTTTTGATGAATTCTTTTCAAACTAAAGGTGAAGCGGTAGTGGATGGCTGCCGTGAGGTGAATGGATATAGGGTCAGCGGATTACCATAATAGATGATGGTATTTTTGTCACAAAATGTTAAAAACCAACTCTAACCGTCGGTTAGAGGACTTGTCGCCTTAAAAAACCCATATGGACTATAGGTTAATAATTTCCACTAAATGGTTAGAGGATCAGTCGCCTTAAAAACCCATATGGACTAAGGTTAATAATTTCGACTAAAAAGTGACTAAAAATCAATTTCCCATAGAATTTTTATCCCCCTCGCTGCTTTATAAGATTGATGATAGATAAGTGTGGCAAATTAAAGACTATAAATTTCGGCATGATCTTCGTGTTGAGACTATTCTTTTTTAAAAAAAATACTAATGTTGGATGCGCTAAAATTTAATCATAGTTAAAATTTTGAAAATTTGGTTCAAAAAATGATGCAAAATCTAAATTGGATTTTTGAAGCACTCAGAGAAGAACGCTTAGACATCTATGACTTCATTTCTCACATCAGTTGTCAGATTTCAAATTCTTGATGCCAAAAATCATATTTGAATTTATCAATAGCTAGCCAGATGTTAACAAAGTATCTCCATATGTTCTTATTTATGTGTTTTCCGTTTTGCTTGGTTTTTTACTTGCTTATCTTTCTAGCAACCGAGTTGGGAATGCTTTGTTCCTCATAGATGGGAGGGGTGAGAGAACCCACACCACCAGACCTTCAGCGCCTTAGCCCACCGCCAACTCATACAGCAGAAGGATCTCAATCTGTTGAAGAGCGCACCCGCATCACCGCTGCAATGCTTAGTTCCTTAGAGGTGATGAGCGATTCTGAGCTTGCCGAAGCACAGGGCCGGCCCTGAGTTTTACTGGGCCCAAGGCAGAAGATAAAAATAGGGCCCCGTATCTTCTAAAATACATTAAAAAAAATTTCTAAAAAAACATGGCCTTAAAGGTACTTAAAGGTTTATTTAGGAAATTTTAAAAACATGACTTTAAAGTTCTAAAGGTTTACTTAGGAATTATAAAAACAGGACCTTAAAAACAGAGCCTTAAAATTTTAAGAAGAATCATGGGGCTGATGACAATAAAAACAGGATATGAGAAAGAATCATGAAAGTATTCATAGGTTTACTTAGGAAATTTTAAGACCATGTTTTTACTTAGGTCTACTCAGGTGTTTATAAGAAGTATCATAAAAACAAGGCCTTAAATGTCTACTTAGGAAAAAAAATTCTAAGCCCCCAGTAGGGCCCCAGAATCTTGGGCCCTAGGCATAGGCCTGCTGGGCCTATAGCTAGGGCCGGCCCTGCCGAAGCAATCGAGCTGAAGGCATCGGGAAGTTCCGCCTTAGAAAGATGGCGATGTCGCCGACACTTCTTCATTGCCTCAGGAACAAATGGACCCATACCTTATTTGGAAGGTTTCTTGGAGGTAGGATCGGTATAGAGTTTCTTCCACGCAGACTGGCTGGACTGTGGCGGATTGACGCCCCATTCCTCGTCACAGACATGGCGAGAGGTGTCTTCCTTTTCAAATTCTACTCTGAAGAAGACACGCTTCGGATCCTCATGGGTGGATCATGGATAGTAGACAGATTAACACTATCCCTCATTTGATGGAGGAACTGCTTTCGCCCAACTGCTTCAACATTCACAAAGGCACCGCTCTGGATTCGCATAACATATTTGCCACTGGAGTCCTTCGACAGAGAGGACATCTTCAATATGGTGCAAATGCTGGAGTTCGACTAGCTATTGACATCGTCACCAATTACACTGATCGTTGCAAATACGCTCGTCTCTACATTGAGGTTGATCTCACGATCCCGGCATGTATCAACACCTATCTGCCACGAGAAGGCCTAGGGGGTGAGCAAGACTACTTACTTCAACCTTTCGTTTATGAGGATATCCAGATTTGTGATACTTGTGGCCTCCTTGGTCACCGAGAGGATAGGTGTCCGGAGAAGACAACACTCAGACAACAGAAGGTAGCAAGCACCAAAAGAAAAGAGCAAGCAAATAAAGAGGATTAGACACCGGTTCCCTGCGATGAGGCGCACACCCTCATTCATCAGATGAATATCAAGCAAGACAGCTTATGGTCACACGCGCCACATCAACAGCCAGCTTAGCAAGGGACGATGACAAACCCTGACATGACATCAACACATCTCAAAGGACAGCGACTCAGATCTGACATCGTATGAGCCACAGACGCAGGAGAGAAACAGAACGAGACAAAACAAGCCGATGTCGGCGGCTGCGATCGCACGAGGGCTTGGAAGGAGGGTGGCGGCACCCAACTCAAGGAAGGCGAGAGACCAACAGAGGCTTGATGATCCTAACCTTGTTTTGATGATGCCAATAAAAATTAAATGATAAAATATATGTTTAATATTAATTCCCCCTTTAATTAGAAGTCTTAAATTTCATATTTGAGAAATTATAGTACTGACGGTCGATGCATGGATCTACCGTGAGAATGCGATGGTCAATCCATGGATTGACCGCGGGATTGCACGGTGGATGCACTAAACTTGGCCAAATTATATGTTGGCTCGCGGTTGATCAAGGCATCGACCCTGAGAAGCTATTTTCTTGATAGAGCCTCATGCTCGATGTGGCGGTCGATGCACGGATCGACCGTCGAGGTTGTTTCTGATTTATATACTTTGGCTAAGTGTTGGCTTGGAGAGAAATTGTTTTTTTTAATTGTCGTAGGCATACGAACGATCTAGCGGTCGATGCGTGGATTGACCGTGGATAATGTTGACTCAAGTAAAGAAGCGACGGTGGTCGATTTGGCGGTCGATAGATGGATCGACCGCGGCTCAAGAAGGGAGCCGTTGGAGAGTTGTAGGGAGCCGTTGGAGCTGGTTTTTGAGCTGGTTGAAGGCCAGATATAAGTAGTTTTCTTGTGTAAACTTGCCATCACAATTATTGATATTTTTTATAGTATTTGGGCAACTTTTAGCAAACATTTTTACTCATTTCCGTTGAGCGAAAACCTTTGTAAACCTTCTTTGAGTGTGAAGAAGTACATAGTGAGGCAACCAGCAATAGTTGGGAGTGATTGTAAGGTTAATAAACACCTGGAAGCTTAGAGAAAAAGCTTGAAAGGATTTGCAAGTAGTGGAACCTTAAGGAGGACCTTGAGAGAAGTAGATGTAGACCAAGAGTTGGGTCGAACCACTATAAAATTGGTGCAATCTCTCTAACTTCTCTCTCATATATTCTTGCATGTTGTTTTAAGGTCTTAGATCTCCTTGATGAGTGCATGAAAGTGCACTCTGAACATGACTAAGAGCAGCTTATTTGCTTAGTTTTTATGATTAATATAGATGATTTCATCCGTATATGTTGGTTCACAAAGTTATTTGTATTATGCAGGAAATTGAAGCAAAGATGGGTCTTTAACGCCAAAATGGTACATTTTGGGAATGAACCATATGATGTGCCATACATGGTTAGAAAGCTCCTGAAGTCTAATTTCTGGCGAAATTTACGGTTCGTGATTCCGAGTTTTATAGAGGAAGTTATGGGAATATTAGTACCGATGGCACAGTCTGGATGGCAGAACAGTAAATAGACAAGAAAGACGGATCGATCATGTTCCCTAGAAGGATCGATCCTTTTATGCAAACAGACCTGACAGAACACCCACTTTTCGGATGATCACAAAAGGATCGATTCTCCTTTCACTCGAGAATTTTGAGGAGAAGGATCGATCCTCCTCCAACTGAGAAGGATCGATCCTCCTCCAATTGAGAAGGATCGATCCAACTATCCCTCCAACTGAGACGGATCTATCCTACTATCCATCCTACTGAGAAGGATCGATCCTACACGTAAGGAAGGATCGATCTTCCTCGAAATTGAAGATGTTGATTTCAAAGGATCAATCCTACACTTAAGGAAGGATCGATCTTACTCGGGCGGATCTGAATACGAGCCATCAGATTTAATACAAAGGCTGAAATAAAAGCTAGGGTTTCATATCCTTCTATAAGGGGGCTTCTTGGACGTTTTTGGAGGCTCTTTTCTGGACATTTTCTAAAGGAAGAAGATGAAGACATCTCCATCCATGACCGAGTAATCCGCGGGCATGGCGGACGGATGATCTAGCAAGGACTAGGGCTTCTTCTCCAACAATGGTTCATAGTTTTAATCTTTATTGTTAAACTCTTTTCTATGTATTGGATCTTCAAAGATTATTTTCAGATTATAGATTTCTATGTGGATGATTAATATTATGAATCCATTCATGCTTCTTTCATGATCTTAATTGTACGACAATAAAAACTCGGGCTCTCGCGGGAACGAGATTCTAGATTTCATTGTGACAAAAGCTTTTGATTACATGGATGATATGTGGACAAGACACTCCCGGGTTGCCAGACTGACAACCCGTTAATTACATCCCCGTAGGGAAAACCCCTGATTAAGGACTTGGGATCTAAAGTCCCGTTATATTAATATAAAATAAGTTAATAAAAGACATAGAAAAGAATATATCCAAGGATATCGGGTGGAGGCAGAGCCTCCGACCCTCACCTTCGTTACCAATGCAGGCGCTCCTGTCTTCTTCCTCAGATCTGGTACGGGGTCCTTAGGTTGGTGAACCTTTCCTCTTTTACGCCGACGCCTTCTACTTTTCCTTTGGATCTACAGCTTTTGGCCTTCAACGTTGGGGAGCTTTCTCGTCTATATCTTGTATCTGGAGAGTCCGGCAGGGTGTCTGTACGATCTTTAAGGTCTCTTAGAAGCCAAAGAAGCCCAGAGCTAGCCAAGGAAGCCAAGAGAGACCACAGAGCCAAGAGACTCCCCTCCCCTCTCTATTTATAGGCGAGGGACTAGAACTCCTGGCGGGCGCTTTGAATTTTGAAAGCGACCTGTCGTATCTCAGGAGTTGGGGCGTTAGGAGCGTATCCGGGGAGATCGTATCTAAGAGATACGTAAGTTGTTCCGGGGATCGTATCTGGGTGTTGAGGTTGTTCCCAGAAGATCCTATCCGGGAGTTGGGGCGTTAGGAGCGTATTCGGGGAGATCGTATCTGAGAGATACGTAAGTTGTTCCGGGGATCGTATCTGGGTGTTGAGGTTGTTCCCAGGAGATCCTATCCGGGAGTTGGAGAGATTTCTTCTCCTTTGAATTTGAATCCTTTATTTGAATTCAAAGTGCATGTTTGAATTTCGAACATATGTGTTCGAATATGTTTGAATTTAGATATTTGTTTGAATTTTGAATATCTGTCGGAATTTTGGATATTTCGTGAATTTACCAAAATGTCCTTGGTCAAGGGTGATGTGCAAATGACTAAACTTCCCCTCCATCAACCCATACTTATTTTGGACCAAAATATCCGTGTGTTAGGTGGGAGGGTCCATATGCATGTCTTGGACTATTACATCTCTGGAGATGTAAAATGACCAAAATACCCTTGGGTTAGGCCATTACACCCCTAAAGATGTTAAATGACCAAAATGCCCTTGGGGACGGAAATTACCGAAACGCCCTTGATGCTTGTGGTTTATGTAAGATGGCATCAAAACCATATAGCACGAATTAGGTGTGTTAGGGGAGAGGGTTCCCTTAATATGGGGAAAATTACGATAATGCCCCTGCACTCATTCGGCTCATGTAGGGTGTCGTCGATGTTGTGTAGGGCTATCGTAGTATAGGCAGGAAGTTTAGGCTTATATTTTAGCCCAAATTCCAAAAAAAGACCCCTAGGGGTAAAAAATTACCAAAATGCCTTTTACTTCCTGATTTATGTAGGATGCCATCAAAGCCAGGGATATGTGGAGGGCACCTGGTCATATGTGATTTTGAGGGACATGTACTTGGCCAAGATATTTCATGAATGTTGGCTTTGATGGCATCCTACATAAATCAGGAAGTAAAGGGCCCTTTGTTGGATGTTGGCTTTGAAACTTAGAGCATGTATGTGTGCTCTGTGTTCTTGTTGAGTTTGCATGAAGAATATGGACATGCTCTGCTCAACACGAGTAAGTCCAATCATGTGTGTGCATCATAGCACATGAGAGGCTCAGAAAGTTGGTGTATGACCTTTGTTGGATTTCCCCTCATATGTGGTTGTGAGAGGTCCTCACTAAAGACCGGGCTTCGAGAGAGATGATATATGTAGTGATGAGATCCAGAATGTCAAGAATTTGGGTTTGTAGAGCTAGGAGCACATATATTTTGCTTCCAGTTCATACTAGATAGAGATTTACTCAAATATTTGAGTTTAGCTCCCTATTAGTTAGGATGGAGATGGAGGTTCCGTGAGAATATGTATGTACCCCACAGGAGTCCTGTCGTTGAATCTTGCCAAGGCTAAAGCCAATGGGCAATTCCAATGATGAGAGCTTGAGGACTTGCGGGAGCTCATGCAAACTTATATCTGATGAACTCCTCCCACATATTTAATGCCAAGTTAATGTCTCCTCCCTCTCTCCCTGATGGTTTTGTCGGTGAAGAGAAGGAAGGTTTCGCAGCAGGAGATCAGGCGATGAGGATAGCTGGCGGCAGGCTTGGGCAACAGTGGGATCCATGGCGGCGTCGGGCGATGGCGGTGATTCCGGTGACGATGAGATCCACGGTGCCCTTCTTCTTTCTTCCTTTTCTTCAGTGGGTTCGTCCTCAGTAGGTCTGTCGATGAGAATGGAGGAGGTCTCGCGACAAGGGGCTAGGCCACGACGGCAGCCGAGAGCGGGTTTGGACGGCAGTGGGTACCGGCGGTGGAGAAGAAAGAACGGCGACGAGGAAGCCGTTGAAGACTTCCTCTGTTTTGGCCGGCCTTGTGCTTCTCCACGAGAGCTTCGTCAGCG
Organism: Narthecium ossifragum; assembly: GCA_963920575.1. Taxonomy (NCBI): domain Eukaryota; kingdom Viridiplantae; phylum Streptophyta; class Magnoliopsida; order Dioscoreales; family Nartheciaceae; genus Narthecium; species Narthecium ossifragum. Next base: position 8,351,677 of record OY986973.1, read on the forward strand.
ATGAAGAAGGTCAGTATCTTGGTGAGGACCGTCAACGACTTGGTTGGCGGTGAAGAAGAGGGAAGCCGACGGCGATGGTGAGGATCGGCGATGTTGGGTACGGAGCACCCTTATCTTCTCAGCCGTCACCCATCTATGCTCCCCTTCTCTTTTTCTTTATGATCCTTCACCAAGGTCCCAGTGGTGAAGAAGAAGACTATCAGAGAGAAGGAGGTCGTCAGCTAGGGGAAGGTTTGGCGCAGCGCAGAGACGAAGAGGGACGACGAGGACGGTCGGCGGTGAAGGTTTGGTGTCTTCCTCCTTCTCCTCTTTTTTTTTCTCTGTTTCTTTGTCAGCAAGGTCTTTTTGCTCCTTTCTTGTCTGCAGCGTCTTCTCTGTTTTTTTTTTTTTTTTTTTTTTTTGCTCTAGAGTCCTATTTAATTTTGGACTCTATGTCAATTGGTTTCAGCCATAGATTTCGAAACTTGGAAGAATTAGAGTTTTAGTAGGACTCATGTATGCTCATCCTACATTACTCTTTCTTCTCTCTCCTTTTTTTAGGCTAATTAAATAATTCCGAAAATTGGAAGAATTCTTATCCAAGGCGACCAATTTTGGGTGCTCCAAAGGAATAAGTGAACTAGGACTCTTGTAATTTGTACTATGAGTCCTATTAGTTTGGACATCTTTCATATATGAGTATATCCAAACCAAGTTAGAATAGGATTGTTTCCTACTCCAACTCTTTTTTTCAAATTGGATTTGAATTGTCACAAGATATCCTCTCAATCAAAGTAGGAGTTCATGTATATCTCATGAATCCCAAGGCAGCCTATACATAGCTTTGAGATCCCTTTGACCGGCTCAATTTTTTTTTAAGCTTTGGAGAAAGGGAGTCTTGGCTGCACGTTGTGGAGAAGCTTGGCGAAGCTCTATGAGGTTTTTTTTCTTTCTCTCTCCTCACTTCTTCTCTATTGTATGTTGACGTGTTCCTTCATTTGCTCTATCAGCTTTGAGATCCTTTTGACCGGATCACCTTTTATCCATTCATTTGCATGTATGTCTTCATCTTCCTCTTTTTTTTTTGTTTCTATATTTCTTTTCCATACCATCCGTATCTCTTGTTTGAAATTGTATCATGACGGTACCCAATTGTACATCACGAAGCGACGGCTTGTGGGTCAATAAAAATATGTTTTGCGGATGAAGATGGCGCAGCTTGCTCCGCTATCCGACGCAACATTACCGATCCCACGGCGATTGCTCCACCGTGTTGTGTGATATGGTATTTTGTTAATGATATGATCAAATCATGAGAAGCTTCCATTGCAACCCTTTGATGTGCTTGCATGGAAAATCCATCGGACCACAGTGTGGATAGAAGCACTGTATATGGTTGCGATGGCAGACCTGGGCACATCAAAGTTCTAGTTCATTTTAGTTCCACCCTTTTTTTTTTTGGAATTTCCTCCCTTTTATTGCCGAGGTTTTCCTCCTCCTTTTTTTTCTACCGATCGTACCTCTTGTTTGAGGTTATATCATGACGGTATCCGGTCGTATATCACGACGCGACGGTTTGTGGGGGGTCAATAAAACATGTCTCACGAGTGAGGGTAACACAGCTTGCTCCGTTATCTGACGCGACATTACCGATCCCACGGTGATTGCCCCACCGTGATGTTTGATCCGATATTTTGTTGATGATATGATCAGAAGCAAGAAAGCTCCTATGGACACTCCGAGGTGCATGGAAGGAAAATCCGTCGGACTGCAGTGTGAATAGAAGCACTGTGCATGGTTGCGGCGGCAGGCCCGAGCGTGTCGAAGTTTTTGGTCTCCTCTTTCTGTAGACCCTTTTCTTCTCATTTGTTTTTGGTGTGTTCGTGATGACTGGAAATTGTGCTGATGGAACTCCGAAGTTCTTTGCTCTTGCATGGATATTTTGGACTTACTTTCCATTCATAAGACTTGGAACATACATGTGTTATCTGTTTAGGCTCATGAAGCTTGGAGCACTATGTTGAGAACTTGTGCTCATGGAGCTTTCAAGTTTTTATGCTTTTAGTTTACACTCATGAAGCTTGGAGTGTAGTCGCTTGCAGTTAAGGCCCGTGAAGCTTGGGGCACTATGTTGAGAACTTGTGCTCATGGAGCTTTCAAGTTTTTTATGCTTTTAGTTTATACTCGTGAGGCTTGGAGTGTAGTTGCTTGCAGTTTAGGCCCGTGAAGCTTGGGACACTATGTTGAGAACTTGTGCTCATGGAGCTTTCAAGTTTTTATGCTTTTAGTTTATACTCATGAAGCTTGGAGTGTAGTCGCTTGCAGTTTAGGCCCGTGAAGCTTGGGGCACTATGTTGAGAACTTGTGCTCATGGAGCTTTCAAGTTTTTATGCTTTTAGTTTATACTCATGAAGCTTGGAGTGTATTTGCTTGCAGTTTAGGCCCGTGAAGCTTGGGGCACTATGTTGAGAACTTGTGCTCATGGAGCTTTCAAGTTTTTTATGCTTTTAGTTTATACTCGTGAAGCTTGGAGTGTAGTTGCTTGCAGTTTAGGCCCGTGAAGCTTGGGGCACTATGGCATCTTAAGCATAATATCGCTTTAGGAATTTACCGTTTACTGGAGGCGGGGTGTATTCGCCATCCAGAGACGTGATTGTATAAGCTCCGTTAGAGTAGACCTCTTGAACTATGAAGGCTCCCTTCCATTTGGGCTCGAATTTTCCTTGTATCCTCCTTGTGACGACCATGGGTCGAACGACAATGAGAACAAGGTCTCCAACCTTGAACGAGCGACGCTCCCGGGTTGCCAGACTGACAACCCGTTAATTACATCCATGTAGGAAAAACCCCTGATTAAGGACTCGGGATCTAAAGTCCCGTTACATTAATATAAAATAAGTTAATAAAAGACATAGAAAAGAATATAGCGAAGGACATCGGGTGGAGGCAGAGCCTCCGATCCTCACCTTCGTTACCAATGCAGGCGCTCCTGTCTTCTTCCTCAGATCTGGTATAGGGTCCTTAGGTTGGTGAACCTTTCCTCTTTTACGCCGACGCCTTCTACTTTTCCTCTGGATCTACAGCTTTAGACCTTCAACGTTGGGGAGCTTTCTCGTCTATATCTTGTATCTGGAGAGTCCGGCAGGGTGTCTGTACGATCTCCAAGGTCTCTCAGAAGCCAAAGAAGCCCAGAGCTAGCCAAGGAAGCCAAGAGAGACCAGAGAGCCAAGAGAGCCAAGAGACTCCCCTCCCCTCTCTATTTATTGGCGAGGGACTAGAACTCCTGACGGGCGCTTTGAATTTTGAAAGCGACCTGTCGTATCTCGGGAGTTGGGGCGTTAGGAGCGTATCCGGGGAGATCGTATCTGAGAGATACGTAAGTTGTTCCGGGGATCGTATCTGGGTGTTGAGGTTGTTCCCAGGACATCCTATCCGGGAGTTGGAGAGATTTCTTCTCCTTTGAATTTGAATCCTTTATTTGAATTCAAAGTGCATGTTTGAATTTCGAGCATATGTGTTCGAATATGTTTGAATTTGGATATTTGTTTGAATTTTGAATATCTATCGGAATTTTGGATATTTCGTGAATTTACCAAAATGTCCTTGGTCAAGGGTGATGTGCAAATGACCAAACTGCCCCTCCATCGGCCCATACTTATTTTGGACCAAAATATCCTTATGTTAGGTGGGAGGGTCCATATGCATGTCTTGGACTATTACATCTCTGGAGATGTAAAATGACCAAAATACCCTTGGGTTAGGCCATTACACCCCTGGAGATGTTAAATGACCAAAATGCCCTTAGGGACGGAAATTACCGAAACACCCTTGATGCTTGTGGTTTATGTAGGATGCCATCATAACCATATAGGACGAATTAGGTGTGTTAGGGGAGAGGGTTCCCTTAATATGGGGAAAATTACGATAATGCCCCTGCACTCATTCGGCTCATGTAGGGTGTCGTCGAAGTTGTGTAGGTCTATCGTAGCATAGGCAGGAAGTTTAGGCTTATATTTTAGCTCAAATTCCAAAAAAAAGACCCCTAGGGGTAAAAAATTACCAAAATGCCCTTTACTTCCTGATTTATGTAGGATGCCATCAAAGCCAGGGATATGGGGAGGGCACCAGGTCATATGTGATTTTGAGGGACATGTACTTGGCCAAGATATTTCATGAATATCACTAATTTTAGCCTTAGCTAAAATCAGTGTCAACAATAATCCCATAGTTTTATTTATTGTTTTCCTACATTATCTTTGCTATGCATTGCCAATTGTGAGAGTTGGTATTCTGTATTTTTAGAAATCCGGTTAGATAGAGTTAGGGTTTTGTCCTGATGAACTTTTGTTGCGCGTTGCCTGTAGTGACAGCCGGTATCGTGTATTCTTAGGTTTGGTTTGGATGAAATTAGAACTACAATAAGGAAGAATCAATCGTAGGAAGAGACATTTATATATTTTGTTAGGTTTATAGTTTCATATCTTCCGATTAAGGTGATTGGGATATGAATCCCTTAACTGAATATTGAATGAACCGTTGGTAGAAGAAGAACCTAAGTATGAGTGAAGTGATTCCCGATGCCTAGCCTTATCAAAATCCTGATTTTCTTTGTTACCTTTATTTTACCGTTACATCTTCGATCTATTTTCTTATCTTTTACGCTCTTGATTGTTTTCGATACCTTGTTATCTGTATTTCTGGATTTTTCCTGCTTGTCTCTCTGTGGGTTCGATCTCTCTTATGCTGTACTGCACTGTGACCACTGTGCGTGATACATTTGAGCGACATCAAAAATTGGCGCCGTTGCCGGGGAGATGGTTTAGAAAAGCGCCAGAATCAGATTACAGCGATTGTAGACATCGAATGCGGTAACTTAGTTCATTTTCTTTAGTCTTTATTTCTTTATTTCGGCTTTGATTTTTCTTCTCTATTAGGATTGTTTTCTTTTATTCGGTTTTGGTTAGTAAGCTTAGTTTAAATTATTGTTTTTGCCTATTTTCTTTAGTTGATTTGCATCTTTTGGATTGCGTGTTTGTTGGTGTATGCCTCGGTATAGAGACGAACTAGGCAAATTTACTAGACGCCCCGAGGGTGATTCTGAAACTTCTGATAGTGAGACATATATTGCTGATCTCTTTGACGCACAGTCACAAACTTCACATCATATTTTCATTATGGCTGAGCATGAGGAAGAACAACCTCCAAGGAGTTTGCAAGAATATTTGCATCCCACACGCACTGCAACACCTTCATGCATCATGTTTCCACCTAATGCAGCAGTTGTTGACTTTAAACCTGGCATGATTCAGTTGCTTCCTACCTTTCGTGGGTTGGAAAATGAAAATCCATATGTGCATATTAGGGAGTTTGAGGAAGTAGTAGCCACCTTCCATAGCCAACCAGGTGCATTAGATATTATCCAACTTAAGTTCTTTCCCTTCTCACTGAAGGATAGAGCAGAGAGTTGGTTATATTCCTTGAGGCCACGATCTATAGGATCTTGGGCTGAAATGACACAGATATTTTTCAACAAGTATTTCCCACAGCACAAAACCAATGCACTTAAGAGACAGATTTCGAATTTAAAGACAGACGGATAGTGAAACTTTGTATCAAGCGTGGGAACAATTTACAGACATGTTGAATTTATGTCCTCATCATGGATATCAAAGTTTGCATTTTGTTAGTTATTGCTATGATGGTTTAACTGTTGGAGAACGTCAATTTGTTGAGATGATGTGTAATGGTGAATTTTTGCAAAAAGATCCTGATGCAGCAATTGAATACTTGACTGAGCTTGTTGAGAAATCTCATACATGGACTGGACCGAGTCAACAGAAAGTACAAACAGGGCCAGCCCACCACCGCAGCAACAAGGTGGAGGAATTTATCAGCTGCGGGAGGAGGATGCACTCAAGGCTAAAGTGGAGAGTCTAACAAGGGAGCTGGAGCTATTAAAGACCAAAGATATGATGGCAGCCCGAACCTCTCCATACAACGAACCTACAAGGTCGATTGGGCCATGTGTGATATGTCAGGGCGTGGACCACCAGATTGACAGCTGCCCTACTTATGTTGAGATGAGAGGCGTGTACAATGAGCATTGCAACGCCATAGGCGGATTCAGGAGGCCATACACCCCTTACTCGGAAACGTATAATCCAGGATTGTGAGGGCATCTGAACTTCAGCTGGAAGTCGAATGCTCCGAAAGCAACGAGCATCATCAACTGCCACCTAATAAGCATTTTTCTAACCCTCCTTATAATGCATCTGGTTTTCCAAGGCCTACATTTAATGGCAGTTTACAGGAATTGAAATCTATGATTGTGCAGGAATCCAAGGAAAGAAAGGAGGATGTTCAAGAGATCAAAAGCCAGATCACGAAGCTGATCAATTCATTGAGCGTGCATGAACGAGGAAAGTTCCCAGCTCAACCTCAACAAACGCAGGTATCTAGTGCTGAGCAAAATAATGTGAAGGAGATGAATGCCGTAACTACAAGAAGCGGGAAAACAGCAAAATATCTTTCAAAAAAGGCCATCGAACCTCCTATTGTTGTTGAAGAAGAGGACCAGATTGAGGAGAACCATGCATAGGCCGATCATCCAGATGGCCCTAAGCCATGTGACTTTAAGGTACGTGTCCCTTTCCCTCAGGCATTGAAATCCACTAAATTTACTATGGAGCCCAACAGCGAGATTTTGGAGCATCTTCGGTAGGTTAAGGTAAACCTTCCTCTTTTGCATGTTATTAAGCAAATTCCTACATATGCTAAAGTGATTAAAGATTTATGCACTATGAAGAGACGACATCATGTAAAGAAAACTGCATTTTTAACAGAGCAGGTTAGTGCACTGCTTCAGTATAGGATTCCTCCTAAATATAAGGATCCTGGCTGTCCTACTGTGTCTTGTTTCATTGGAGAGCATGAAGTAGGACAAGCTTTATTTGATCTTGGTGCGAGTGTTAATTTGATGTCATATTCTGTTTACTTGCAACTTGGTTTAGGACAGATTAAGTCGACATCTGTGGTCTTGCAATTGGCAGATAGATCCACAAATACTCCACGAGGAGTAGTAGAAGATGTGCTTGTTCAAATAGATAAATTTTATTATCCTGTTGATTTCTTAGTCTTGGATACTCAGGCTATAGTAACTGCTGATTCTAGGATTCCCATTATTTTAGGTAGACCGTTTCTTGCTACTGCTAATGCTATAATTAATTGCAGGAATGGCTTAATGAAGTTAACTTTTGGGAATATGACTTTAGAAATTAATGTTTTTAATGTTGCTTAGCAGCCTGATGAGGATGATGAATGCCAGCAGACTTACCAGATTGATTTGCTTACTGAAGAGGAGTTTGCTACAACTGAAATTAATTTTCTTGAATTAGATTTGGATGAAAATGTTGATGTTGATGGTATGTGCAAAAATTTGGAACATTGTTTTTTTGCAGGTCCATGGAATCCAAAGTTTGAAGAACTGCCAGAAAGAGGACAGCCACCAACACCATCAGCGGTAGAACGACCAACGCTGGACCTGAAGCCACTTCCTCAAGGATTGAAGCATGCCTATCTTGGTCCAGGTGATACATACCCAGTCATTATTTCTTCAGCATTAACTGCAGATCAAGGTGAGCAATTACTTAGCGTTTTAAATGAGCAAAAATCAGCTATTGGATGGAGTATAGCAGATCTGAAAGGTATTAGTCCCTTGATATGTTCCCATATGATTAATCTTGAACAAGGGGTTGTACCTCATAGGGATCCTCAGCGTAGGTTGAACCCTACAATGAAAGAGGTAGTAAAAACTGAAGTGTTGAAATTATTAGATGCAGGGATCATCTACCCCATTGCTGATAGCAAATGGGTAAGCCCTACACAGGTTGTGCTTAAAAAATCTGGTGTCACCGTTGTTAAAAATGAAATTGGAGACTTTGTCCCTACTAAATTGGTGACAGGATGGCGTATGTGTATAGATTATAGAAAATTGAATGCTGCCACCCGTAAGGATCATTTTCCATTGCCTTTTCTAGACCAGATTTTAGATAGAGTAGCTGGGCATCCTTTTTATTGTTTTCTCGATGGTTATTCTGGATATTATCATATTGAGATTGCTTTAGAAGATCAGGAAAAAACTACTTTTACATGTCCTTTTGGTACTTATGCTTTCCGTAGAATGCCATTTGGATTATGTAATGCTCCTGCTACTTTTCAGAGTTGTATGATGAGTATGTTTGCTGATATGATCGAGGAATGTATGGAAGTATATATGGATGAGTTGAATGTATTTCGTAATACTTTTGATGCATGCTTGCAAAACATAAAGAGAGTCTTAGTTAGGTGTGAAGAGAAGCACCTTGTGCTTAATTGGAAAAAGTGTCACTTCATGGTGCCCTCATGCATTGTGTTGGGCCATATTGTCTCTTCTAGAGGCATTGAGGTGGATCGATCAAAAATCGATCTCATCTCAAAGCTTCATGTGCCAAAGACTGTTAAAGATGTTAGATCCTTTTTAGGGCATGTTGGTTTTTACAGGAGATTCATTTAGAATTTTTCTGCTATTGCTCGTCCTTTGTGTGATCTTTTGATAAAGGATACCCCTTCTGAGTGGACTATTGCTTGTCAAGAGGCTTTTCAAGCCTTGATTGGTAACTTGACTTCCGAACCTATTGTCAACCACCCGACTGAAGCCTTCCTTTTAAATTGATGTGTGATGCAAGTGATTTTGTTGTAGGAGCTGTTTTAGGGTAGCGAAAAGATGATAAACCTCTTGTTATTCATTATGCTAGCCGAACCTTAAATAATGCACAGATGAACTATTCTACCACCGAGAAAGAACTATTAGCTATAGTCTTTGCATTAGATAAGTTTCGTGCTTATTTGATTGGTTCTCCTATCATTATTTTTGTCACACCCCGACCCAGAAAACCCATCCAGGACGGGGCGTGAGGGTTCCTATCTCTATTCATCTTCAATTGGCGCGATACAAAGCGGAAAGACGGATAATTTAAACAATTTATATTCCAGAGGTGAAACTTATATTCAATTCATATATATACATCAAGTTGTACTGATACAAGATTCTATAATAAAATCCTCCAAGGGACAGATATTATACAATAATCCAAAATTCCTCCAAAGACGTTTATAATATACAAACTATCAAAAAGTACAACAGTCGATCCTCCAGCAACCTCAAGCACCTCTGGACGTACTCGCGCCACCAAAGGCCGATCCCGCCGGCTCCACAGACGAAGAACTACCGCCTGCACCTGCAAACGGAGCCCGAGTAGGAGTGAGCGATAAGCTCAGTAGGGTTCTACTCTATGGCACACTGAAAGGAGAAAAATAACAACAGTGTTGTCTTCCCGCTCAAGTCTAACGGATGCCACGGGTCCCACAACCCTGTCGATGTCCCAAGGGCTCCTGTCATGAAACCTCTCTCCTGAACATGTTACCAGGAGGCCAAGGAACAGTAACATGCAGGATCACCCTTACCCAAGCAGGAATACCATGCCTTGGGGAACCACGTCAGGAAAGCATCAACATCCATCCTTAGCACTTGGCCTTGGAAGACAACACGACCTCTAAACCTCAAACACTGATCAGAGTCAACTATCACGAATCCCCAATAACAAGAGATCCGATTATACAATCACCCTAATCCTGACTACCCAGCCACGGTCCTAAGGCTAGATCCGAGCTACCCGAGAGCCTCGGATCGACGACCCAAACCATCGCCCGCCTAACCTCAGATGCCTCTAATGCATACAATGCATGAGCCTAGGCAAACATCTATCCTAGATGTCTCTACATGCCACAGCATCAGTTATAGGTTCAACAGATATACAATAGCCCTCGGCACTCGCCGACAAGAGGCTAAGGTTCCACAGTTCCACATTAGCTAGTACTCATAGCTAGCTAATGGCTAAGCAAACAATTAAGCATTTAATTACCAACCAACTATGTTTTTAAATGCAAGCCAAACCATCGATTTACTGAAAAGGGATATACACGCGATTCAATCTCAATCTCAGTAGACATCTCTTGGAAACTTCATGAAAACAACATACCAACCTCCCAACATGTTTGGATATCAATCCCAAATGAAAGCCATTCCAAAAAAGCCAGAAAACACTGCTCAAGGGCCCACGATCGATGCGACGGTCGATCCGGCGGTCGACCGTGGGACCAAAACGAGGAAAACCATCGGGGCGACGGTCGTTCGGTTCATCGACCGTGGGAAGCCCAAAACGGGACAGAGCCTCACGGACGATGCGACGGTCGATCCGGCGGTCGACCGTGAGGCGGGATGAAAAAGGGTGGAAGCCCGCGGTCGATCGGTCCATCGACCGTGGGAGACCAAAAACCCGACAAAGCCAGACGGACGATGCGACGGTCGATTCACCTGTCGACCGTCAGGCCCAGAAAATCTGTATCAACGCTGGACGGTCGATCCACCGATCGACCGTCGAGCCTATTGCACTATTCATCAGAACAGTGTCGGGAATCCAATTTCTTGGATTTCAAAGACCAAACCAAGTTGGAAGTTGATGAAACTTTGCAAACATGTGTAATCAACGATGGGGAAACCAATGGTATGAAGAAATCACATTTTTGATGGTTAAATCTCCTATCTAGGTGAAAACGGGCAAAAACCGACGAAACGGCGATAATACGGAAATCGCGAGTTAGGAATACTTCAAATCATTCACCACACATGTGTAATGAGCTACATAACATTCTAACAAGTATTCCTACAGCAAAAAGGCAATAAACCTATCCTAGGAGAACCCGATCACGAGATCCAGGTAGAAACACCTACTTGAGCAAGTAGGGCAGCTCCTCCACGCGTCCAACCAGTCAAGCCACCAAGATCCGCGCTTCGAAGCCCACGTCTCCAAGCCTTAGCTCAACCGGAGGAGAGAGAAAGGGAGAAAATGATAGGAGAGAAGAAGGAGGAAAGAGAGAGAAAGGGACAGGGCTTATATAGAGATCCGGATCGATCTCAGCCGTCCGATTCGATCTTTCCCGATGGACCTCCGATCTTCCGATCGGACGCACCCTAGATATTCTAATCAAACACAAACATCAATCCAAGGCTGTGGGTGCAACACGGGTGTGAAACCGACCACCAGAAGGCATATTTACCAAAATGCCCCCGGGGTCCAAACCGTCATACGATCGCCCGATCGTACCCGACGCGGAACCAAACCATCAGGAAAACGGCCCTCGACCCACGCGGTCGAGCCAGGTCAGAGGGACGGTCCCTCACAATTTTCACTGATCATGCCGCGCTTAAGTACCTTCTCACCAAGAAGGATGCTAAAGCTCGCCTAATTCGTTGGATATTAATCTTATAGGAATTTGATATCTCTATAAAAGACAAAAAGGGCATGGAGAACGTTATCGCTGATCACCTATCGAGGTTGATGGTGGAAGTAGCAGAAAATGAGCCACCGATCATGGATGACTTCCCTAATGAGCAACTCTTTTCAGTTGCACGACTGCCCTGGTATGCGCATATTGTCAATTATTTGGCGACATGTGAGATCCCTTCCTTTTGGAGTGCGCAGGATAAGCGTAGATTTTTTGTTGAGGTAAAGAAATTTTATTGGGATGATCCTTGTCTATTTAAGTATTGTCCTGACCAGATCATGTGTCGTTGTATTCCTGATTATGAAATAGAAAGCATCTTTAAATTTTGTCACTCTCATGCATGTAGAGGCCATTTTTCGATGAAAAAGACTGCTGCTAAAATTCTTCAATGTGGTTTTTACTGGCCTACCATGTTTCATGATGTTAACATTTTCTGCAGATTCTGTGATAGATGTCTAACGTTAGGAGCTCTTTCTAGGAGACATATGATGCCTTTGAATCCCATTCAAGTTGTAGAGATTTTTGATTGTTGGGGTATAGATTTTATGGGACCCTTTCCTTCTTCGTTTGGCTATTTATATATATTGTTGGTTGTGGAATACGTGTCTAAGTGGGTGGAGGCTATTGCATGTAAAAATAATGATCATTCCACAGTCATCAAGTTTCTTAAAGAGCATATGTTATCCCGGTTTGGTACTCCTAGAGTTATTATTAGTAACCAGGGATCACACTTTTGTAATCGCTCCTTTGAGGCTTTGATGCGCAGGAATGGAGTCACACATAAGATTTCCACTGCTTATCATCCACAGACGAATGGGCAAGCTGAACTAGCCAACAGGGAGATCAAGCAAATCTTAGAGAAGACAGTGAGCCCCAACCGAAAGGACTGGTCGTTGAGGCTATCAGATGCGTTGTGAGCCTATCGCACTGCTTACAAGACTACCCTGGGGATGTCGTCATTTCGCCTAGTTTATGGAAACCATGTCATCTTCCAGTCGAATTAGAACATAAGGCATATTGAGCTATTACGTCACTAAATTTTACTTTGGATACTGCAGGTCAGGAACGGAAACTCCAGCTGTCTGAGTTGGAAGAACTCCGGAATGATACTTATGAGAGTTCCAGGATCTTCAAGGCAAAGACAAAAGCCTACCATGACAAGAAGATCTTGCGGAAGATGTTTCAAGTAGGACAACAAGCTTATCTATATGACACGCGGCTACACTTACATCCTGGGAAGCTGAGATCACGCTGGACAGGCCCCTTCACGGTTAGCAGAATATTTGGGAATGGGGTTGTGGAAGTTGAAGACCCGAAGGATGGGAAGCTATTCAAGGCCAATGGACAGCGACTGAAGCCAATCCCAGAGAAGGCAGCCACTGATGACCACCATGTTCCTCTAGTAGACCCTGTCTACGAGGGATGATCTTTCTACTATCTATCATTTCCCTTTTTGATTAGGTTAGGTTGTTTTAGTTTGTTTATTTTCGTTCTCATTTGCTTTTGTTTGCTATGTTATGTTTTTTAGGATGCTTGGACTTCCGTCTTCCTTCCGTGTGAAATTCGGCCACAATGAAGAGCCATGTGCAAGATTTCAGATATTCTGTCAGGTGGCCTCGCTTCTATATCAATTTAGAATTCTTATCTATTTTATTTGCCATTTAAACCTGCACCCTATTTTATTCTCTTGCCATACTTAGCACACATTGAGGACAATGTGAATTTCAGGTTGGGGGGTGTAGGCATGCATGACCTTATGCATGCTAATTTATGGGTTTAATAGTGTTGAATTGAGTATGTTGCTAGAAATTATACATGAGCTGAAATTTTGATGCTTATTATACATATTGCTTTCACATGGATTGGCCTATACATTGATTGCATGCGTGATAACCTGGAGGTATAAAATCATGTGATCCACACACGAACACTTTATGTGCGGTGATAATTATACTCACCAGAGGAATGAGCATGCTATTGTTAATCTAGACCATGATTTTAGCATTAGCTAGTGTTGAGTATTGCATGTAGAAAAAAAAAAAGTTCTGGAGCTTGATCAAGCTGTGCCTAAACAACTATTACGTGATCTACTGAGTAACCGGGTGTTCTTGCCTCGGGAAACGGAGAGCTCGCGTAAAAAGGTAGAACCACTTATAGCTATAAAAAAAACTATTAAGTGTTTTGCTAAGTAACCGGGTCTCTGCGCCTCAAAAAGCGGAGAGTGCTCGTGTAAAAAGACAAAGTGTCTGATAGTTGAAGAAAAAAAGAGAAACAGAAAGAGCATGTTGTACTTAAAGTGCGAGGATTGGATGATTGGTCATGAAGATAGTAGTGTGTTTGGACCAATGGTGGGTAGAACTTGCTTCTGTACATAACATTTATTCGTCACGTCACATGTGTTCTTCTTGATGGTGATTAGCATGTTTGATGTGTAGAAGTTGATTTCATGTGTTGGTAGTATGTGTATGAGTATAAGAAGTTTTCATGCTCTGTATTGTATAGAACACTATTGACTTGATAAAGCAGAATTTTTATCATGCATGTCTACATCCTTGAACAGTTAGTATGCTTAGTTATATTTTATGCGCTTTGAATTGCTAGAGACTAGCAATAAGCTAGTTGGGGGGTGTGATGAGTGCATCAAAGTGCACTCTGAACATGACTAAGAGTAGCTTATTTGTTTAGTTTTCATGATTAATATAGATGATTTCGTCCGTATATGTTGTTTGACAAAGTTATTTGTATTATGCAGGAAATTGAAGCAAAGATGGGTCTTTAATGCCAACACTGTACCTTTTTGGAATGAACCAGATGATGTACTATACATGGTTAGGAAGCTCTTAAAGTCTAGTTTCTGGTGAATTTTACGGTTCGTGATTCCGAATTTTCTAAAGGAAGTTATGACAATATGAGTACCGGTGATGCAGTCTGGATGGCAGAACAGTAAATACATAGGAAAGACAGATCGATCTTGTTCCCTAGAAGGATCGATCCTTTATTCCTTTTATGCAAACAGACCTGACAGAACATCCACTTTTCGGATGATCACAGAAGGATCGATCCTCCTTTCACTCGAGAATTTTGAGGAGAAGGATTGATCCTCCTCCAACTGAGAAGGATCGATCCAACTATCCCTCCAACTGAGACGGATCCATCCTACTATCCATCCTACTGAGAAGGATCGATCCTACACCTAAGGAAGGATCGATCCTACACCTAAGGAAGGATCGATCTTCCTCGGGCGCAACCAGAAATTGAAGATGTTGATTTCAAAGGATCGATCCTACACTTAAGGAAGGATCGATCTTACTCAGGTGGATCTGAATACGAGCCATCAGATTTAATCCAAAGGCTGAAATAAAAGCTAGGGTTTCATGTCCTTATATAAGGGAGCTTCTTGGACGTTTTTGGAGGCTCTTGTCTGGACATTTTCTAAAGGAAGAAGATGAAGACATCTCCATCAATGACCGAGTAATCCGTGGGCATGGCGGATGGATGATCTAGCAAGGACTAGGGCTTCTTCTCCAACAATGGTTCATAGTTTTAATCTTTATTGTTAAACTCTTTTCTATGTATTGGATCTTCAAAGATTATTTTCAGATTATAGATTGCTATGTGGATGATTAATATTATGAATCCAGCCATACTTCTTTCATGATCATATAATCTCATAGTTTTATCTATTGTTTACCTACTTTATCTCGTGAAATCTTTGCTATGTATTGCCGATTGTGAGAGTTGGTATCGTGTATTCTTAGGTTTGGGTTGGATGAAGTGAGAACTATTTTCTTTATTACCTTTATTTTACCGTTACATCTTCGATCTATTTTCTTTACTTTTATGCTCTTGATTGTTTTCGATACCTTGTTATCTGTGTTTCTGGATCTTTTCTGCTTGTCTCTCTGTGGGTTCGACCTCTCTTATGTTGTACTGCACCGCGACTGCTGTGCGTGATACATTGGAGCGACATCACTCCTCTACCTGGTTTTTCCATTGATCTAGTTTTTTGAAAAGGGTCCAATTCACCCCCCCCCCCCTCTTGGACCTTGAATCGGTATCAGAGGTAGGTCTCTATTTTTGACGTTTAATGACCCTAGAGGATCCTATCTAGAGATGGAAAAAGTAGAGGGATAAACTACCAATAGACTACCATACTTCAATGGATCGAACTATACATTTTGGAAGACCAAAATAGAAATCTTCATTCAATCAATGGATTATAAAGCTTGGTTGGTGATAGAGGATGAACCTTATGTTCCTATAAAAATAATTGAAGGGAAAGAATTCCCAAAAACAAAGAGTGACTACACCCCAACTGATCTAAAAAACCTTCAAACAAATGCCAAGGCCAAAAGCTTTCTATTTTGTGTCCTTAGCCTTAGTGAATTTAATAGGGTCTCGGCATGCAAATCAGCGAAGGAGATAGGGATAAGCTCGAGGTTACCCATGAAGGAACTAGTCGAGTTAAAGAGTCTAGAAAAAATATGCTTGTACATGACTATGAACTCTTTTGCATGAAGAATGATGAAACCATTAGTGAGATGTGCACATATTTTACTAGGGTGATTTTAAATGCACTACACAAATGTATAAGTGCACCACATTTTCTAAAGTGCACTTAGACATTGATGAGTTAGAGATTAGAAAAATGTGGTGCACTTATACATTTGTGTAGTGCATTTAAAATCACCCATTTTACTAACATATTAAATGTGCTTGAATCACTTGGAAGAGTTTATGCTAATGATGAAGTTGTGAGAAAGATACTCAAGTATCTACCGAAGTCATGGGATCATAAAGTGACGACAATCGAAGAAGCCAAAGATCTAGCCAAATTATCATTTGATGATCTCGTAGGTTCACTTGTGACTTATGAGATGAACTTGAAGAGAAGCAACAATGAAGGAAACAAGAAGAAGAAGGTCGTTGCATTCAAGTCATCGAACAAAGAGTCATCGGATTCTAGTGAAGGAGATGATAATGAAGAATTGGTGATGATCTCAATGAGAATCCAAAAGATCTTCAAGCGCCAAGGAGGAAAGAAATTCTTCAAGAAGAAGTTTTTCAAAGGTGAAAAATACAATGCTACTTCTTCTAACTCTAACGATGTTATATGTTATCAGTGTAGGAAGCCCGGGCACTATAAGAGTGATTGTCTTCAACTCAAGAAGCCTACAAAGAAGGAGTTTAAGAAAAAAAAAGCAATGATGGCAACTTGGGGAGAAAGTGATGTGAAAACCTCATTCGATGAAGAGGAACAAGAGGTAGCCAACATATGCTTGATGGCACGAGAAGATGAGGAAGAAGAGGACAATGAGGTTGAAGATGAGCTTGCATTTGATGAACTATTTGATGCTAATTCTTCCTTAGTTAAGGATTTCAGGTTCCTTAAACAGAAATACTATGCTAAAAGAAAAATTAGATGTCATGCATAGGATTGACACCTTAGAAAAAGAAAACGAATGCATGCTAGATAACAATTCATGTGACACTCATGACACACTTGAGAAGGAACTCAATGACACTCAATATGAGCTCATTATATTGAAGAACACAAACTATGATATGAAAAATGAACTCATCAACTTAAGGAAATCCAAGAGAGATCACACTCTTGAGGTTGATGACTTAAAGATCACTCTATCAAAATTGATGAAGAGTATAGAGAAGCTTGATGAGATACTTTATAGCCAAAGGAGCTCCTTAAACAAGGAAGGAATTGGCTATAACCCTAAGAAGATAAACAACTAAAAGAAGATTAACTTTGTTAAACATTCTTCTCATCCTCCTAAGGTAGCACAAGCACCCACTTGTCACTATTGTTGTAAGGTAGGTCACATTGCACCTAGTTGCTATCACATGAGATATGCTAGTGCTAAAACCTTTTGGACACCAAAGAATGCTACATCTACATATATGTGTAGAACTAATGCTAAAGGATCCAAAAAGATTTGGGTACCAAAAATCAATGCTTGATTTTGATTTGCAGGAGTGCTTGGGATCCAAGGTCAAGATCAATTTAAAAGCCAAACGGTGGTACCTTGATAGCGGATGCTCAATGCAAATGACCGGTGATAGATGCATGTTCTCCACATTTCAAGCCAAAGATGGAGGAGTTGTGACCTTTGGAGATAATGACAAAGGAAAAATTATCGGAATTGGTAATATTGGTAAAACTTCCATCATATTTTGTTAGTAGAAGGCTTGAAACATAACTTACTTAGTATTAGTCAATTATGTGATAGAGGTAACAAAGTCATTTTCGAAAATTGAAAGTGCTATGTTAAAAATGTTATTGGTGATAAAATCATGCTAGTTGGTTATCGTGATGGTAAAGTTTATACCCTTTATCTTGATTATCTTGTTTGCCATGATGATGTATGTCTTAATGCTTTAAATGATAATTCTTGGTTATGCCATAAAAGACTTGAAAATGCTCACATTGATTTAATTTCCAAATTCTCTCGAAAAGACCTTGTTCTTGGACTTCCCAAGATCAAATTCAAGAAAGATAAGATTTGTGATGCATGTCAAAGAGCAAAACGAATAAAATCCTCTTTCAAGCCTAAAGATGTAGTTTCCACAAAAAGAGCACTATAACTTATTCACATTGACCTTTTTGGACCTACCAAACCAACAAGCTTAGGTGGTAGCTCATATGGTTTTGTTTTAATAGATGATTACACTAGATACACTTGGGTGATATTCCTTGCAGACAAAGATGAAGTCCTTGAGGAATTTACCAATGTTTTTAGGAGAGTCCAAAATGAAAAAGGTATTCTCATTACATGCATTAGAAGTGACCACGGAGGAGAATTCAAGAACTCCCATTTAAAAACATTTTGCAATGACAAAGGGATTTCCCATAACTTCTCATCACCTAGAACCCCTCAACAAAATGGTGTTGTTGAAAGGAAAAATCGGACCCTACAAGACATGGCTAGAACTCTATTATGTGAGAATAATCTTCCTAAGTACTTTTTGGCAAAGAGATTAATACATCTTGCCATGTGATCAATAGAGTAACATTGAGACCTATTTTGAAGAAACTCCCTATGAGCTTTGGAAAGGAAGGATTCTGAATAATGGTTACTTTAGAGCTTTTGGATGAAAGTGTTTTGTCTTAAACAATGGCAAGGATAATCTTGGAAAATTTGATGCTAGATCGGATGAAGAAGCTTTTCTTAGATACTCGGAGAGAAGCAAAAGTTATAGAGTTTTCAATAAAAGAATCTTAGTGATTGAAGAATCAATTGATGTTATATTTGATGAAATGATTAAAGGTCCTAGTAGAATTGATGATGAAGATGATGAAATTCCTAATGACAAATCAAAAGAAGTAGTAGATGAGACCCAAGATGATATTGAAGAATTGAATAATAGATTTGATGAATCTCTAAAAATTACTCCTAGTGATCAACATCGTGATTTACCAAAAGATTGGAAATATGCATCTTCACACCTAAAGGAATTGATTATTAGAATCCAAACTAGATATTCATTGAATGTTTATGCCAATCTAGCCTTCCTATCTCAAATTGAGCCCAAAACTATTGAGGAAGCACTAGAGGATGATCATTGGATCTTAGCATTGCAAGAAGAGTTAAATCAATTTGAAAGAAATGAAGTTTTGAATTTGGTATCAAAACCTAGTGATCATCCCGTCATTGGCACTAAATGGGTGTTTAGAAATAAAATGGATGAATCAGGGATAATTACAAGAAATAAAGCTAAATTAGTTGCAAAAGGGTCCAATCAACAAGAAGGAATTGATTTTGATGAGACTTTTGCACCGGTAGCTAAACTTGAGGCAATAAGACTACTACTAGCTTTTGCATCTTACAAAGATTTCAATTTATATCAAATGGATGTTAAAAATGCATTTTTAATTGGTTTCTTAAAAGAAGAAGTCTATGTTGGACAACCCCCCGATTTTGAGGATCACAAGTTAGGGGATCATGTATTCAAGCTTACTTAAGCCTTGTATGGTTTGATGTATGAAAGGCTTAGCAAGTTCTTGATAGATATGATTTTTATAGAGGAAAAATTGATACTACTCTATTTACAAAATCAAAAGGAGAGGATCTTTTATTGGTTCAAATTTATGTAGATGATATCATCTTTGGATCTTCAAATGAAAAGTTTTGTGTAGAATTTGCCTCTTGCATGCAAAATGAATTTGAAATGAGCTTGATGGGTGAGCTCAATTATTTCCTTGGTTTACAAATCATGCAAACTCGAGGAGAGATTTTTATTAATCAAGCCAAATACACTAGAGACCTACTCATGAAGTATGACTTTTACCAATCCAAAATTTATAAAACCCCCAATGAGTACAACTCTCAAATTAGACAAGGATGAATATGGGAAACATGTTGATCAAACACTTTATAGAAGGATGATTAGTTCCTTACTCTATTTTACCGTAAGTAGACTGGACATCATGTTTAGTGTTTGTCTTTGTGCTAGATATCAATCTTGTCCTGAGAAATCTCATTTGGTTGTGGTCAAGAGGATCTTTAGGTATCTAATAGGAACCCAAAACTATGGGTTGTGTGCACAATTACGGATATCCTAAACAATTACGGATATCTAATAGGATCTTTAGGTATCAATCTTGTCCTGAGAAATCTCATTTATCCTAGAAGATCATCTTTTGATCTAATTAGCTACTCTGATGCGGATTTTGACGAATGTAGACTTGATTGAAAAATCACAAGTGGAACATGTCATTTTCTTGGTCATGCACTTGTTTCTTGGTTCTCCAAGAAGCAAACATCATATGCCTTATCCACCGCCGAAGCGGAATACATCGTGGCGGGTAGTTGTTGTGCACAATTACTTTGGATGAAAATGTAATTTGTAAATTATAACATACATGTGGCCAAAATTCTCATTAGATTTGACAACCCTAGTTCCATAAGGCTATCCAAGAATCCCATCTAACACTCTAGAACAAAGCACGTAGAAATTCAACACTATTTCCTTCGTGATCACACACAAAAATGAGATATTACACTTGAATTTATTAGCATCGAGTATCAAATTGCGGATATCCTAACCAAACCCTTAAGTGAAGACATGTTTATATATCTACTAAGAGAGCTTGGGATGTCAAATGGATGCCCAAAATAAATGGGCTAAAAGCAAAAGGTTTGTCCACTTGTTTATCTGCTATTTCATGCTATGTCCAACTTGAGTGCTAAATTTTGATTTATTCAACAATTTTGATGATTGATGAGTTGTTTTAGTTTTTAATATTCAGTTACATGTGTATGCAAAGTTTTGTGATGTTTCGATTTAAAAATAATTTTAAATTGACTTTCAATTTTTATTTTCTGAAACTGACGGTCAATCCATACTTCTTTACGGCCGACAGTAAGTACATTGTTTTCTTTGTATTCACCTATCACGCTTGACGATCGACCACCAACTTCTAAGGGTTGACCGCCACGGATCGTGACACACTTAAGTGATGGTTTTTTAGTCATTTGTCACATTTCCCCTTATATAGCCTTCCCCCGATCAAACCCTTCTTTCTCTCGTTCGACCATGCCCTAGCACCTGACTTCTCCCGTTCATCCGTTGCTCCTCATCTCCTGCGTCCGTAGCTCCTCACCTCCCTCGTCCCCTTCACTCAAACTCTAATCCAGCCTCACCACCATGCCTCACACCAAGAATGCGGAACCTCCTCTACCTGAGGAACCACGTCAAGCTGGAAAGAGGAGGATGCATGTCGCAGCAAAGAGCGGGATGAAGAAAATCAAAGAGTCTCTTCAAGGAACCACCTCTACTCCAAACATTGATGAATATCTCTTCCTAAATAAGGATACGTACAACTCTTGGCCCGATTTTAAGGATAAATTAGTGATTTCAGGTACAGCCCTTAAGATGCCCATAGGAAAGGAGTATGTTGTTGAAAGATATTTCACAAAAATGGGATGGAAGGATTTCCTATAGTTGCCCGAGTACATGTATCCTGAAATGGTCCGATATTCTTATTGCAATATCATTGAAGACATTGATAATGAAGGAAATGTGGCCATTAGTAGCTATATTTATTGGAATGAAGTCAAAATTACAATCGAATGGTTGAATGAGATACTCAATGCACCAAATGATGGAGAGTGCACCTATTTTACTTCATATGAGGATCTCTCAAAATTTTATAGGGATAGGCAAGGGAGAAGGGTCATCCTTATACCTAGTAGAGTTGACAAAATTCCTATTGAACTAAATGACCTAAATACAAACTATAGGGAGCTTGCCCACTTCCTAGAAACCAATTTATTTCCCAAGGTTGGTCATCATGATCACTTGAAGCCCGTTCATGCTTATATCCTTTCATGTATGGTTAGGGAGAAGCCTCAAAACTTAGGCTATATCATCATCAAGGAGATGCTTAACCTTAAGGTTAGGCAATCCCTGTCCTTTGGAGGACTCCTAACCAAAATCTTCCAAGCCCTAACCCTCCACCTTGGCATTGATGAAAGAAGACGTCTTGCTCAACCCTTAAGTAAATCCAACTATAAGAGGATGTTGAAAACAAAGCAAGCCTTAGGATTCCATGTTCATGACGATATAAGCAGTGATGAGGAAGGAGAAAATCTAGGAGAGCAAGATGAGGAAAATGTGGGCGAAGAGGAAGGTGAACCTAGACTTCAAGGACATCAAGGTGAATCCTCTCATAGCCAAGATCGTCGCACCACTGCACAACGACTTGCTGAGCTAAAAGCAAGATTGGGAAGGATGGAAGTAACTCAAGCCTAACATTTTGATGAAATCAAAACTGAGTTCAAGGCGAATTAAGAGAAAGTGTCCAAGCAACTTAAAGACATCTTCACCTATTCCAGGGACAAATTTCCACCTACTTCTCCCACTCCACTACTTGATTGATCCTAAAGCTCATTCCTTGTTTCTTTTTTATGATGCCAAATGGGGAGAAAAACTTGTGATAAATGATGAAAGAAAATGCCCTACATTTTCATATTTTGACTATTGTATTTTGTATACCTTGGAAATCTTTGTATTTGAATGGAATTTTTGTAATGGAGTTTTTTTTGGAAAGTTGTTGGAATGAAAGTTTTGTAATGCAAAGTGGTCAAGTTTTTATAATGCAAATGTGAGGACACGTTCCTTCAACCCGGTCCGACCGCGATCGATCGAGGGTCTGGCCCGTTTGACCTTGTTTCGTGATCGGCTTGATCGCGGAAACCCCAAAGGAAATTTGGTAAATTGAGCCTTGACGGTTGGTTTCATACTCGCGTTGTGCACACACAACCCTTTTGTTTGATTTATGTGCTTGTTAGAACCTTAGGGCGAGCTTGGGATCGAAAGATCGGAGCTCATGCGCACGGAAGTTGTCTTTAGGACAGCTGTCAGCCCAAACCGATCGATCGCTCCAGGGAGTGATCGGTCGGATTCGAGGCTGGCACTGCCTCCAGCGTGTATGGATAAGGGCGTGAACTGACCTAATCTGATCGATCGCTCTGGGAGCGACCTATCGGGATCGGGCCTATAAGTAGCGCTCAAGCAGCTCTGTTTTTCATTTTTTCTTCTTCCTCCTCTCCGCTGAGGCTAGGGTTTCATGGCTAATGGTGTTCCAGT
This sequence comes from Narthecium ossifragum, assembly GCA_963920575.1. Taxonomy (NCBI): domain Eukaryota; kingdom Viridiplantae; phylum Streptophyta; class Magnoliopsida; order Dioscoreales; family Nartheciaceae; genus Narthecium; species Narthecium ossifragum. The sequence continues at coordinate 8,374,645 of OY986973.1, forward strand.
AGCTTGGAGATTTTAGCAGCAAGGGGAGGAGCAGATCCATACCTCTCTTGCATGGATTAATTGAGGATTAATCATGGATTAGCGTAGAAAGGTAGGATTCTAACCCTAGGGCTTGATTAGGTGTTCTTGGTTGTTTTATTGCTTAAATTGCTGATCAATCTATGCTAGATGGTTATCCTAGGTATGAAGCTTGATTGGATTTTGGTTGGATTCGAACCGTATTTAAGTGAATTTTTCCTTGATTTATTCACGGATTTCTGTTCTAGCATAAACAACTATATTCTAGCTTGTTTTTCAGCTTCTACATGCATAATTTTAGCTGATCTTAAACATAAAAGTTGTACATCTTTAAGTTAGATTTCGATTCCAACTGGTTTCATAATTTTAAGATTTTGCTACGATGTATTGTGAATTAAATGCTTGGGGTGTGTAGAACAGAGAAGTCAGTTAATTAGTGAATTTAAGTTGTTTTTCTTCATCTGATTGATCCGATCTTTGGATATGTGATTCAAGGTATGTCTTTGAGTGGGTATATCACGTTTCACGACAATCGAACGGTTAGATTCGAAGTTATGATTTTTCAAAGTTAGTAGTAGTTCGTTTGCTTTAATTCATTAAGTCGAGCTTTTCATTATTATATGTTATTATAATGCTAGTCCCTGTGTGTGGCATGTGGGTGAACCAAGGGGGTATTTCCCCTTGGGATGTGTAGAATAAATATTTGTCTTCCTTAGACCACTACTATTTATACCCTTTGGGCGAGCTATAGGCTACACCCAGACTTGTATCTTATTTGGCATACTGTTGCATGCTTATACTTTTGTTTGTGTATAAACATTGCATGTATCTGATTGCATTAAAAACATAAAGGTTAGGGCGTGGGCGATGGGTCGATCGCCGATCCGAGGTTCTCAGGTAGCTCGGATCTAGCCGTAGGATCGAGGCTGGGTAGCAAGGTTTAGGTTGCGATTTAATATGATAATCTAATGTTATCAAGGATACTGTATAGTTGATTGCATTCTTTCTGTTTGAGGTTTAGAGGTCGTGTCATTTCTCCTGTGCCAAGGCTTAAGGTGGTGTATTTCAAGTACGCCTTGGGGTGGTTTCTCACCAGTGTTGGGGTTTGGTTGCATTGGAGATGCACTGAAATGCCTGTTGGGCACACCTCGAGGAGTGCTCAGAGTTAGCGTGATCCTCGTCGTGGTTTACTTTTCTGTTAATGTAGTTACGTACGCCTTAAGCTTGGCAGAGGGAGATGGCACAGTTGTAGTTTCCTTTCCTTGTGGGTATCGTAGAATAGAATCCTGCTGAGCTCATCGCTCACTCCTACCCGGGTTGCGTTTGCAGGTACAGGCGTCAGCTCTTCTTCCGTAGCTCCTGCTAGACAAGCTCTTGGTGGCGCGTCGACTTGTGGAGGTGTTCAAGGACTTAGGGTTCAGTTATCTGGTTGGATTTTTTAAATATGTGTTCTTTTGAGGATCAGTTTGTATCAGAATTTTGTATTAATTAAAGATTATAATATTGATCCCAGATCAAATTGTTCCAAATGCGCCATAAATGGATTGAGTAGATTAGGAACCCTCACGCATCGGCCCGAATGGGTTTTCCCGGTCGAGGTGTGACAGCAAAGTTGTTGGATTTTCTTGATTGATGTTATCGACAATGCAAAGTTGTTGGGTGCTATTAATTATAATGTTGACCTCAATTTTCTTATGAATCACTTCATAAAAGCTGAAATGTACTTGTTTTAAAGAAGTGAACATGCTAAAATCCATGTTATCTTGTCATTATATCTTAAATGAAACTTTTCATATCATTTTAGGATTATATGACTTGTGTGGATCATGAGTATTCACTTTAGAACACATTCTTTGAAAGAAATGGATGCATAGATTGAGGGGGAGCCGGAATATTTTATCATTACATTTAAAAGGGTTGTCATCATCAAAAAAGGGGAGATTGTTGATCCTAAGCTTGTTTTGATAATGCCAATAAACATTAAATGATAAAATATATGTTTAATATTAATTTCACCTTTAATTGGAAGTCTTAAATTTCATATTTGAGAAATTATAGTACTGATGGTCGATGCATGGATCGACTGCGAGATTGCACGGTGGATGCACCAAACTTGGCCAAATGAAATGTTCACTCAGGGTCGATCTAGGCATCGACCCTGAGAAGCCCTTTTCTTGACAGAGCCTCATGACCGATGCGGCGGTCGATGCACGGATCGATCCGTGGAGGTTGTTTGTGATTTATATACTTTGGCTAAGTGTTGGCTTGGAGAGAAATTATTTTTTTAATTGTTGTAGACTCACGAACAATCTGTCGGTCGATGCGTTGATCGACCGCGGACAATGTTGACTCAAGTGAAGAAGCAACGGTCGATCGGAGTATTGAGTCTGATAAGCATTTTTCACAACAGAGGCTCACGGTCGATTTGGTGATCGATGGGTGGATGATGAGTCACTAAATATTCATAATTAAACCCCTTAATTTACCTTTTTTAGCCCGAGAATGTTTGTATTTGATAGTTTGTTAGTTTATTTCAGGTTTAATGAAGATTCAAGTTAGAAAACACAGAAAAAAACTAATATGTTAAAGTTACGCCGCTCCGCTGGAAGTTTGGAAAGAACTTGTTAAATTATCCAGATAAATCCTAAATTCCTTAAATCTGGAGGACTTCTAGAAGACATTAAGAGCTACAATTTTCATGTTTGACACATTGCGAGATTCCTGACAGATTAATACTCGTTTTGAGGATTATGAAGATATTTAGATATTGAAAAACAGGTCCGTCGACGTTCAGGAGAATATTCGTTAAATATTCTAGATAAATTAGAATATTATCAAATCTTCGGGATCTGATAGAAGACTTCAAATTTCGGCTTGATTGGACCCTGTTGCTACCGGAATAGTCTGTCAAGGATTAATCCAAGGAACCCGAGTTGTAGTAGAAGTCCAACTTAGCCTAAAACCCTAATTCTGGGAATTAACCTATAAAAGGGTGTTTGTTGGTCAAAAATGGGAGGGCCCCATAGAGAGAAAAGAGAGAATTAGGTATTGGATGATTTTCTGGAGAAAATGGAGCCATGGCATGGATCTCAATTATTCTTCATCGAATCTATGACTTCCATCTTTAATATGAGTAGCTAAATTTTGTACTAGGGATCTCATGAAGGTTTATTGTAGCTTTTCTGTATTTTTCTAGTTTGATACTTGTATTTCTTTCTGGACATGATCTTATAGATATGTTTTTAATGATAATAGAGTTGAGGGAATAGAGTTCCTTAACATATATTGAGGCCTATCTGATTTCAGTGATTGATGGTAGAGATCTATAAGATCGTTTTGATGTGGTTTGTGAATAACCAATGAGATGTTTTATACTTAGTGATGATAGCTTGTGCTAAGTTTACCTTGAAGACAATCTATGCTAATCGAAGATAAAATATGCCTTTGAAAAACACTCACCTTCTTTTAGAGATTCATGTAAGCTTAAGAAGCTGTGAATCTATAATATCTAGATAAGAAAACAAGAGGATAACTAGAGAATACAGGAAGTGAAACTAAAGTGGATTCAGTAATTCCTAGGTTTTCTCTCATTAATATATTTCAATCTTTTTAATTGCTTTCTTAATTAGTTTTAATTAATAAGTTTCCAAAACCCAAATCAATCCTTTTTCACTTTAGGATTAGAGTATTGAGAGTTAATTCTTGTTTCTCCTTAGTAATCAAAGTGTTCGTTGTAGTTTGACCACGTATTTCATCACTATTCTACCCCATAGTTTAGTATCTTGAATAAGGGTTTATAAATTTTATACTTGATTGAGTTTGCATCTGATTTAATGACGCGTTTGCAAGTGATCAGTGGATCGATCGCGGCTTAAGAAGGCTGAGTTTTAAACCTGGCGGTCGATGTGGCTGAGTTTTGAACCTGGCGGTCGATGCGTGGATCGACCACCAACAATGCGCAGAGTAAAAAAACTAGCCGTTAGAGAGTTGAAGGGAGCTGTTGGTAGGGGTGAGCAAAACCGAACCGAACCTGAAGAACCGAACTGAACCGAATTAGTTCGGTCCATTCGGTTCGGTTCCTCGGTCCATTCAGTTCGGTTCGGTTCTGCTAGGTAAAATAATTCGGGTTTCAGTTCGGTTCCGGTTCCTTAAAAAAAACTTCGGTTTAGAACCGAAGAACCGAAGTTTAACCAATGTACTCCTTATTTACCTTATTTTCTTACCTTCAGCTGAGCTCATCCTATCCCTTCTTCTCCCGTGACCCGTCTCGACTCTAGTCCTTATCTATCTACCATGGCGTGGATCCCCATTTCCCCACAGGAGGGTGGCAGCTTCGTCGGCGGCCGCCTCGCGCACCCGCCGCACCCCTTCCGGCTTGATCGCCTCTTCTCCCTCTGCCGTAGCCCCTACCCCACCTCCACCGCGAACCTCGCCACGCTACTGGCGAACGGGTACTCCTCCAGGCTCCAGGAACCTTTTCCGTCCCTTTTCCCTCCTCATAACCACCACCCCTACTTGTATGCCACGACCCTCTTCGCCATTGCTGCGGCCGCGTCCTCCTTCGAGATCTATGAGCGCTCCCCAGAGCTCCGATCTCTGGAGCTCGAGCAGCCGCTTCACGATCCCGCCTTCAAGCATCGCCTCGATCACTTCTTTCGTACCGAAGTAGCCGATCTCGAGGATGATGTCTAGCGCCGCGGCACCGATCTCCACGTTGGCGGAAGGGGAGAGGAGGGATAGGTGTCGCGCCCCGGCCCAGAAAAACCCAACCGGACCGGGACACGAGGGGGGGTTCCTACATCTGCAAACAGCAACTGGCGGAAACAGTTACAACAAGCAGTCAGAGGACAGAAGTAAATCTAACAACTCCTATTATTACAAAACTACACATAAAATAGAGTTACATTAAGATTTATATAAACAGTCCTCAAGTACAAAAGATGTATAAAACTCAAAGGGTTACAGCATCAATAGTCTCCTGGAAAGCACAACAGAAACCATCCTGGCCCACAAACATGCCCTGACGTCGACGCGCCACCGCAGGACGAGCAATTGGGGCCCACCGCGGGAGAGCTGGTACCTGCACCTGCAAACACCGCCCGAGTAGGAGTGAGCACTGGGCTCAATAGGGTTCTACTCTACGACACACACAAGGAAGGGGAAAATTGCAATTGAACTAGCTCTGTGCCAAGTACTGAGGCCTGCCAAGGACCCCATAAATCCCGTCAATAACCCGAAGGGTACCTGTCCAAAGTACGTCTCCGACAACCACTGCCTAGGGTGGACGTCCTCCGACAATCCCTGACACAGGGTGGACAAGGACGATACCTGTAGGACACCCCTCTCCAAGCGGGACCTCCACACTTGGCGGAACAACCGTGGTTATGACAACCAACTCTCAGTACTCCAAGCAACAGAGCTAACACTACCCCCAAACAGCAGACTAACATCACTACAGGGAAACCCTAGGCATCTAATGCACAATCAACAATGCATGCAACAGTATAAACAAGCACAATCAAGGGCACAGGCTTGGCCCATTTATACTAAACATTCCCGAGGGTTCATGACTCCCTCGATTAACCACAAAGCGATAAAGGACATACAGCCAGCTCATTTATTCTACACAATCCCGGGAGTCATCACACTCCCGGTTCAACCACAAAGCGGTAACAAACAACAGTTATAGCAATATCACTAACATGCCATTCTCTGCTACCCTCAGACATTGTTCCTGGAAACACTGGGTCGATCCAAACATACCCATGGATCGACCCGACCGCCCTCAGTGAACAGGCCGCCTCGAGTGCAACCTGGATCGATCAAACATACCCATGGATCGATCCTACCTGAAGTTCGATCGATCCAACTTACATGGATCGATCCGACTCGCAGTCCTTTCGATCCAACTTGCATGGATCGATCCTACTAGTAGTCCGATCGATCGGACTCGCAAGTTCGATCGATCCAACTCGGAAAGCCCAAGAACAAGAAGCCATTCTCTACATAGCAGCTAGTTGATCCGTCGATCCGACGTCCAATCGACGTCAGATTTGGGATCCAACCTAGCCTCCAGTAGATCTATATGCCGGTATCAACGTATCCAAAATCCAGAATCATCCAATGGCTAGATTGACGGGAAAACACTAATCAAAACCGCTAATCAAACTAACTTACCAGTTACTTGCTGCAACGCAGCCCTCCAGTAATAAATTCATAACAAATCGTAGGAAAATCAGAAAATTATACAATCAGTTGGGTTTGAGAGATAACTCCGAGATCTACAACTCTTATGTTCATCACAACCCAAGAACATGCACGTACGGATCGAAAAACTCACCGCAAGCCGGCTATTCTTCAAGAACAGCAGAAACCGGAAAATCCGAGATTAAATATGCATAAATCCTACTAAAATCTCAACCAAAGTTCATGAAACTTAAACCAGAAATTATACTAAGCAACATGCATCCAAAAACACAAATACAGCAAGATCTAACGTCTAGATTAAGAGAAACCCATTAAACAAGTCACGTAGGTAGAACACCTACCGAAAACGCTAATCCTCGGCTGATTTCCCGCTAAACAGCCGCTAACCAAGCAACTAAACCACGCCAGGGATGTTCCTCACGCCGCCACGGATCCAACGAGCCTTGGAACACCCAAAACGGTGGCCGGAAGAGGAAGAACGGTGGAGAAGAAGTTGGCTGCCGGGAAGAACATAGGAAGCAGAGCCGCGGAAGAAGAAAAAAGAAGAGGAAGAGAAGAGAAGGAAGAGAAGAGGAAGAAAAGGCCGGGGAAAGCCGGGAAGGCCGGGGAAAAGGGGGAGCAGAGGAGAGAAAGTCTCCGCTCCCCTGACAGTGGAGAGCGACGGCCACGACGGCCGTCCTCGCAACTCCAACGACAAGCTACAGTGTCCGATCGATCCAACTCCGAGTCCGATCGATCCAACACACCAAGTCCGATCGATCCAAGACTGGCTGGATCGATCCAACACTAGCTTTGATCGATCCAGAGGTCAAAAACCTCCTAAACGGATCTAGTCAAACACAACCATCCATCAAAGGCTGTGCGCGCACGCGGGTGAGAAACTAACCGACAATGCTCAATTTACCAAACTGCCCTTGTGGTCAACAACGAGCTACAGGAATAGAGGGACAGGTCCTCACATCCTAAAACCCTTAAAAGAAATCTCGTCCCGAGATTCGATAAAGGTAGGACTCGGAAACAAACATGGGCTAACTGGGACACATAGCCCTCCGGCTCAATTAATCAAAAAAAGAGTTGGGAAACTCGTTCAATTCGTTGGAGTTTAGGATTTTTCAATTAGTATTAGAGGGGCTCTTTAATTTAATTAGTAGACTTAAAACAATTAATTGTTAAAGTTAAAACAGATGTAGAGAATTATTATAACAATGGCATCTTTCTTCTTCGTATTATAATAGATTATAGGAACGCATGAATCTTCATCGCCTCACATCCGGAAGGTATCTCTGAACCATTAAACTTTAACATAGGCGGCCTTTCGCAAAGGAAAAAAAAGGGTGCAAATTGCAAAAGTTTATTAATAAGGGAGATGTCTTTTCACAATTCTATATATTATAAGTTAGTTGGTAGGTCAAATTTTTTAAAAAATATATAGGAATGTGATTTATATAGAAAACAATATATTCTTAGTTTTATAGTCATAAAAACCCCACAACCCAAAAGATATGGTCTATTTCTGACTCTAGACCACGTTGGTTGACATTTAGCGATAGGCTGCTGTTAATGATTGATGATGCGCCTTGAGTGGTGAGATCCAGAAATGGTGTACGAAGGATTCGTGAATATAAAGACGAAAGATGGGTTTAATGGTTATGTTAAACTATATGCATATAAGCCTATTTTAATCAGTTTAACTTTTGAGATGATAGGTGATGCATGTTAATATGGTATCCGAGTAGAGTTTGAGACTTCAAAATTGTATGTGGCTATCTCAATCGTCTTAGACCACTTCTTGAATGCGATATTCATGTATAATGGACTCGTCCTTCCAAGGCGACTCGTGAGGGGGAGAAGTATGCGACCCATAAAAAAGAATTATAAAAACTAGGCCATAGGCCTCAAAGGCGGGCTTCAGCTAGGTAATGTAGAGCTCAGACCAAACATTGCTCTGGCCCCTCCCGGCATGCTTCCTAGGTCGAAGCCTGGACTAGCTAGCATGACCTGGCCCAAGCCAGACTTATGCACAGTTCTAAAAATAAATTTTTTTTATTATTATTAGATAAGCTGCAAGACTGAGATTACACTAACAGACTATCAGGTGAACGCCGCCGAGCCCCCGCCGTAAGGCTGGGATTACAACTAGAATGCAGCTGCGAATTAAATGAAATTTCCAATCGATTTAAGTCGGATCCAACTGATTCAAATCAAACACCATCTTCTTTCATGAATCCGATCTTACCACCGTTCAGACAACCTATTTGGAATTTGGATACTAATATCAAACTATCTAGCAAGAATTCATTGATCAAATTAATACTAGCTTTAGGTTGGATCAAGCCCGAATCTCACTGTTCTGAGTTGTCATTTAATTGGGCCGGACTGGATTCCTTTAGCATGCAGTACCATGTAACAAACTGAGAAACGAAAGGTAGGTTTCCACTCCATGATCTTATTCATTCATATTCCAGTCCCCTTACTATATAATAAATCAGGAGATATGTCGACCCACAAGATCGAAGCAGGCAAACAAAGATACTAATTAATTAATACCCTAACAGAAACCTTGATCTCATATAAAGTACTGCGCTCCTGCTCTTATTTCCTCTTCAACCAAGGCTGTATCTAACAACTCGACTCTCTTTCCAAATTATGGGATCCTGCATGTATATGAGAAAGCACGATTAGGGTTTAAATTTCAAAAACATATGCATTCAAGTAAGTTGACACACATATATATAGATAAGCATGCCATTCTCAAAGTAGCAGCTTTCATATGGATCGATGACTTGATCTAAAAGAGTCTCACTTGCTGCAATCAGACTTCAGGTTGATGGGGAAAGGCAGCGGCGCCGAGCACTGAGATGGGAGCTTGCCGACGAACTCAACCTTGATGTTCTTGAAGCTCGCTGCTGCCTTCTTGATGCAGTTGCATGCGGTACGCCTGTCACTGGTCGTGGCTGCCATGTTCTTCAAGTTACGCACGCCGGTGCAGCACTGATCGCCGGCTTGGGCTGCTGTCCTGTCAAATACGCGACGCACGGGCCGAGGTTCTGGCTCACATGATCGCCTGCGCCTGCTCCGCCGCCATTAAGGCCACGGCCAACGCCACCAGCATGACTACTATCACAACCTTCATACTTCTTAATTATATGATCTGACTAAGGAGAATATAGCCTAAGTCTGCAGATGGGAGTACTGATCAACTCTGTCTGAGGGGTATTTATAGGCAAGTGGTTTAGCTAAGAATTAATAGCAAATGTGGAAGCTTGCTGAGAGTTTGTTGAGACGATGGCAGCTCACATGATGGTGCTTTGTTGTTTCTAAAAATAGGGTGTTGTGGTGTTTGGTGAAGCTACTTGGAGTCTTCTTCTATGTTTCTACTGACTAAATTACTTCACTGTCTACGTGGTTGCTGTCAAGGTGCAGTAGACCCTTCTTGCATGGCACCTGGCAGATATATACCTATGTGATTGTTATCGAGGAAAATACTAAAATGATGGCTGGTGTATACCCATCATCTTAGACGATCGACTACCGTTGATTCAAACACGTGACAATCATCTCGCGGTTTATAAATGTAACGACTGCGGCATTATACGAACACAACAACTGGACGAACTAGTGATAAAGTTAGTGGAACCATCGCGTACAAAGACCACGCGAGACAAGAAGGGTCGGCCAATAGGACGATACACAAATTAAATGCCACTCGGTGCCCATGTTCAAACACCATATATCATCACGCCGCCTACGCATTAATTACAATGCAATCCAACAGTACGATACTCGAAGCTTCCCAAATCAGAGCCAAGAAACCCCGAGGGCAAGACACTCCACGTGGATATTGATCCCAGAGCCGGACAACATCAAAGTCGGATCATCAACATGAAACCAATTCCGAGACCAAACAATCTCGGGGTAGAAACACTCAGCAACCTCGAGGTCAAGGCACTCGAGGTCAAGGCATTAAGTAACCCCAAGGTCGAGGCACTATATGAAGCTTTAAATGCTGAAGGTATGCAACCTCGAAGCCAAGATACTATCACCGTGACACATGGGCAACATCCCCACGATCTACCTAACCACCCCTCAAAAGGGGAGCAAAGGAAGTGGAACAAAAAATTGGCTGGCCACGCGTCAATATACCAACAAGATCCGACCCGCGATGAAGATTACGGAGGGTCGTGGGTTGTTAGTTGTGGAAGACGGACGACGACTAGCCACGCGGAGGTGGTGATGAGTATAAAAGCTTTGAAGACTGAGGAAGAAACCCCGCCCGACTGCAATCAGAACCTTGCTACTACTGTTTCTTTAGCTACTGTACTCGTATGTACTTTTAGGATTTTTCCTACCAGTCGTCTTCCTTGGAGCCGTAATCCATCAGTTGTTGTTTCAATGGAAGTAAGTAGTTAGTTTTTCCTGCCTTACTTTACTCGCCTTCTTTAACTCTAGGAATAGTGTAATCAATCTTATGAGTAACTCGATTACCTCTTAGGAGTAGCTCGATTAACTCTTAGGAGTAAATTAATTATTTATTAGGAGTAGTGTAGTCATCATTAAGAGTAGTCCAATATTTCTAAGCGTAACTTTAAGTCTAGGAGTAGCACAACCATCTTTAAGGACAACCCAGTTCATCTAGTGATAATTAAATCATTAAAAGCTATAAAAATCCAATTTCATTTAAACTTAAGTTTTTCCCCAAAAGTCCTCTTAATTGAGGCACGATTGAATTGACATTCCTTGCTGATATTCCTGCGCTATGGTTGGCATATCTTTCGTGCCTGGCGACCACGTATCCATCTCGGGTACATTTTTTCAATAACACGCTTTTTGGCAACCACAATGGGAGGCCAAAAATGGCACTTAAGTCAACAATCGTCGATCGATCCACAGGATCGACATGACCCAGACAATCAACAGCCGATCAAAACCCGTGAGGTACGTACTCGATAGCTGACGACCATGACGAGGACCCTAGACAGACTAAGAATCCAGAAACCTTTGCCGAGTTAAGGAAATCTATAGATGGACTAGGGGACATAATTAAAGAGCGTCTAAACCGGGTAGTCGACACCCTCATGGCGAACATAAGAACAACCCACTCGGACTCCCAAGAGTAGGGGGCTCAAGGTGTACAAGAGATCACGGGAGAAATAGACAAGGCCATAGGGTCTCAGAAACAGTACTCAGAGCAAATCCGTCAAACCATATCTGAGATGGGAGTCTTCATAACAGATAGAATCCAACTCCAAGCTAACAGGGTGATTCAAGAGGTCACCCATGTTCTAGCAAACGTCACTACCCCTCTAGCCAAGCGAGTAGCCAAAGAAGTAGTAGTTGGATTAGAACCTATCCTCGATAAACATATTGAATTCAACCGGAGGCTTCACGGTGAAGCACTCATGTCCGGCCCGACGACCATTCCTCCAACCCAGCGACCATTCCTCCAAATGATACACGGACCGGCCCTCGAGGATCTGACATCCCGAATTCAGGTCTGTCTTGGCTACAAAACCTGATGGGTTACCCTAGGGGGCAGAATAACCATACAAGCTACCCAGGGAACCCTCATCAAGGCGTCTATCCCACTAGGCAAGGGGGGCAACCAAGGGTGCCACTCGATCAATTTGCCCACGCCGGGGGTCAGCAAGCCTATCTCAGAGGACATCCATATCCATATCACCCTAGAGGGCAACTCGAATAATATCCCCAACATCACAATCCCAACCTTTCGAAAACATCGGCTTTTGAAGAAGGAATCATTATAACCGAACCTAGCCCACAATGCTTATGACCAATCAAATCTTTTTGATAGAAAAAGACATTGGGAAGAAGAGTGGCATCCTCTTCTTCATCCAAAAACTCCCCGAAGAACTTGGCGGAAGGGCGCGAGAAATCAAGACACGAGGACACCTTGTTTCCTTGGGATGAAGACACTAGACTCTTTGAACCAAACATGGTAAACACTCAGAGTTGTCTAGGGTTGCAAGGTCGAAAGGTTCAAAGAAATCGTAGAAGACTTGGAGATAATTGATAGAGATGCAAAGCAATACAATCCCACAAACATAGGGATTCAAATCCTTGATCGAACCTCGAAAGACGTTTTTGCCCTGTACGTTGCTTCGGATCACATCACGGGATAAAAGGAGGGGCAATTGTGTTATCGAGGAAAATACTCAAACGACGGATGACGTATCCCCATCATCTTAGGAAATCAACTACCGTTGATTCCAACGCGTGGTAATCATCTAGCGGTTTATAAATGAAACGACTGCTACTTCATACGGACACAATAGGTGGACGAATAAGCGATAGGGTTAGTGGAATTATCGCGTACAAAGACCAAGCGAGAAAAGAAGAGTCGGATAATAGGACAAGATGCACATTAAATGTCACTTGAAGCCCATGTTCAACCACCATCATCACGCCGCCTACGCATTTATTATAATGCAATCCAACAGTACGATACTCGAAGCTTCCCAATTCCGGGCCAAATAACCACGAGGGCAAGACACTCCATGTGGATATTGATCTTGGGGCCGGACGACCTCAAGGTCGGATCATCAAATACGAAACCAATCCCGAGACCAAACAATCTCGGGGTTGAAGCACTCAATAACCTCGAGGTTGAGGCACTCGAGGTCAAGGCATTAAGTAACCTCGAGGTCGAGGCACTATTTGAAGCTTTAAATGATGAAGTTATACAACCTCGAAGCCAAGATATTATCACCGTGACACATGGGCCACATCCCCACGATCTACCTAATTGATGAGTCACTAAATATTCATACTTAAACCCCTTAATTTACCTTTGTTAGGCTTAGAGTATTTGTATTTGATAGCTTGTTAGTTGATTTCAGGTTTAATCATGCTTTGAGAAGAAATGCAAGAAATTCGGTTAATATGCTGAAATACACTGCTTTGTTGACTGTTAGCACAATATTCATCAGAAATTATTCTTATGTCCAAATATTCTGAAATTTTGGTGACATCTAGAAGCCATCAAGACGTACAACTTTCATGTTGGACACTTTCAGAGATTCCTGATGGATTGACAGCAGTTTTGAAGAAAATGAAGTTATTTAGCTGCTGGAAGACTGGTCCGTCGACTCCCAGGAGAATATTCGCCAAATATTCTAGATAAGTCCAAATATTGTAAACTCTTCGGAAGAGGACAGAAGACTTCCAAATCTACATCTTTTGTGTTGGACTCATTCTCAAATTCCGAACCGGTTGAGCCCAGTCGCGATTGGAAGAAGCTGTCAGGGTTGAACCAGGAATTCCGAGTTGTACTTGAGGTCTAACTTAACCCTAAACCCTAATTCCGGGAATTAACATATAAAAAGGGTTTTGTTAGCCAAAAACGAGGAGGTCCCCATAGAGAGAAAAGAGAGAACTAGGGTTTGGAGGATTCTATGGAGAAGATGGAGCTACAACGTGGATCCCAATCGTTCTTTATTGAATCTAAGGCTTCCATCACAAAGATGAGTAGCTAATTATGTACTTAGGGATCTCATGAAGCTTTAGTGTAGCTTCTTTGTATTTTCTAGTTTGATTCTTGTTATCTTTTCAAAGACATGATCCTATGAATATGGTTTTATTTTATGAAGAGTTGAGGGAACAGAGTTCCTCGACGTACATTCAGACCTACTTGATTGCTGCGCTTGATGGTAGAGATTCGTAGGATGATTTTAATGTCGTTTTTGTGTATGCCTTTGAGATAGTTTATGCTAAGCAAAGATAGATTGTACTCAGGTTAAGTCCGAAGATAGTCTATGCTAAGCGAAGATAGACTATGTCGTAGGATAACATGAGCGTTCTTTTAGGGATTCATGCGATCTTAAGAAGCCGTGATTCCATATGTCTAGATTAGAGAACAAGAGGATACTAGAGAATACAAGAGGTGAAATTAGAGTGGATTGAGTAATCCCTAGGTTTTCTCTCATTGATTTATCCCAACCTTTTCATTGCTTTTTCAGTAGTTTAATTCCTTAGATAACAAAACCATTAAAACTCCTTTTCTTCGCCTTAGGACTTGAGTTTAGAGATTTAATTTGATTTCTTCTCTTGTTAAACAATCTTTTCCTGTGGTTCGACTCCGGATCTTACCACTGTTCTACGTTTGTAGAGTAGTATTGATTGAAGGATTATAAATTCTAAATTGCGTTTTGCATATGTTTTAACGACGACGTTTGTGAGCGATCACTAACCACCCCTCAAAAGGGTAGCATAGAAAGTGGAACAAAAAATCGGCTGGCCACGTGTCAATATACCAACAAGATCCGACCCACGATGAAGATTACGAAAGGTCGTGGGTTGTTAGTCGTGGAAGATGAACGACGACTAACCACATGGAGATGGTGATGAGTATAAAAGCTTTGAAAACAGAGGAAGAAACCCCGCCCGACTACAATCATTACCTTTTCTACTACTGTTTCTTTAGCTACTGTACTAGTCTGTACTTTTAGGATTTTTTTTCCACCAGTCGTCTTCCTTGGAGCTGTAATCCATCAGTTTTTGTTTCAATGGAAGTAAGTAGTTAGTTTTTCCTGTCTTACTTTACTTGCTTTCTTTAACTTTAGGAGTAGTGTAATCAATCTTAGGAGTAACTCAATTACCTTTTAGAATTAGCTCGATTAACTCTTAGGAGTAAATTAATTACTTCCCAAGAGTGGTGTAGTTATCATTAAGAGTAGTCCAATATTTCTAGGCGTAACATTAACTCTAGGAGTAGCGCATCCATCTTTAAGGATAGCCCAGTTCATATAGTGATAATTAAATTATTAAAAGCTATGAAAATTCAATTTCATTTAGACTTAAGTTTTTGAGAAATTTTCTTTTTAAATCCACTTGTCTTTCGATTTGTCAATTGAGGGACACTTTCGTGTTTGTTTACAAATCAGACCAAATTCATAAATTCGGGACCAAAATATCACCCGACCACCTCTATCTCATCATTTAATGCCACCTCTCTCATCATTTAATGCGACCTCTCTCATCATTTAATGTCACCTGACACAAGTATGAGAAAGAGAAAAGAGAAAATTCCATACTTATGTGAGGAATTCCTTACATAGCATATGAATTCCTCACTTGGCATGTGAATTCCTCACTTATGTGAGTAATTCCTTACTTATCATTCCTTATTTAGCCAATGAGTTCTTACTTATGGTATCAGTGAGGCCTCCGCAGCCATCCTCTCCCACCTGCTTTGTCACTACCCTTTTCTCTCTCATCATTTAACTCAACTGACACAAGTACCAAGGAGAGAGAGATGGGTTGTCATATCCTCTCTCTCTCTCTCTCTCTCTCTCTCTATATATATATATATATATATCTTCCCGTAGCTGATGTCTCTCTATCTCCATCCATTCTCTCTCTTTCTTTCTCTCACAGTGGTCGTCGTCTCATTCTCTACTACTGAGAGCCCGAGGTTGCTGTCGGCATCCGGTGGGAAAGAGGCGGCCATCGTCATCTCCAACTAGCGAGTCGTCGTCATCTTCTACTAGAGAGCCATCACCCGGGACTCCGCACGTTAGGAGGGAGGCCGCCGTCAGCATACTCACCAGCTACCTTACTTGAAGATGCAAATCGGTGTACTCGTCGTCGACGTCTTTGCCTTCCGCCTTCTAATGAATGATTTTGCCAAATATATCAGGACGGCCCTAAAATCACGGGAGCATCCCATGGTGGCCTTTGAGACCACACACCGAAAACACCATGAGGAAAGCCGAGCAAAGTTAAATTGCTTCGGTGGTTCACATCGGTTGTCGGTATCAAAAAATTCAGACAGTAGGTCCAAGGTTAAGAAAATAAGCTGCTCTCTCTCTCCCTCCCTCTATTTCTTTATGATTCCTTTACTTTGGCTACCATACCTAGAATCCAATCGTTTCGAAATACCCAATTTATTAGTGATGTTCCTTAACTATTTACTTGTATTTTCTAGTAGTTTCTAACGATTCCGTTTTGTGTAGAGGGAAACATCAATAATTTATCAAGAATTGTATAGTCATGTCCGTCTACTAACATTTTAACATCACGGATATCTCTCACCCTTTGTATAGTTATAGCAGCCGACTACTCGGACGATATGGGGGTGTTTAGCTCCTCTCTCTCTCTCTCTCTAATGTTCACACCGATCTCGTTGCTTACTTTCTCTCAAAGAAAGCAGTATTTTCTTCTTTTATTATACCAACAACGCCTCTCTCTCAAAGCCCGAGCCCGATGATCGAGGCGCGAACTCAAACCTGGCGACCTCGGCCTCGAGGCGCCATCTCGGCATCCTCTCGAGGCGCGACGTCTTCACCCTCGACAAGCCCTCCACTTCTCCTCTTCGCTCCTCCGACCTCGACATCCGGACGTGCTCGGCGACCGCGGAGCTCGACGCCTTCGGCTGCCTCGGAGGAGAGGTGGGAGAGAGAGATGCCGCCTCCGAGCTCGAGGAGAGAGCGGCGATGAGTGGGGTGAGGATGGTCTCGGACTCGGCGAGGGAGAGGGCGAGCGGGCCATCGTGGAGGGGACCGGGGAGGGAGGAGGACGAGTCGGGAGAGGAAGGGCCGGAAGGGGAGAGGGGTTGGAGGCATCGAGCTCGGAGGCGGCATCGAGCTTGGAGGCTCCCCGACATCTCTCTCCCGGACATCTCTCCCCACCCTTTCTCACTCCCCGACATCTCTCTCCCGGACCTCTCTCTCTCTCTTCTCCCTCTCCCCTCCCTCTCTCTCTCTTCTCCCTCCCTCCCTCTCTCTCCCCCACTCTCTCTCCGTCGCTCCCTCTCTCTCTCACTCTCTCCCTCGTCGTCGTCGTCTCTCTCTCTCACTCTCTCTCCACCGGCGAGGGCGAGTCTCTCACTCACTCTCCACAATCGAGGGCGAGATCCGAGGGAGCGACGGAGAGAGATTCGGGCAAGGGCGAGGGCGAGGGCAAGGGAGGCCGGGAGATCCGAGGGAGCGACGGAGAGAAATCCGGGCGAGGGCGAGGGCAAGATCCGAAGGGGCGACGGAGAGAGAGTGGTGGAGAGAGTGAGAGAGAGAGGGAGGCTGGGCGAGGGCGAGGGCGACGGCAAGATCCGAGGGAGCGACGGAGAGAAATCCGGGCGAGGGCGAGATCCGAAGGGGCGACGGAGAGAGAGTGAGAGAGGGAGGCCGGGCGAGAGAGTGGTGGAGAGAGAAGAGAGAGGGAGGGGAGAGAGAGAAGAGAGAGAGGGAGCGACGTGGAGAGAGAGAAGAGAGAGAGGGAGCGACGTCGGGGAGAGAGAAGAGAGGGAGAGATTGGACGATGAAATTTGAGGATTACCCTGTTCAAAGCCGATTTGGACGATTGCGGTCAAGCATGGGGGGCAAATAAACTTTAAAATTGGCCGAGCAAATATTTTGACAGCAACTGTCATATGAATTTCTTACTTATGCGAGAAATTGCTTACTTAGTCTATGAATTCCTTACTTATGCGAGGAATTCCTTACTTAGTGTTAGCTATAAATATAACAGTGTATTAAAGTCATTTGGGCGATCATTGGTAATTTCGTAAATATTGCCAATTGGCCAATAAATACTTCAGTTTTGACACAGCTGAAGTATTTTGAACATAATTTTTACGTCAACTATCCAAATTGGACGATTTTTGACCCATTGGAAAGAGGACGAAACGATCTACAACTTTCATGTTGACGAGATTTTCAGATTCTATCGTTTAGTATATCAAATAGACAACCAAAATGCTCAGTGGGAAAATGGTAAATAAGGCCAAATGTCCAAATCCAATCAATGGCCGATCAATCGGCCATATTCCAATCGGCCAAAAACCCATCGGCCATATTTTGACCGATTATTTTAATAAGTCGTTAATGTGGTTCGACTATTTGGATCATAGTTTTCTCATATGATGTCCAAATGAGTTGGTTTTTCGATCGATGGAAAGAGAATTCGAAAACCTACAACTTTCATATTGACGAGATCTTCCGAATCCATCGTTTAGTGTGTCAAACTGGCAGTCAAAGTGCTCAGTGACAAAATAGTAAATAATGGCCACTTTCTAAATGCCATCATCCAAAATGGCCGATGATCTTCAGAATCCACGAAATGTCAGTCTTACTTAGGCGAGTAATTCCTTACTTAGTCTATAAATTCCTCGCATAAGTAAGGAATTGAAGAATCAAGAATCCTTAAATTTTAAATGAGAAATCCTTAAATTTATAACGAAGGGAGGAATTTTTAATTTTTAAGTGTGGAATCATTCAATTTTAAATGAGGAATCATCATCTCCCTCCTCCTCTCTCTCTCCGACATCTGTCTTCTCTGTTGTTGATCGGCCAAATTTTTTGCATGTTGCTCGGCCAAAATGTTTGATCATTCTTTTTCCTCCAGGCCCTTTCCTCAAATTTCATCTTGGACGTTGACCGCAATCGTCCAAATCGGCTTTGAACAGGGTAATCCTCAAATTTCATCGTCCAATCTCTCTCTCTCTCTCCACGTCGCTCCCTCTCTCTCTCTCTTCTCTCTCTCCCCTCCCTCTCTCTTCTCTCTCCCCCACTCTCTTGCCCGGCCTCCCTCTCTCACTCTCTCCACCACTCTCTCTCCGTCGCCCCTTCGGATCTCGCCCTCACCCGGCCTCCCTCTCTCTTCTCTCTCCCCCACTCTCTCGCCCGGCCTCCCTCTCTCACTCTCTCCACCACTCTCTCTCCGTCGCCCCTTCGGATCTCGCCCTCGCCCGGATTTCTCTCCGTCGCTCCCTCGGATCTTGTCGTCGCCGTCACCCTCGCCCTCGCCCAGCCTCCCTCTCTCTCTCACTCTATCCACCACTCTCTCTCCGTCGCCCTTTCGGATCTCGCCCTCGCCCTCGCCCGGACTTCTCTCCGTCGCTCCCTCGGATCTCCCGGCCTCCCTTGCCCTCGCCCTCGCCCTTGCCTGGATCTCTCTCCGTTTCTCCCTCGGATCTCGCCCTCGCCTGTGGAGAGAGAGTGAGAGACTCGCCCTCGCCGGTGGAGAGAGAGTGAGAGAGAGAGACGACGACGACAAGGGAGAGAGTGAGAGAGAGAGGGAGCGACGAAGAGAGAGTGGGGGAGAGAGAGGGAGGGAGGGAGAAGAGAGAGAGAGAGAGGTCCGGGACAGAGATGTCGGGGAGAGAGAAAGGGTGGGGAGAGATGTCCGGGAGAGAGATGTCGGGGAGCCTCAAATTTCATCGTCCAATCTCTCCCTCTCTTCTCTCTCCCCGACGTCGCTCCCTCTCTCTCTTCTCTCTCTCCACGTCGCTCCCTCTCTCTCTTCTCTCTCTCCCCTCCCTCTCTCTTCTCTCTCCCCCACTCTCTCACCCGGCCTCCCTCTCTCTTCTCTCTCCCCCACTCTCTCGCCCGGCCTCCCTCTCTCACTCTCTCCACCACTCTCTCTCCGTCGCCCCTTCGGATCTCGCCCTCGCCCGGATTTCTCTCCGTCGCTCCCTCGGATCTTGTCGTCGCCGTCGCCCTCACCCGGCCTCCCTCTCTCTCTCACTCTCTCCACCACTCTCTCTCCGTCGCCCCTTCGGATCTCGCCCTCGCCCTCGCCCTCGCCCGGATTTCTCTCCGTCGCTCCCTCGGATCTCCCGGCCTCCCTTGCCCTCGCCCTCGCCCTTGCCCGGATCTCTCTCCGTCGCTCCCTCGGATCTCGCCCTCGCCTGTGGAGAGAGAGTGAGAGACTCGCCCTCGCCGGTGGAGAGAGAGTGAGAGAGAGAGACGACGACGACGAGGGAGAGAGTGAGAGAGAGAGGGAGCGACGTAGAGAGAGTGGGGGAGAGAGAGGGAGGGAGGGAGAAGAGAGAGAGAGAGAGGTCCGGGACAGAGATGTCGGGGAGAGAGAAAGGGTGGGGAGAGATGTCCGGGAGAGAGATGTCGGGGAGCCTCCGAGCTCGATGCCGCCTCCGAGCTCGATGCCTCCAACCCCTCCCCCCCTTCCGGCCCTTCCTCTCCCGACTAGTCCTCCTCCCTCCCCGGTCCCCTCCACGATGGCCCGCTCGCCCTCTCCCTCGCCGAGTCCGAGACCATCCTCACCCCACTCATCGCCGCTCTCTCCTCGAGCTCGGAGGCGGCATCTCTCTCTCCCACCTCTCCTCCGAGGTAGCCGAAGGCGTCGAGCTCCGCGGTCGCCGAGCACATCCGGATGTCGAGGTCGAAGGAGCGAAGAGGAGAAGTGGAGGGCTTGTCGAGGGTGAAGACGTCGCGCCTCGATCCGAGGATGCCGAGATGGCGCCTCGAGGCCGAGGTCGCCAGGTTTGAGTTCGCGCCTCGATCATCGGGCTCGGGCTTTGAGAGAGGCGTTGTGGGTATTATAAAAGAAGAAAATACTGCTTTCTTTAAGAGAAAGTAAACAGCGAGATCAGTGTGAACATCAGAGAGAGAGAGAGGAGCTAAACACCCACACATCGTCCGAGTAGTCGGCTGCTATAACTATACAAAGGGTGAGAGATATCCGTTATGTTAAAATGTTAGTAGGCGGACATGACTATACAATTCTTGATAAATTATTGATGTTTCCCTCTACACAAAACGGAATCCTTAGAAACTACTAGAAAATACAAGTAAATAGTTAAGGAACATCACTAATAAATTGGGTATTTCGAAACGATTGGATTCTAGGTATGTTAGCCAAAGTAAAGGAATCATAAAGAAATAGAGGGAGAGAGAGAGAGCAGCCTATTTTCTTAACCTTAGACCTACTATCTGAATTTTGGATACCGACAACCGATGTGAACCACCGAAGCAATTTAACTTTGCTCGGCTTTCCTCATGGTGTTTTCGGTGTGTGGTCTCAAAGGCCACCATGGGATGCTCCCGTGATTTTAGGGCCGTCCTGATATATTTGGCAAAATCATTCATTAGAAGGCGGAAGGCAAAGACGTCGACGACGAGTACACCGATTTGCATCTTCAAGTAAGGTAGCTGGTGAGTATGCTGACGGCGGCCTCCCTCCTAACGTGCGGAGTCCCGGGTGATGGCTCTCTAGTAGAAGATGACGACGACTCGCTAGTTGGAGATGACGATGGCCGCCTCTTTCCCACCGGATGCCGACAGCAACCTCGGGCTCTCAGTAGTAGAGAATGAGACGACGACCACTGTGAGAGAAAGAAAGAGAGAGAATGGATGGAGATAGAGAGACATCAGCTACGGGAAGATATATATATATATAAAGAGAGAGGATATGACAGCCATTTAGGGCGCGTTTGGCGCACCCCGGATCCCGCGAATCCGCGGGATCTGGGGACGCGCGGATTCTGCGAACCGGGATCCGCGCGTTTGGCGCCGTCGCGGATCCCGGTCAGATTCCGCGAAATTGGAATCCGCCTGAGGCGGATTCCAATTTCGGCGTCCCGAAATTTTTTCGGGACGCCGATCGCGGATTCCGCGGATTCCGCGGATCCGCCGAAGCCAAACGCCCCCTTAATGGATCCCATCTCTCTCTCCTTGGTACTTGTGTCAGTTGAGTTAAATGATGAGAGAGAAAAGGGTAGTGACAAAGCAGGTGGGAGAGGATGGCTGCGGAGGCCTCACTGATACCATAAGTAAGAACTCATTGGCTAAATAAGGAATGATAAGTAAGGAATTCCTCACATAAGTGAGAAATTCACATGCCAAGTGAGGAATTCATATGCTAAGTAAGGAATTCCTCACATAAGTATGGAATTTTCTCTTTTCTCTTTCTCATACTTGTGTCAGGTGACATTAAATGATGAGAGAGGTGGCATTAAATGATGAGATAGAGTTGGTCGGGGGGTATTTTGGTCCCGAATTTATGGATTCGGCCTGATTTGTAAACAAACACGAAAGTGTTTCTCAATTGACAAATCGAAAGACAAGTGGATTTAAAAAGAAAATTTCTCTAAGTTTTTCCCCCAAAAGTCCTCTTAATTGAGGCACGGTTGAATTCACATTTCTTTATGATATCCTTGCGGTACGGTTGACACACCTCATGTGCATGGCGACCACATATTCATTTTGGATACATTTTTCGAGCAAGATTGATATTGAACTTTTAATCCACTTGTTGGAGTTAGGCGTGTCCATGGGTCAGATTCGGCCATCTGTGATCTTACTATAAGTTTATTTTTTTCGGATCCAAGTCGAGTCAAGGTTAGTCCAAATTTGGCTCGATCTACACATCCATGAGCCAGATCCGACCAATACCGGATCATCACCCTTAATCCCATACCCAGTTTGCTACCCGCTGAGTTCGGTTGGGCCAGGCTGTTTGCATGACCAAAACAAGTAAGCGATTGTGTCTTGGGCCAAGCCACGACCCAAAAGCAATTCAGACCCAGGCCCAAGGTTGGGTGGTTGGGCCGAGTCAACTTTCTAGTCGAGCTTACCACATGGCCGAAAAAATGGGGTTGGTTAAGGACCTGCCCAAGCAAATGGGTTGTTTGCACTTGGTGTTGGACTGGAACCCAAAGTGTCGATCGAGTCTGTTTCATGTGATTGTGACGTAACAAATTACGTGACATGGTCAGGTCTTGTATGTCCGCTTGCTCAGCACGACTCCAACATGCTTCTTGATAAGATGACATAGGTGCAAGGATGATCATCGGCATAACAACGGCCCACAATTCAGGCCTAAATTCCAAAGAGATAGAATAAGAACTCTCAGGCCTATCTATCCTCAACCGTGTCATCATTGATCATAGAATATGGACTATAGAGTAGTTAGTACCAAGACTACTTCTAATTAAAGTCCAAATGCACAATTTTCACACCCACATGGGCATTAAAGTGATAAATAACATATTGTTCCAATTGTCCCCACCCTTAAAGATATTTGTTAACACAGGCCAATACCAACCACAAATAACATGCGTTTCTTGTGTGATGTCCAAGATATCCACCTCATCATAATAATAATAATAATAATAATAATAATAATAATAATAATAATAATAATAATAATAATAATAATAATAATAATAATAATAATAATAATATCCCCAAACAAACTACGCTATCATATCGATTCCCACATGATACACCTCTCTCGCTATCATTTATAATTTGATTATTATTTCTCTCAAACGTGGCTTTGGGCCTTACCGACACAACCGAGCTGTCAAATGCCACGTGTCAAGACCCCACGAAGCACACGCTGCGAACACGGGACGGTTGGGATGGAACGCGGCGGGGGTAACGGCGGAGCAGTAGTGTCGGCAGAGGACAAGATGCCCGCCACGGATGCCACGCGACTTGGGCAAGTTATCCGCCGTGGGCCCATCGACACCCTGCAAAAGAAAGCTGACCCCATGGACAGCGAATGTTTGCGGTGGGCTGACCAAAGTGCCCTTTTAGTCCTATGATAGATCACCAAAATATGTACAACTTATAATGACTTTAGTCCTAATTTTGTCATAATAAAAAATTATGACTATAAAAATAACAAACAAAAAGCTTCTTAAAAAATAAAACCGGAAGGTGACTGACTTTGTTCTAAACGGTGTAATTCAACTAAAATCAGGTCATAATGGTCAATAGCTATCTCACATTTGTGTTGGCTACTTGGCTTTCCATAATAATGTAAAGCTAAATATGAGTGCTTACAAATGCTCAAGGGTAATATAGTAACTCCAATACCTGGAAAAGGACAAAAGAGAAAGACGGTTACTCGCAAAAATCACATAAATTCACCCATGCTTTAAAGTAAACCCCATCACTCACAGCTCATTAACTCGTAAAAGAAGCACCATCAAAAGAACAAATTAAAAGCAGGTATAAATATCCATCATCTTTTCCTCTCCCCTCAACGGATATTTCTAGACGTTGGCACACCTCTTGCAACACCAACGGCTATTTGTCTCCATACTCCATAGTATTGCTCTCGTCGTCGTCCGAGGAGGAGGAGGAGGAGGAGGAGGATGGATTTCAGCTCGTTCCTGACCTCTCTGGGGACGTCGTTCGTCATCTTTGTGGTGCTGATGCTGGTGTTCTCATGGCTCTCGAGGAAGCCGGGGAACGAGGTGGTGTACTATCCGGCTAGGATTCTCAAGGGGAAGGATCCGTGGGAGGGGAGGAGGATGACGAGGAACCCCGTGGCTTGGATCATGGAGGCTATTGGGGCCACTGAGGACGATGTCATCGCCGCTGGCGGTGTCGACGCTGCCGTCTACTTGGTTTTCCTTAGCTCTGGTAAAGCCCCCCGTCTCTCTACTAACTGGGGTTATGCAATTGGACGTAAAAGTTAAATTTTTTTTTCTTCCTGGGTTTCTTGATAGTGCAAAGGATTTTTTCCTTCTTTTAATGGATCAGAGTAGGTTTTCTTGGTATTGCTCTGTTTTGTTTATGAAGGGTTGTTGTTAGAAAAAACATAATTTCCATTTTTTTTGGCCCATTTGTCTAGGATTAAGGTTTGGATCTTGTCTGATGATTTCAAATCTAGTGAGGTTATACACCCTTTGTACCAGATCTGAGAATTATTTGTTTATGAAGCTGCTTATTTTAAGATCCCTCCTTCAGTTAATTACTCTTTTAAATATTCTCCGTCGACCTTTGGCCTGATTGTGTTTTTTATTGTAGTAATTTGATTCCCTTTTCAGACAATTGCTATTTGGTGGCTGTAAAAGTTTTTTCTTGTTGTTTCTACTGAAAAAGGGTTCAAAACTTATATGATTGTAGAACTTCATCTGCCTTTAAACTGGTCCTCCAAGCTAAGTTGCATAAAGTGTTGGAAACTCCAGGGATCTCGTTTCTTTTCTTCCAATTTGACGGGTGTTTCCTATCTTTTCAGCTTTCTACGGTTTGAGAGTTACAAATTCTGTGCATAGACCATAACCTGTTTACCATACCTTGAAGTATATGAGTCCATGCTTTTCTATGAGAGAGTTCATGCTTCTATACTTGCTGCACTCATCTTGATATATGACAACAAATGATCCTATGTACACTACTTATCTCAGTTGAAGAAACTATTCATGATCAAATAAACTTATGCTTGACGACAGTGTTACATATGTTCTACTTTGTGGCCACGTATTATATTGGAATATTCTGATTGATATAGTGAAATTGGTAATCCAGTGCTGGGGATATTGGTGCTCTCCGGGATTGTGCTGCTTCCTGCTCTTCTTCCAGTTGCTGCAACTGATCATGGCTTGAATATAGCTGCTGCTAGTGCTGCTGCTGCCAACAAGACCGGTAGTGCTTTTAACAACCTTGACAAGCTAGCAATGGGAAATGTGCAGGTAATTCTCATTTATACCATGCTTTGGCAATTTACGGGTTCTCAAAAGAAATTCAACTTTATTACACTAATCATAGCTATCAAGTGAAGCTAGCATTCTACTAAGTTATCTAGAGTCCACCTGCCCACATGCCTTGGGTTATATATATAGTCTCTTTGGGAACTTTTAAATTTGGGCTGATGAATGGTTGCTTCTTCTTTGCTGAATTATTTATGTTAATAGCAATAAATTTTTTTTGTGTTTCGTCATCAAGTTCTCATTGAATTTTCTGCGATTTTTTTGGGTTGATGCCATTTGGTACAACTTGAACATGCCGAGCCCATTAGTATGAAAGAATTATTCATTAGTCTCTATTTCTAGTATTTTGGGTGTAAAAACCAAATTACTAGCTTAAGTTTTATATTTCTAGTGTTTTGCTCATTGCATCACCAGTGTTCATGAGTTTTGACACTTGAACAACCGATGAGCTTACTAAACAAAGCACATGCTTAGAAGTGTCAAAGACTGTGGTGTTACAGTATGAGCAAAAGTTGCTGCTTCCTTTTACATTGGCATGACCCCCATAATAACATGAGAATGGCAAAACTTCTTCTAGCACTTCACTCTACGTACAATATTGTCATGCAGAAAACAGGCTGCATTGGACTTACATGTAACCAAATGCATCTTCCGTTGAAACTATCAGGCTCTTTTTCATGATAAAAATCAAGTAATGTTAGAATTGGCAATTGGTAAGCTACTAAACAGCAAAGTTACATGATTCAAGTATTTTCTGCAAATGCAATATGTCTATTTCTGGATTACTGCTTCACAATCACAAACCTTACTTTGCATGATTCAAGTATTTTCTGCAAATGCAATATGTCTATTTCTGGATTACTGCTTCACAATCACAAACCTTCGTCTAATTATTTCCCTTTTACTTTGCTTTGGCATGGTCCCTCTGTTCATTTATATGAGTATTGGAACTTGACCGGGGGTCTAAAAGTAGTGAGGCTTCTCTTCCAGGATATCATTAATAAGTTTCTAGTTCAAAGCTTACAACTGCACTGCACAAGCTTCTAAGATCTCGGATGACATAAAACTCTTATGTTTACAATTTCTTTATTATGCTGAGTATCGATTGTGAAGTCTAAAATAACTTTTCTAGAATAATTGTGCTTCCTATTATTTAGTTTGTGGTTGGTGAAGGATCAGCCTTAGCTGTCATTTCCTCCATCCGAATTAGGATAGCCTACATTTTGTGAAAAATAGAGGCTAGAATATGGTACTAAACTACATTTCTGATGGCATTTACATCTTGCATGGCACTCTGTTTTCAACTCATAAATTCTTTCTGAATTCAGAAACCAAGTACTTATCTAAAGGTTTGTCAGGATCCACTTGTAATTAACCCATAGCAGAAATAGATTGTGAATGTTATCTCGAAGTACCTTTCCTTGATTGTTCCCATTTTTATAATATTGTATTTTGATGTCTTTCAGGAGAAAAGTGATAGGTTATGGGCATTCCTGCTTGGAACTTATTGGGTTTCTCTTATCACCTACTATATACTATGGAAAGCTTACAAGCATGTCTTGGATATCAGAGCTGCAGCAAAATCAGGTCCTGATGTGAAACCTGAAGATTTCACGATATTAGTTAGAGATATCCCCCCTACTTCTCATGATCAAACAATGAAAGAGAAGGTGGACTCATACTTCAAAGCACTCCATCCAGACACATTCTACAAGTCCATGGTGATCACTGAAAACAAAAAGGTAGATTGTAAATTCTTTTCTCTTTATATTAATTTTCTTCCACAAGGATTACAGTAAAGTTTTATTGCTACAAGAAAGTCGTCATTTACTAGTTGTCACAGTTTGGAAATTATCATGTACTTGGTCCTTTAGGTCACTAAAATTTGGGAGGAGTTGGAAGGCTACAAAAAAAAACTTGCTCATGCTGAAGCTGTCTACGCGGAATCTAAAACTACAGGCAAACCAGATGGCACGAGGCCCACAACTAGAACTGGCTTCCTTGGTATTATTGGTTCAAAAGTTGATGCAATTGATTACTGCAATGAGAAAATCAAGGAATTGCTTCCTAACTTAGAAGCTGAACAGAAAATTACACTTAGAGAGAAACAACAAGCTGCAGCACTAGTTTTCTTTGACAGCAGGCCAGCTGCTGTTTCTGCCTCCCAGACCCTTCATGCACAGATGGTTGACACATGGACAGTTATGGAAGCACCTGAGCCACGCGAGTTGATATGGACAAATTCGCCAACAAATTTCTATCACAGGGAAATAAGGCAGTATGTAGTCTATGGTATTGTCTTTTTGACTGTAGTCTTCTACATGATTCCTATTGCCCTTATCTCTGCATTTACAACCTTGGAAAATTTGAAAAAGTTGCTTCCTTTCCTAAAAAAGATAGTAGATCAGCCAGAAATAAAGACCATTTTAGAAGCCTTTCTACCTCAAATAGCACTTATTGTGTTCATGGCTTTGCTACCGGCATTTCTTTTGTTTCTGTCAAAAATGGAGGGCATCCCTTCTCAGAGCCATGCGATACGAGCTGCCTCTGGCAAATATTTCTACTTTGTCGTGTTCAATGTATTTCTTGGAGTTACAATTGGCGGGACATTGTTCACTTCCCTGAAGACCATCACTAATCAGCCAAAGCAACTAGTTACATTGCTTGCAGGAAGTCTGCCTGGAAATGCAACCTTCTTTCTTACATTTGTTGCTTTGAAGTAAGACCCTTAACTTTTTTCCATGTAATTAATGGTTTTTGTTAATTTGCTTTCTATATCACTGATGCTAACACTTAAGGCATAATATATTCTACCAATTTAGTTTCTCACAATTGTTCCATACGAACCCATAATTCTTTTCTATGGTTTGAAGTATGATTTTCTTATTGACCTAAAGGGATTACTATGACCTCAGTAAGTCCTAGCTAATCTTCTCTCTCTCTCTCTCTTTCTCTATGCATCTGTGTGTATAGGTACAATGATCTGAGACCTTATGAATTGTAGATTCTAGATCTTGGCTTTCAAGATGTCTAGTCTTTTGTTCCTATCTTGTCTGAGGATTGGAGCTTTTATGTTTTATGTGAAGAAATGCATGTTTGGAACATCTGACATGGCTGAATATAGGATAAAGGAGTGTCATATAAACATAGGAGCGGTTGGTAGGGTGGTGAACAAAGAGTCATAACGAACTTTTGGATAGAGAGAAATATCGCAGGGAAGTTGTTACCGACTGAGATTTTGATTCTGTGCAGAGGAAAACTTATAGCTGCTTATTGGGATTAACGACTAGTCAAGGAAGATACTGGGAGGAGGTTTTTGACTTGAATCGAGCTAGAAAAAAGTTACAATAAAAGAACATTGATTAAGGTTGTAGAAAAATTGAACATAATGTGATCCTTTGTGTGAGGGTAACAAAACAGTATATGTTGTAGGCCAGTGGATGATGGGTCATGCAAATAATTAAGTGGTTGATGCCCTAGGTCTTTCCTATTCTCACACAAGGAGGGAATTTTCTGCTACTGGAATTTTAGGTTTCTTCTCACTTTTCTGTCACTGACGTTTACACTAATCTCATTTTGGCTTTCGCTTGAGCTATGGAATAGCCACACACACTTAGCAAGTAAAACTTTAAGAAGCTGCATTCATGATCTTTGTGTTGCTTCACCTTCTCATAGAAGATGTTGGCTGTAAAAAACGAAAAGGTACCTATTACATAAATCCATGTAAAACTCTGTGCATATTAGTATCATGTAAAACATAAGAAGTTGTTGCGGACACTTCATGATACGCCGAGCTTTCTCGTAAGCGCGGGTACCGGGTCTCTTGTCTGGTCTCGGCTCCTCCTTAGCCAAGGTTATGGCTACGTCGAGAGCTACCTTTAGGGTTTTAGGAGAAGCATCCCAGGTATTCGACGAGGAAGGCTTAAACCGGAGGAGAGAGACGGATGAGGAAGAGGATTACTTTGCAGCTTCTTCTATGGTTGGCCGACTACCCTTGGGGAATCCAAGCCTTGGCGAATGTAGCAGCGGACGAAGAGGTGGCGGAGAGAAGCACGGTAGCCAAGGGGACGTCAAGAACTTGGAGTTGGACAGCGGAGGCGTGGACGGTAGCAGACGGTGGAGGCCGGTGGTGGAGAAGGGATCTGGCGGTAGGGAAGGGAAGGGAAGTGAAGGTGGCCGGTGGAGTTGGTGGAATTAGGGTTACAGCTACTCCTAGAATTATTCTACTAATAACTCTACTTTATTCATCATAATTCGTCCTTCCCTAATTACAAGCTATTGAGGTCATTTTATAGAGGCTTCGACAGAGTTCTACTCTAACTTGAATACTTTCTTTCTTCACTTTCTTCAACAGCAAGTAAATAGACTGTTCCTGATACAACTCAAAACTGACTCATAATAACTAGGACTTATCTAAATAGGCAAGTGACTTAACTCAACCAAAACTAGGACTCAAATAATAGAACTCAACTAGGAACTGAACTCTTAATTAACTCTACTAAAATCAGGAAACTGACTCAATTAGGATAACTACTAGGGATACCAAATAAGCAAACCTGTTAAGGATAAGGCTCCCTAAGGCTGGCTTGGCTCAACCTGTTCCAAAGGGACCTGGTTGCAGCCAGCTCCTTGGCGTCGGCCCGCCCAAGCTAGGGCGTGGGTCCCTTCTTGGAATGGCTCGGTTCGATCTCGTATCATCCCTCCTCCCTTCGAAATTGGCCTTGTCCTCAAGGCCTCTTGTCGAACTGGAGTGACCTAGCTGGATTGCAACTGTAGCTCTGGGCTTGGCGGTGAAAATCCTGGTCGCACCCATGGTGGATCAGTTGGTAACTGGGCCAATGAATTAGGAGGCCATGCAGCTGGTGTGGAAGAAGGGAACTAAAGTGTAGATATATATGGGGGTCGCTGGAACTCCAAGAAGTAGATGGCAGCGACAGATCGGTGGCTGTGCCTCGTCATCTACTGTTGTCCTGGGTTGAAGATTAGATCAGCCCGAATAGAGTCCTCCCATTGTGGAAGTAGACCCGATATGGCAGCAGGATACGGTCGAGTGCAAATGAGCTTGGATATCTCTCTGCCTTGCCCGAAATTGATTATCTGTGCTCTGGCTACAACATCAGTCCTCACGATCAGAGTCGACGGAGTCGTTCTGAAGCTTTGAGTGGTTGATGGATGCTGGGCAAAGCTCACGGGTCTCATCAGCTGGATGATGGTACCTGAATAAGGAGGGTAGCTCCTTGGATAACTCAGATCGGTTGTGGGATGCCCAATCAACGACTGAAGATGCGTAGAGATCATCCAGCTTGGATCTGGACGATTTTGATGGACTGAGGGTGCTTCGGATCGTCGATTAAGCCTGCCGGATTGGAGACTACATAGATCAAAGGGCTGGATCTCGTTGCAAGTTATTTAGAATGCTGAGATCATCTGGAATCTGGTCTGATCTTGCTGAAGTTCAGAATTTGGCTTGACCAAGTCTGATTGGCTGAGTTTGCCTTGACTTGACCGGCTAAGATCAAATCTAACTGAACCCACCTGAGTCTGAGTTCGGTCTGGATCTAGGCTTGATCGGATTTGATTAGTGTAGCCAAATCTGGTTGAGCCTAGATTGAATCTGTCCAAGTCTTGTAAGCTGGAGTCTGACTTGATCAAGTGTGGAAGATTGAGTCGGAGTCTGATCAGGTTCAAACGGTAGTGATTTGATCTGATGGTTGAGATCTGTCTAGTGCTTGACGAAGCTTGGGGATGGAAAGAGATCTGGTAACTGAAAGTGGTCGGAACTCAATCGCCGATGAGGGAAGCTCGTCGCAGTTCAAATCCTATGGAGAAGAGGTAGTGAGAGGATGGGGGTTCGATCCAAGGGAGTGAATCAGGATGGGTGTCAATTTTGGTGGCGGATCTGGAGGGGGTCCGCGTCGGTCAAGAGTGAGGAGATGGAACCGACGGTGATCCGCTGGTTGGGGTTTGGAGCCGAGCTTGGTAATGTCGGGGAAGGGGGGTCAGGAGGTTTAGAGGACAACCTTTGATGCCTCTGGAGATCCTTCAGTGGGATGTGAGAGGAGATTATAGTAGTATTGGGCAGAGGTAGGCCGTGACTTACTTGAGGTTTGCCGTCGGAGTCGGGGAAGATGGAGTTGGGAGCCGACGGGTTTTTACATGGAACAGCTATGGGAGGAGAAGTTGGGTGGCTGTGAGGAGCTTCAATAACGCCGGTGGGTTTTGAGCTTCCGCCGGGGTCAATGATGAAGAAGGCATAGTTGGGGAAAGCTGTGATGGGATTGGGGTAGGAGTGAGGAGGAGCTTGGTGGAGGTTTACATGGTGTGGGGAGGGCTTCAACTAAGGTGAGGTCGTGGCATAGTCGGGGAAAGCTATGATGGGATTGGGGTAGGAGTGAGAAGGACTTTGGTGGAGGTTACATGGTGTGGGGAGGGCTACTAAAGGTGAGGTCGGTGGCTGCAGTTTTTGTGGATGGTGGATAGATCGCCGGAGATGACAATGGACAATGGGGATGGTAAAGGAAGGGTCGTGGTATCGCAGGGAGAAAGGGGTGGCCTTGGTTGGTGACAGGGGCTGCTGAAGAGGAACATGGAGAATTGCTAGTGGGAAGGTAGGGTTTAGATGAAAGGAAGGAGGAAGAAGATGATGACTGGTCTGAGATGGGGCCCGAGATCTGGTTGAGGTGGTGAAGCTGGGTATGGTGGCAGTCGGGGATGCTCAAGCTGAGGATCTGATAGCTCTGGCTCCTCAACTATCTCCTGAATCTCTTCTCCAAGATCTGCTTCTTCTTCTTTGATCTCTTCTTCCCTAATGGTTGTTGTCGCCTCACTTGGAGTTGATCTCGAAATCACATGTGAAGTCGGAGTCGGAGTCACATCCGGAGTTGTAATATGAGTTGTAGTACAATTCTGTCTCACAGTCCAAGTCTGGATCTCATCAAGAATTTCTGATCAAATCCTTGCTATAATTTGAGTTTGACTAGGATTCTTAGTTGGAGTAGGATTTATAATTAAAGTTCCAGTAGGATTTTGATTCCAAGTCTTAGTTAGAGTAGGACTTGTAATCCTAGTTTAAGTGGGACTTGTAATCTTAGTTCAAGTAGGATTTGGAGTCCGAGTCCTAATTGGAGTAGGACTTGTAATCCTAGTTCCAGTAGGATTTGGAGTCCATTGTAGGGAGGAATATGGTTTGTAGGCTGCATAGAGTGGATGGAGCGGCTGAAATGACGATAGATTATAGGTAGAGGTGATGGATTGTAGGGAGGAATATGAGTTTGATGTGGGAGAGGTATCGTAAATGGTGTAGGATAGACTGGTAGATCGGGTGAGTAGGAAGTGAGGTAGGAGGAGTTGGTCCTGATCAAAACCAGACATAGCCGGGGGCTCTTGCCATCAATGCAGCTTCTGGAAGGCTTTGGGCGGCATAGTCGTTGGAATGGAGCTTTGATACCAAGTTGATACGCCGAGCTTTCTCGTAAGTGCGGGTACCGGATCTCTTGCCTGGTCTCGACTCCTCCTTAGCCAAGGCTATGGCTAAGTCGAGAGATACATTTAGGGTTTTAGGAGAAGCACCCTAGGTATTCGACGATAAGGCTTAAACCGGAGGATAGAGACGGATGAGGAAGAGGATTACCTCGCAACTTCCTCTATGGTTGGCCGGCTACCCTTGGGGGATCCAAGCCTTGGAGAGTGTGGCAGCGGACGAAGAGGTGGCGGAGAGAAGCACAGCAGCCAAGGGGACGCCGGGGAGTTGGAGTTGGACGGCGGAGGCGTGAACAACAACGGATGGCGAAGGCCGGTGGTGGAGAAGGGATCTGGCGGTAGGGAAGGGAAGTGAAGGTGGCTGGTGGAGTTGGTGGAATTAGGGTTACATCTACTCCTAGGATTATTCTACTAATAACTCTACTTTATTCATCATAATTCGTCCTTCCCTAATTATAAGCTATTGAGGTCCTTTGATAGAGGCATCGACAGAGTTCTACTTCAGTTTGAATACCTTCTTGGTTAAACAACAAGTAAATAGACTCTTCCTAATACAACTCAAAACTGACTCATAATAACTAGGACTTATCTAAACAAGCAAGTGACTTAACTCAACCAAAACTAGGACTCAAATAATAGAAACTCAACTGGGAACTGCACTCTTAATTAACTCTACTAAAACCAGGAAACTGACTCAATTAGGATAACTACTAGGAATACCAAATAAGCAAACTAGTTAGGGACAAGGCTCCCTAAGGCTAGCTTGGCTCAACCTGTTCTGAAGCGATCTGGTTGCAGCCAGCTCCTTGGCGTGGGCCCGCCCAGGCTAGGGCGTGGGTCCCTTTTTGGAAGGGCTCGGTTTGACCTCGTATCACTTCATTTCTCCTATAAGATATTGCATGTTAAAACACATTGGTACCCATCACATAAATCCATGTAAAGTTCTATGTCCATAATAGAATCACCAAACATGCCCATTAAATCACAAATTGTCTTGATAATTGGGTAGCTTTAGTCTACGGAAAATGTGAAAGCTATCGAAAATCATGCATTGGATGGATGCCCGGGTTCGGCCAGCTACTGACCTAATTGGTAGCTTTTCAGTCAAGTTCGTAGGATTTGGAGGTCCTTTTGCAAGGGTCCAGATCATTCCACTGGGGAGAAAGCAGGAGTGATCCATTTCTGAGTTAACTAGGTCCTTTAATTTGTTTTGCTTTTGTTCATGAAAATGTTACTTGCTCCAAGTGGTAGCATCATATACTTGGGTACCAAGTTCAACTAAGGTAGCCATTGTGTTTGATAGAACTAGACAGAGCAATGAAGGATAAGCAGATTGAGACTACCTTCACTTTAGAAGGGATGCCATGAAGTGAAGGGGGAGAAATATCTAACACCCTAGCCTCATGGAGTGAGAAGTTGTTTGCTAAGATACTCCTAACCGAAACATTAAGTAGATTAAGAAAAATGCTAAGCATAAGAGAAACTTTTTTGACAGGAGCGTACAGTTTCCATGTGTTTTCGGTGTCACATTTTAGTCCATGGGCTGCTGCCTACAAGAAAAATATGAAGAAAGGATATAGCCATTTCCAAGTGTGATTGCATTAGGGAGAAATTCATTCAGCGAGTTATGCAAAAAGAGTTCAGTCACATTCTAACCAAGCCAAGAGATCAAGTATTATAGTGTAGGCCAATACAAGTTTTGTAAGAGGGAAGTGAGTGAAGGGAAAGTTTCATCTCATTTAGACAGTGTAAACCACTAAAATTCTTGGGCTTGTCATGGGTGAATCCTATGTGATGGGCTTAATGTGGGGAAGCAAAGGATGATGGTCTGGCAATGCTACTTTTTATTTATTTTTTTTCTTGATTTAAAGGGAGAAATAGAACTTCCTCCTATATCTCGAGTGTGATTTGTATGGTTACAAGAGTAATTTTTGTCGGTTTTGTGTATGTAGTGGCTATCGGTGAGGATTATCCAAACCTGGGCCACTTCTTGAAGCTTATGTAGAAAATGTTTAGCGTAATTGGTACTTAGAAGTTCTAGCATGAGCCGTGGATATCTTATGGAGGCTATGCGGTAATCAGGTCGCATCTCTCTTTGATGCTTCTGTTCGAATTCTCTGTGTTCTTATCCAAAAGGAAAAAAAGGGAAAAAGATGGAAAAGCAACACTTAAATAGCCTTTTAAATATCTTACAACACATCAATTGCCTTCTGATGTTAACGTTCATTGATAAGCCTGTGATGTTACTTCAGTAGGGAAGAAGTGATTCCTATGTCAAGTGCTCGACAGGAAGCCCTCTCTCTCTCATTTTGGGTTTTGTATCTATATATAAATATAGTCGAGAGATGTCTTCCTTATAACGCCTTTATCAGAATAGGAATATATTTTTTCCTTGTGGAGGAGTTCCATGTTAAATAGCAAAAGAAACATGAGTATCTTTAATGACAAACTTTGATTTGTATATATACCAGTACAGAATCAGGCTTTATGAGAAGTCTATGGATTTCTATCAGTTGTGATATCACTAGCATCTCTTTTAGCATATATGTATATGGCTTTCTATCTGCTAGCTGCTTTTAATCTAAGTCGAATAGATATTATTGTTTCCCATATTTGAAGAAGCTTTGTAAGTGGTAAATGTGTTTCAGTTATGTCACTTACATGGTTTAAAACCAGAAGGAAAATTCTTTCCACGGTACAAAAGCGATGAGACTTCTCCAATCCAATAAAAAACTGTTGCTTTCTGCTCTCTTTGATTATAGTGATGTTCAAACCCCATATTAGCAGTGCTTTAACAATTCTCTTTCTAAAAATCTTTTGCGTTCCTACTATATTATACTCTGGTTTTTCACTTTGAACTCATTACATGGTCATTGGTTGCAGATTCTTTGTTGGGTATGGGCTTGAACTTTCGCGTCTTGTCCCACTGATTTTGTTCCATCTCAAAAAGAAATATCTCTGCAAGACTGAAGCTGAGGTAAAAGAAGCCTGGGCTCCTGGAGATTTTGGTTATGCTACTAGAGTTCCTAATGACATGCTTATCATCACAATAGTCCTCTGCTACTCAGTAATGGCACCCCTGATTATTCCATTTGGTGCCATCTACTTTGGCCTAGGATGGCTTATTGCCCGAAACCAGGTAAGCAAATGACAATGCTTTGAAGGTGTAGAATACAAATCAGCAGGATTTTGAAATCAAGATTCCTTTAATATGTAACACTTCGAATGCTTCTTTTTTTTCCTTACATGTTTATATCATTTAAGGGAAATTGAATAACGAATAATGGACGTCTTGCAAAGATGGCGAATTGACAGTTTGTGTCTCTTGCAGGCATTAAAAGTTTATGTTCCTTCATTTGAGAGCTATGGACGGATGTGGCCTCACATGCATTCACGCCTTGTTGCAGCTCTGATTATCTATCAAATCACCATGTTTGGGTACCTGGGATTGAAGAAATTCTACTATGCGCCATTTTTGTTACCCCTTATCATAATCTCCTTCATTTATGCTTATGTAAGCAACAAACGCTTCTATGGCGGCTTCTGCTACACTCCTCTAGAAGTTGCATGCAGAGGTTTGAAGGAAACACCCAATCCGGACTCAGTTTACACAGCTTATATTCCCCCCTGCTTGATGCCAGAGAAGCCTGAGGATGTTGATCAGTTCGATGATGCCCGATCACAGGCATCAAGATCTGTTTCTATTAATGTGAGTATAAACTTCTTCTCTATATTGGATGTTTCGATTAGCTCATTGCTATCATGCTGAGAGTTTCAACTCAAGCCTGTTATATAATGCTTCAGGAGGGCGTATAGCGTGAAGGTCACTGCTTGCCTACTTGGTGAGAGCTTGGGGAAAAGAGCTTTCAAATTCAGGAATGTCTAGAAGACTTTCATGAACATCCCTAAGTTGTACATATATATATATATATATATATATATATATATGTGCTTGTTTTGCCTGGTTTGAGTTCCAGTTTTTCGTCATCAGTGTATGTATCTTAGCTTACCCACGTTGAGATAGGCTTTGATAGTTAGGTGTTGATTGTGGTAGTGTTATTGTCTCTACGCACAATGTTCTTTTTCCTATGCTTGCATTGCAGCCTGTGGGTTTTGCTCTACTCCATGTATTGAAAAAATATCTTCTGTTTTTGTTTGTATGTGTTAATGTGTGTTTTATTCTCATATTCTGAGGAAATATAGATGGCTTCATGCTATGCTTGTAAATAGGGACCTCTCAATCATCTCTCCGTCGGCCCTGCCAGCTCTCAATCAACTCTGTTTCTTGTTTAGTATGTTCTCATTATAGTACTTGTATAGCAGTATTCTTTATAACTCTCGCTTAAACATGACTCCTAATTAAGGAGATGTATATGAGGGCCAACCCCCAATACAGTGATAGAGAGAATATTGCCTCTCCATTCATCTTTTTTTTATGAGTTCTACTATATCTGTTATTCTATTCATGGTTATTGGTTATGGTATCAGGAGCCAACTTTGATCCTCATTATTAGTTAGTCAGGATTTGCATCGCTTCTGCGTCCATCGAGATCCGACATCTCTTGGTGTTCCTGGGGGTGTTTCTTTTGACTGGTGATATCGCATTCGCTTCCGCGTCCATCGAGATCCTATGTCTTTTAGTGTTCTTGTTCGAGTTTTGTTTCTCTGATGCTATCTTTCTCAACCTTACAATTTAATCTGTGGTTTATGATCAAATTTTCCTAACAATGGATGCTCATTGATTTGCTGTTAAACTTGATGGGAAGAATTATTTCGGTCTTCTTATTTTCAATTTTTTTTTGGAAGGGAGAGGCTTATGGAGTTATTGATCATTTACAAAACGTGTCGTTAAAGCGCAATACAATTCAATCAAAATATAATCATTATTTAATCACTATCCTATAGAGTAGTGGTGAAATCCAGAGTCTATCCACGTGAAAAACGTTGAAAACTGAAATCAATTCTCGAAACTCGAATCCTAAGCAAAGTGATCCAAATGTGGGTTGAATTATCTAAAAATTACCTAGAGTGATTGGGATTTGAAGAAAGTTAAGAATACTTAGGGATTTCTCAATCCATCCTATCTTTACCTTTAATCGTTTTTAGTTATCCTCTTATTTTCTTCTCTTAACATTATGAATCATATGGCTATAAGTTCAAATGAATCCTCAAAATAAGGTTTTAAGTTCCCAACGGCATAAACTATCTTTGCTTGACATAGATTGTCTTCGGTCCCACGATTACTTTAAGTTATACTACTCTTAATGACCTTGGTACAACCTATTTTTGCTTAATATAGCTTATCTCAAAGGCAAACAAAAATCATATGAAAATCATCTCATAACTTTGTACAAACAATCAAAGAAAGCTTATACGACGGAAAATACTTCAAAGGAGCTATACTTCTTCAAATCTCTAATTGATAAAACCATATTTACGAGATCATGTTGAGAAGTTTACAAGAATCAAACCAAAGAAAATAAAAAATTACACTAGGGTTTCATGAGATCTCTAAGAATAGAAATTAGCTACTCATTTTTTGAGAAAGATCCATAAGCGTTGGGAAGGAAGCCGTAAATCCCCACGGAAAGATCTCTGTCTTCAAAACCCTCATCTTCTCCAAAAGTAATCCAAAGATCCTTCTTTTCTGCTGGAATAACCCTTTTATATAGAAGAAACCCTTAACTTTGGATTTAAGAATCACAATTGGAGTTAAACTCAAAATTTCCTATTTTCCGTACTAATGACGTCAACGGACTGATCGCCTCAAAACCAATCAAGCGGTCCAGTCAGCTTGACTGGGTCAATTAAATGCCACGTCATTAATTGATTTTTTTTCAGTCTTTCAAATTTCAACTTTTCAAATTTCAGCTTTCATAGATCCGAATTTGTTTCAGAACTGGCTCCAATGTATACGGAATATCATAAAATCTTCACCATAAAAGTTATAGCTCTTGAAGTTTTCTTTCATCTCCCATAATTTCAGGATTTGTAGATTTTGTTATGAATTCTGGTGATTTATTTCCAAACAGTCGACGAAGCAGTTTTTTTGCATAATTTAATGATTTTTGGCCAAATTTCTTATATTTTTTCTGAAATCCTACTTAGACTTGAAATCAAATAATAATATATCAAATACAACGACTCTTAAGCTAGCAAAGGTAATTTAAGTGGTTTAATTATGCATAATCTGTGACTTTTCAGTTATGTTACTAGTACCACTACAAAACCAACTGACGGGTCCACTACTAAGTGGGTGATGAATAATGCTAAAATAAAGACATGGCTAATGGAATATGTAGAAAATTCCATTGATGTGAACTTGAGTCCTTTGACTACCGCAAAAAATATGTGGGATTATCTTAAGATTATTTATCAACAAAGTAACCAAACACGATTATATCAACTCAAACAAGAGTTGAGTTCTTTGACTCAAGGCCCTTAAAAGTGTGCAGGAATTTTATTCTATGATGATGTTGATTT
Source organism: Narthecium ossifragum (assembly GCA_963920575.1). NCBI lineage: Eukaryota > Viridiplantae > Streptophyta > Magnoliopsida > Dioscoreales > Nartheciaceae > Narthecium > Narthecium ossifragum. The sequence goes on from OY986973.1 coordinate 8,414,030, forward strand.
GGAATGAGATGGATACAATCGAAGCCGACATTCCAAAAGAAGCTGTTGAAATTGTTCGCAAGCTACTACGGTCTCGTTCTCGTCAATTTCTGATGAAATTGAGACCAAAGTTCGAGCATGTTCGTGCTTCTGTGCTCAATCATAAAGGGAGCTGTGATCTTGACAAGATCATTGTGGATCTACTTGCTGAAGAGACCTGCTTGAAGTCTCTTTCCTTTATTTCATCTCATGACATGCCTGTGAATGTAGCTCCTTTTTGTAAGTACACATAGGGAAAGATCGTGACATGAGTAAGGTTGAGTGCTACTAGTGTCATGAAATGGGGCATCCTGCAAGCCATTGTAAGAAGAGGAGTGGACTTGCTAGTTCCACTATCTTCTATAGACATTGCAAGGAGAAAGGTCATTTGATATAACAGTGCAGAAAGCGGCCTCCTTGAAGAGACCATGCCAAAGCTTATGTCGCATTTCCCACTCCGAATGCTGTGCTGACCGCTACTTCCTCTGCTCAGTCTACTTCATCAGAGGCGCTCTATGATGTTTCGCGAACATGTCGTTAAAACATTCCAAACTCGATCAAATATTAGATTTATAATCCTTATTCAATCACCACACTACTGAGTAGAATAGCGGTGAAGTTCGAAATCGATCCAATGGAAAAACGATGAGAGATGTGATATCAATTATCAAACCCTTAAATCTAAGCAAAAAAATCAAAGATAGATTTGAGTTATCTAAATTAACTAAGAAAAGAAATAAAAAGTTGACCGATTCGAATCAATAAATAAGTTACTTAGGATTTACTCAATCCGCCCTCGTTTCTGTTGATCCTAACCTTGTTTAAATAATTTCAATTATATTAAATGATAAAATATATGTTTAATATTAATTTCCCTTTAATTGGAAGCCTTAAAATTCATATTTGAGAATTTTTGGTACTGACGGTCGATGCATCAATCGACTGCGGGATGCGACGGTCGATCCATGGATCGACTGTGGGGTTGCACAGTGGATGCACCAAACTTGGCCAAATAAAATGTTGGCTCGCGATTGATTTAGACATCAACTCTGGAAAGCCCTTTTCTTGACAGAGCCTCACGGTCGATGTGTGGATCGACTTTGGAGGTTGTTCTAAATTTTTATACTTTGGCTAAGTATTGGTTCGAGGGAAATTGTTTTTATATGTTGTAGGCTCACGGAAGATCTGGCGAACGATACGTGGATCGGCCGCGGACTATAGTGACTCAATATGAAGAAGCGACGGTCAATCGGAGCATTGACCATGGAGCATGCTTTTCACAACAGAGGCTCACGGTCGATTTGGCGAACTATGTGTGGATCGACCGCGGCTCAAGAATGTAGGGTGCGTTTGGTTGCTTGAATCACTGTTGCAACATGATCGTGGAATGCATGCATCCTGAGATGCATGCATTGGCCATACGATGTTGTTGTTTGGTTGCTGGATTGTTTGAAGCATGGGTCGTGTGATGCAACCTGATCCCTTGTTTGGTTTGCCTTTGGATCATATGATGCAGCCTGATCCCTTGTTTGGTTTGTCATGTTGAGAGGATGAATCGATGAGATGTGGTCACCACCTTCTATAGTGGTGAGGTTACCCTCAATTCTTATAATAACAAATACTAAAATATTATTATTTAATTAGATAATTTGGGTGCTAATTAGACACTCTCACAAAGACAAGAATATTATTATTGGTTCCTAATCTTGTTTTGATGATGCAAGTATGTATTGAATGATAAAATATAAGTTTAAATTCCTTATTATTCTTAAGAAAACTTGGCTCGAGCTCGAGCTCGACTCGCGAAACTCAAAGCTAAACTGTCGAGCCATACTTTCGAGCCGAGCCACTATATATATTAAAAATTAAAAAATATATATTATTTAAAAACACTTAATCGATATTTTGAAGCTAATCGAGCCGAGCCCGAGGATGTTCGAGCTCGAGCTCAATTGAAAAACCTGATAGCAACTGCTTACAGCACAAGGGAAGATAATATAGGGAGATGTAGAGAAGTTGCGTAGGAACAAACAAGAAGAAGTAGAGAAGTAGATTTGTATAAATGAGTGGGTAATCATACAGGATTTTATCATACAACAAAACAGCATTTGATAATACATGGATGCACATCATCTTTGAGAACTGAACATTTGGAACTTACATAAGAGCAATTTCTTAGCTTTTGGTTTTGGCTTATACACTTCGTATACAAACATGGCCAGCCAGATCAAAAGACAAGCGCTTCATGGGTACATCAGTTTAAAATAACCTTTCCCAGTAGCATTCTATCTTTACTATGATATCAGGCGCTAAAACCACTGCTGAGGGGACTCCAAGAGGAAGACGGGACATAACACAAGCTTGAGCAGATACATCAGCCATCATGTCCTTGCTGATACCAGCTTTGCATATATTTGCAAAGGAGTGCATATGCTTCATGCCATACAGTGATAGCTCCGCATTGAAAAAAGTAGAATGGCGCATACAAATATCAGCAGATGGCTCCGCATTGAAAAAATTAGAATCTGAGTCAGGGGCACAGACGTGGAAAATCACTTCAGATAGTTGAAATCGTCAGCAGAAATGATTAAAAAAAGATACACATAATGCAGTTGGCATTTATGGCGATGATAAAAAAAAATGATGAATCTATATAAAACATGTCATCTTTCTAACATGCATGACTAAAAAAAAGGAAAGAAATAGCAGCAAGAACAGAACAAAATCTACCATTCTCTGCCTGTGTGCATCTTGATTGTGGCCCATTGCACCATAAGTATAGTTGAGAGAGTCCCAATATTCACCCACTACAAGGACAAAAGAAATAACAAGAATAATGATCAAAGATAATAGGCCATAAAGAAAATGATCAAAGAAAATATGCCATAAAGAAGCTGTCTCGAGTTTATATCAAGAATAATACAAATACAAATAAGAGCCTATTCTGGTTTAAAACTGAAATCACAAAAGTCCCAAAACATCACCAGGGAAAATCAACAACAGCCTATTCTGGTTTCTTTGCATTGGATCAAACAGTCATTTAAACAAGATGCATGATTGCGGAAACATAATGCTACAATATCACATTTTTCATGCAATTAGTTAACCAAAGTGGAAAGGAAATATTCAGTTCTCTGATAAAAGTGTCAAAAATGTTTTCTAGTAACAGCTGTGGATTAAACAAACTCAGTCTGGACTAAGATCAACCAATTGCAGTACCATATAATAGTTTTGGAAAGTGCCATCATACTCAAAGAAGCGTGCCACCGCATAGGCCATATCCTCAGCAAGTCTATGTTGATCATTGTGACCCCAAGAATCAAATCTGAAGACAACGACACATTAACTATAGAAAAATATCTCTTAGAAAAAGAATGATAACTGTTATGCTACCAAAATATGGTGTGAAGGGGAAGAAGAACATGGGAAAAATGGACCCACCATACAGTCCATTTCTCAGTCCACATCTTAGGAATGTTAGGATTGTTTGGCTGGAATCTATGACAATAGAATCCATTACAAGTATTGATCTGCACATGGAAAAAATATCAGCATAACAAAAATGGAAAACCTATTTTACTTTCAAGTCGTGAAGGTTTGCATCTCATCCTAATTCAATGTTTAGAAACAACCACGTTGAAATCTGGTTATCCGTTGTACTCCAAGTGTTTAGAAATATACGCATCTAACTGAGAAATGGAACAAGGACCCTCCATTGAAAAAGAAGAAAAGAAAAGAAGAAATTTACCTTGAAAATCTGGTTATCCGTTCTCAATTCAATTCCAGTAATTTGGTGTAACCACACTAGAAAACCACTGAAGAAGAATGCATGTCAAATACAAAAACTATGCATGTTTGAGATTTCTGAATCAGAAATATAAATAGCAATTAGCTTCAGGAATTTTAACATTTACCCATAATTCCATTCTGCACAAAGATCAAGCGGATTTCATATTAACATAACGAAGAAGAAGCGCATGCCAGTAGAACTTGCAAAATAACTAGCTGTATGACAGATCTAACAGGTAGAGCTAGAACTTGCAAAATTGAAAGCATTCAGATAAGACAACAAAAGATCAAGCGGATTTCATATTAACATAAGGAAGAAGAAGCACATGCAACTAGAACTTGCGAAATAACTAACTGTATGACAGATCTAACATACAGCTAGTAAAATTTTGCAAGTTCCAAAACGGTCAAAAAAGATCGAGGCAACTAAGCTCCAAAAAAGTTCCAAAATTTTCCAAGAAGATTGCAATCTTCACGGGACAACGAGGAGAAGAAGTATAAGGAATACATGGGGACGGATCCAGCGGAATGCCTCAAAAGCACCAAACTCTAACACCGAGATCTAGGGTTCCAGTGTTCCAAGAGCTCTAAAAGAGAGATGGAGTGATCGAGAGGAGCTGCTTCTTGGACTGAGAACTGAGGTGAGTAGTAAATACTCTCTAACAAAGTAGAAAACTGATGAGAAAGAGGAATTGACGCAGGGTAAACATGGACCTTTCTATGGGAGAGATAACCAGATTTCTCAAGGGGAGAAACCAAAAACCCTAACTTTCATTAATCATCCAAACTGGCTTTACAAACCCTAAGGCCTCCTTTTATAGGTTTAAGGAAAGACCAGACCAACTCAAACATGGACTCAAACATCATTATCCTAATCCAAGTACTAAACCCGGAATTCAAATAGGAGAAAACCTACTAGAAATGGAAAATTTGCCAAAAATAGAAAGACTCGAACAAATCGCCTAAAAAGGAAAGTTTTTCACAAAAACTGAATTTTAAGCCAAACGAAAAAGAATTTGGAGATTCGGAGGTCAAGGTCATGGAGAGATCTTCGATCTCCGATGATTCTTGACGCGCTCGACGAGCCGGTCGTTTTGACTGGTCGCACGCCCTGATCGGACGTCGTGGGCGAAAGTTATGCCCATCCGACGGTCGGGGTCGCCCGGAGATCTGAGTCGGACGGATGGGGTCCGAATGCGTCCGGATCGCCTCGGGAGCTGCTCCAGATTGGACTCGGTCAGGTCCAGGCTTGGTCTTGCATCAGGAATAGGGTTCAAAGCCGTGCTCACATTTGGGCTTTCTTCGATCTGTAGAAGGGTCCTTAGATTTATAGTGGAACGACGGCCGTGACTCCGGCGGAGAGAAGGGGATTCAATGGTGGGGAGAAGGGGCTTCAACGGTGGAGAGAAGGGGCTTCAACGGCAGCCAGAGAACACAAACGGCTGTGACTCGGGTGTCACCCACCGAAGAAGAGATGGGGTTCCATCGCCCCGAGTGGATCGACGGCGAGAGAGAGAAGGACGTCGCGAGAGAGCGAGCGAGGATGCTCAAGGGTCGTGAGGGTAATGGCGAGGGGAGCTCGGGGGGGATGCATCACATGATGTTTCTAACGAGCATTGGGGACCGTGCATGGATCACGGGATGCTTCGCGAGTGAAGCATGCGGTGCACCGCAAGGGTGCATAATATGAAACGGCCAAAATGACCGTTTCATATGATGCACAAACAGTACTTGTGAGGACCTGTTCCTCTACCCTTGTGACTTGTTGTGGACCATAAGGGTAATTTGGTAAATTACATCTTGTCGGTTTGTTTCACACCCGCGTGTGCATACACTGACCGTGTTTGTATTTGTGTTTGATTAGAACGGTTAGGTGGACCCGGGATCGAAAGATCCGGGCTTGGGCTTGTGTTTTAGCCCAAGTCTAGCTTTTGCACTTGGATGATCGATCTTTCCTTGCTAAAAGATCAATCATTTAGTGCTAGAAAGTCAAAGTACGATCGTCATGAAGGATCGATCTTTTATGAGGAAAAGATCGATCATTCATAAGTCAGTTCGTCCGTCTATAAAACGGACGCGACCGTCTTCCTTGAATCTTTTTGGAATCCACCGTTCTTGAGCTCAGATCCGGCCGGATTTTTGAGAGATTGAGGACGATCCAAGGCTCAGCAGCTGGGATTGAAGATGCTCTTGGCTAGGTAGGGATCCTACCTACTTTGTTTTTCGGTTTTTAGAAGTTTTTGAGTTTCGTTGTGTTCTTTAGTTAAAATCCGTCGATGTGCATGTTTGTTTTGAATGCAAGTACCAGTTTTGGACTTGTGGTCCTTCGTACTACAAGATCCCAAGGTTTTGTGGGATTTGGTAGAGTTTTTCGACGGTATTTCTCATCGGAGGTTTGCCGGAGAACCCAACAAGATCGATTATTCTTGGTGAATGATCGATCATTTATGTTGGTCATGCTGAGCCGAGCATGATCGATCTTCTGGTAGAGATGATCGATCTTTGTTCTAGGGTAGCATGGGATATCCTCTGTCGCGATGATGATCGATCTTCCTGGGAGGAATGATCGATCATCTTAGGCTCGACATGGAAGATGCTTCCTGTCACTGGGAAGATCAATCTTTTCTTAGGAAAAGATCGATCATTTATGTGACAGAGAGGAGTTTTCATTGACTTTGCCCACGGGGCTTTACATGTATAGTTTTCTTACAGCTTTATAAATTGTACATATCCTTAAGCCTGTTAGCCCCATATTAGGGGTAGTGGTGAACCAAGAGAGTAATGACTCCTGGGATGTTTAGAATAAGTGGGTGAGTGTCCCTACTGCTTTCCCTAACCTTGCATGCCGGCGTACGCTGAGGGCTTATCTGTGTGTTATGCTATCTGTTGTTTGCGGGGCTGCTTCCTGATGCAGGTTGTTTGTGAACTGGCTGGCAGTTGGTGGTGGTACCACTGCAGCAGTTCTTGACCTTAAATACATGTTCACCACCCCGGGCCGGCAGGATGCCGGACCCAGACCTTGTTTTTGTTATCATCACATATTGTTGCATGCTTAACTGTTTTATCTGTGTGTGTTCATCGCATGCATCTGGTTGTTCATTAGTTTCATAAGGTTAGGGCATGGGCGATTTGTGGGTCGCCGTCCCAAGGTTTGGAAGCTCGGATTTAGCCCTAGGATCGGGGTTGGGTAGCTTGGTCTTGGTTTGAATAGTGGTGTACAGTTGATTTTGATGATAGGCCTAGATGACTCGTACACCTGTTGATTGATGATTGTAGAGGTCGTGTCGGCCTCGAGTAGGGTTCTGAGGTGTAGCCGGTGTCCAACTATGACGACTCTTGAGTAGATGGTGTGCCTACTCAGCGGTGCCATTTCTCGCCAGCAGTGCCGGTTCTCTACTTGTGAGTCAGTAGTGTTGTCTTCCTGCTTACTGAGTGTTACCCATCATGTGACCAGTTCTTCTGGAAGATCATAATCGTGGACCTCAGGGACACGCGGTGGGGTTTTGGGGCCTCTATATACACCCAAGCCTTACTGGACGGTGACACTATTGCGTTTCCCTCTTCCTTCTGTGTGTCGTAGTGTAGTTTCCCTGCTGAGCTGAGTGCTCACTTCTACCCGGGCTGCTTTTTGCAGGTGCAGACGTTAGCTCCTCTTCGGTGGCCCCTACCGGGCAATTGGTCGGCGGTGCGGCGGTGTCAGGCAGAGTCTGAGGAGTGGTGATCTGTCTTCCCAGAACTTTTGTTAGTTATCCTCTTACGGGAGTATATAGATGTTGTATTTGAATCTTCCCCTCTTCGAGGTTTTGTATATTAAATTTGGGTTTTGTAATCTTCGTTTGAAGTTTCCATAAATTGTAGTTTGTTAATTGAGGGTATTCTTGATGAAATTGTTTAGGGAGACCAATAGGTTAGAGGGAACCATCGCCAAATTTTTCCATAGTTTGTTAGGTTCCGGTTCACGTCACCCGGCCCGGTTGGGCTTTCGTGAGTCGGGGCACGACAGTGCTCAATTTGTATCGTCCGGTGCATGGGTATGGCGATGCTTGGTGCGAACCAAACAGCGGTTTGGGTGTATCAGGGTGCATCGCTCGTGCAATGCAGCCTAATACACCCCAACCAAACATCCCCGTAGTGTTTTGAACCTGACGGTTGATATGGCGGATGATGCATGGATTGATCGCCAACATGCGAGCAATGCGAAGAGTAAAAAAACTAGCCGTTGGAGAGCTACAGGGAGCCATTAGAGAGATGGTAGAAGGCTAGATATAAGTAGTCTTGTGTTGAAAACTTGCCACAACTATTATTTATATTTTGGAGAGCATTTGGGCAAGTTTTAGAAAGAGTTTCTACTCTTTTCTCTTGAGCTACAACCTTTGTAAATATTCTTCGAGTGTGAAAAAGGACATTGTGAAGCATCCAATAGTTAATTGGAGTAATTGTAAGGTTACCAAGCACTCGGAAGCTTGGAGAAAAAGCTTGTAAATGATTTATAATTAATGGAACCTCAAGGACGTAGACCAAGAGTTGGGTCGAACCACTATAAATCGGTGCAATCCTTCTTACTCTCATCTCATATATTCTTGCATGCTTGCTTTACATTTATTTCATCTCATTTACAAGCATTTAAGGTCTTAGATTTCCCCTACCTAGTTTTTTCATTGATCTAGTTTTTCGAAAAGAGTCCAATTCACTCCCCCTCTTAGACCTTCAATTGGTATCAGAGCTAGATCTCTATTTTTGAGGTTTAACGACCCTAGAGGTGAAATTCCAAGAGGGGGTGATTTGGACCTTTAATGAAAAATCAATAAGAGGAAAACCTAGGTAGGAGGAGTCTAATAAAACCATATGCTTGTAAATGAAGAGAGTAATAATTAAAGCAAGTAAATGAATGATAGGATGAGAGTTAAGAGAGATTGCACTAGATTTTATAGTGGTTCAGCCAATCTTTCTTACGTCCACTTCACCCAATGGTCCTTGGGGTTCCACTACTTGTAAGGCCTTTACAAGTTTTCCACTAAGCTTACAAGTGCTTGGCAACCTATCCACCAAGCTTACAGATGCTTGGTAACCTTACAATCTCTTCAAGAACTCTTGGGTATCCTCCAAGTTTACTCTTGGATGTCTCTCACAAATTCTACTTCTCTACTTGAAGTAGTTTTACAAAGTTAAGCTCACAAATAAAAAGGATAAACTTGCTACAAATATTTCCCAATGATGCCTTAGCTCCCCCTAAGTTTGTTGCAAGTTTGCTGCATCTCTCCTTTTATAGCTGAGTGCCAAAGCCCTCCAAATAGCCTTCCAACGGCTATTTTTTTCTTCTCCAACGGCTCTTTAACGGCTCTATTTCTGACTGGTGGTCGACCGTCGCATCGTCCGCCACATCGTCTGTCGTGCTCAAACATAGCTCGGATTGACCATCGCATCGACTTTAGGCTTCACGGTTGATCGTCGCATCGTCCGTGAGCCTCTGTTGTGAAAAACGCTTCTCAGAGTCGATGCCTCGTTCGACTGTCGCTTCTCCATATAAAGTCCATCAACCGTCACATCGTCCGCTGGCCTATTTCCTACAAACAGTTTCCGCAATTGATCCGTGCATCAACCGCCAGTCTCCACGGTCGATCCGTACATCAACCGTCGCATCGACTACGAGTACCAAAACATCTTAAATATGATTTTAATGCTTTCCAAATTAAGGGATAGAAATAACAAAATAATACATAATTTTCGGAAACTGTTTGTAGGACTAACAAGGGGATTCTATCTAGGTATGGAAAACAAAGAGGGACAAGCTACCAATTGGCCACCATACTTCAATGGATCGAATTATACTTATTGAAAGACCAAAATGGAAATCTTCATTTAATCCATGGACTACGAAGCTTGGATGGTGATAGAGGATGGACCTTATGTTCATATGACAATAGTTGAAGGGAAAGAAGTCCCAAAAACAAAGAGTGACTACACTCCAACCGATCTCAAAAACCTTCAAACAAATTTTAAGGCCAAAAGCTTTCTATTTTATGCCCTTAGCCCTAGTGAATTCAATTGGGTCTCGGCATGCAAATCAACAAAGGAGATATGGGATAAGCTTGAGGTTACCTATGAAGGAACTAGCCGAGTTAAAGAGTCTAGAATAAGTATGCTTGTACATGAGTATGAACTCTTTTGCATGAAGAATGATGAAACCATTAGTGAGATATTTACACATTTTACTAACATACTAAATGTGTCTGAATCATTTGGAAGAATTTATACTAACCATTAGGTGTCTACCAAAGTCATGGGATCCTAAAGTGACGGCAATCGAAAAAGCCAGAGATCTATGCAAATTGTCACTTGATGAGGTCATGGGTTCACTTATGACTTATGAGATGAACTTGAAGAGAAGCAACGACGAGAGAGATAAGAAGAAGAAGGTCGTTGCGTTCAAGTCATCAAACAAAGAGTCATCGGATTCAAGTGAAGGAGACGATGATGAAGAATTGACGATGATCTCAAGGAAAATCCAAAAGATCTTCAAGCGCCATAGAGGAAAGAAATTCTTCAAGAAGAAATTCCCCGAAGGTGAAAGACACAATGCTACTTCTTCTAACTCTAACGATGTCATATGTTATGAGTGTAGGAAGCCTGGGCACTACAAGTAAGATTGTCCTCAACTCAAGAAGTCTACAAAGAAGGAGTTTAGGAAAAAGAAAGCAATGATGGCTTCTTATGGTGAAAGTGATGTGGAGACCTCATCCGATGAAGAAGAACAAAAGGTAGAAGATGAGCTTGCTTTTGATGAATTATTTGATGCTTATCACTCCTTAGCTAGGGATTTCAAGTTCCTTAAAAAGAAATATTATGCTACGTAAGGACTTGAAGAAAGTAGATGAACAAAAATTAGATACCATGCATAGGATTGACATCTTAGTAAAGGAAAACGAATGCATGCTAGATAACAATTCTTGTGACACTCATGACACACTTGAGAAGGAACTCAAAGACACTCAATATGAGCTCACCATATTGAGGAACACAAACTATGATATGCAAAAGGAACTCATTAACTTAAAGAAATCCAAGAGAGATCTCACCGTGAGGTTGATGACATGAAGATTACTCTATCAAAATTCATGAAGAGTAGAGATAAGCTTGATGAGATGCTTGATAGCCAAAGGAGCTCCTTAAAAAAGAAAAAAATTGGCTATAACCCTAGGAAAATGAACAACCAAAAGAAGACTAACTTTATTAAACCTTCTTCTCATCCTCCTAAGGTAGCACAAGCACCCACTTGTCACTATTGTTGTAAAGTAGGTCACATTGCACCTAGTTGCTATGTCATGAGACATGCTAGTGCTAACACCTTTTGAACACCAAGGAATACCTCATCTATGTATGTCTAGAACTAATGCTAAATGACCCAAAAAGATTTTGGTATAAAAAATCAAGACTTGATTTTGATTTGTAGGAGTACTTGAGATCCAAGATCAAGACCAATTCAAAGCCAAAAGGTGATACCTTGATAGCGGACGCTCAAGACACATGACTGGTGAGAGATGCATATTCTCCACATTTCAAGCCAAGGAAGGAGCAGTAGTGACCTTTGAAAATAATGGCAAAGGAAAAATTATCAGAATTGGTAACATCGGTAAAACTTCCTCCATCAAAATTGAGAATGTTTTATTAGTAGAAGGCTTGAAGCTTAAAGCATAACTTGCTTAGTATTAGTCAATTATGTGATAGATGTAACAAAGTTACTTTTGAAAATTCAAACTGCTATGTTAAAAATGCTATTAGTGATAAAATCATGCTATTTGGTCATCGTGATGGTAACGTTTATACACTTTATCTTGATGATCTTGTTTGCCATGATGATGTTTGTCTTAATGTTTTAAATGATAATTCTTGGTTATGGCATAGGAGGCTAGGACATGCACACATGGATTTAATATCCAAACTCTCTCGAAAAGACCTTGTTCTTGGACTTCTCAAAATCAAATTCGAGAAAGATAAAATTTGTGATGCATGTCAAAGAGGAAAATAAGTAAAATCCTCTTTCAAGCCTAAAAATGTAGTTTCCACCACAAGAGCTCTAGAACTCATTCATATGAACCTTTTTGGATCCACCAAACCAACAAGCTTAGGTGGTAGCTCATATGGTTTTATTTTAGTAGATGATTACACTAAATACACTTGGGTGATATTCGTTGCACACAAAGATGAAGTCTTTGAGGAATTCACCAATATTTTTAGGAGAGTTCAAAATGAGAAAGGTATTCTCATTACATGCATTAGAAGTGACCATGGAGGAGATTTAAAGAACTCCCTTCTAAAAAAGCTTTGCAATGACAACGGGATTTTCCATAACTTCTCATCACCTAGAACCCCTCAATAAAATGGTGTTGTTGAAAGGAAACATCGAACCCTATAAGATATGGCTAGAACTCTATTATATGAGAATAATCTACCTAAAGTACTTTTGGGCCGAAGCGATTAATACTTCTTGCCATGTGATCAATAGAGTAACATTGAGGCCTATTTTGAAGAAAACCCTCTATGAGCTTTGGAAAGGAAGAATTCCGAATATCAGTTACTTTAGAGCTTTTGGATGCAAGTGTTTTGTCTTGAACACTGGCAAGAATAATCTTGGGAAATTTGATGCTAGATCCGATGAAGGAATTTTTCTTGGATATTCGGATAGAAGTAAAAGTTATAGAGTTTTCAATAAAAGGGCCTTGGTTGTTGAAGAATCAATGCATGTTACATTTGCTGAAATGATTAGAGGTCCTACTAGAATTGATGATGAAGATGATGAAATTCCTACTGACAAATCAAAAGAAGTAGTAGATGAGATCCAAGATGATATTGAAGAAGTGAATGATAGATTTGGGGAATCTTTAGAAATTACTCCTAGTGATCAACATCGTGATTTGCCAAAAGATTGGAGATATGCCTCTTCACATCCAAAGGAATTGATCATTGGTGATCCCTCAAAAGGAATGATAAGACGTGAAAAGTGCACAAATCACCCTTTTAACTAGGTCTCGTTAGTCTCCGAGCAATGCTATTTTGATTGTCTTTTCCCCATTTCAGGCTTAAGGATCCTCAGCGAAGATTAGATCAAGTTTGGTGCTAAAACGAACAAATAAAGAACCTGCGAAGTCAATGGAGCAAAGGTGGGCCATCTTTGAAGATTAAACTGTACCTTCTTAGGAAGAACCAGATAATGTGCTATACATGGTTGGAAAGCTCTTGAAGTCTAGATTCCAGAACTTTTTACGGTTCGTGATTTGGAGTTTCCTAGAGGAAGATATGCTATTTTTAGTACAGAGGTGCAGAAGAAGCAGTTACGGAAAACAAGATCGATCTCATCCAAAAGGAGATCGATCTCCTTGGGCGCTGTGGGAAAATAGAAGGAAATTGACTAATCCGAGTTAGGGTTTGTCTTAGGCTATAAATAGCCTTCTTTGGGGGCGTTTTGGCAGCCTTCCAGGGCCGAATTTGGGGTTCCTTTAGACGTTTTTTGCAGCTTTCTTCCCCCTTTTTCTTCATCCTTTCTTCTCAAATAAATTAGGGTTAGGGTTAGATCTTTGGGAGAAGATCCATGGATGGATGGCTTCAACAACTTTCATCAAGGTGTCCTCTTCTTAAGATGAGTACCTAAACCCTAGCCTAGGAATTCTATGATGTAGTAAAGTTATTTATTAGGGTTTTCTATAGATTATGAGTTGTAAATCATACGTTTGATGATTGAATGGATTGTTTTTATGTTCTTATCTATTGGTGTGATTATTATTATATGTTAGATGAATGATTTGTTCCTTTATGCCCTAGATTTAGGTCTTGTGCATGTTAGGGCTTGAGATTAGAGATTCTCATCAAACATCCGTGCTAGGACCATGGATGTGAGGATTTCCTTCTCGAGATTAAGAGCCTTGTAATGCTAGGACCATTACACATAATGCTAGAACCATTATGACCGCTTCTTAATCCGTTATTCATCATTATTCGAGATTAGGGATTTCGTATGTGCTAGAACCACAACGCTAGTGCCAGAACCACTAGGTTAACTCTAATCCTTGATACATTCTAGTAGGCGATCTCAAGGTGCCAGAACCATCTTGATTATTTACCAATATCCATTCTTGATATTATCTCCGACGTCTTCGTTGAGCGGTAGGACTTCTAGCCATTCACCTATCGACTATATGAAATCATCTAAGTTGATTTATCTGCTCTTATCTTAGGAATACCTAGTAAGTTCTTTATTATTGATTAGAGTTCCTTGGCATTATCTTATCTATTAGTACTCTTTTCGTATTTGTTTAGTTCTAGATAAAAACCCAAAAGATTATCTTTTTCCCAGCTCCTTGTTAGGAATTATACCTAGTATACGACTTAAACCATTAGTTCCCTATGGATTCGACTCGGACTCATTACTATCTACCCATAAAGTAGTTAGTTAGTGATTCGAATTATAAATTTATAATTTTGGCGTACTTGTTAAGGCTGCGACACTTTTCAAGGCGTGTCAAGGAATCCAAACTAGATCTTCATTGAATACATGTGCCAATCTAACCTTCCTATCTCAAATTGAGCCCAAAACTATTGAGAAAGCACTAGAGGATGATCATTGGATCTTAGCAATGTAAGAAGAGTTAAATCAATTTGAAAGAAATGAAGTTTGGAATTTGGTACCTAGATCTAGTGATAATCCCATCATTGGCTCTAAATGAGTGTTTAGAAATAAAATGGGTGAATCGGAGATAATTATAAGGAATAAAGCTGGACTAGTTGCAAAAGGCTTCAATCAACAAGAATGAATTGATTTTGATGAGACTTTTTCACCGGTAGCTAGACTTGAAGCAATAATACTACTCCTAGCTTTTGCATCTTACAAAGATTTTAAATTATATCAAATGGATGTTAAGAGTATTTTTTAATGGTTTCTTAAATTTAGATTATTTCTTATTTGTTTTCGTTTTACTCAAAACCCCCCATCTTTGTTCATGAAGCAAAAAACTAGATTAGACATTCCTCGTGGGAACGACTCGTACTCGCACTACTACATTCATTTTCAAGAGTATTGGTTTTATTTTTTATTGCTTACGACATCACATCACATGCACTTGTTTCTTGATTCTCCAAGAAGCAAACTTCAGTTGCCTTATCCACCGTTGAAGCGGAATACATCGCGGCGGGTAGTGTTGTGCACAATTACTTTGGATGAAAATGCAATTGGTAAATTACAACATACATGTAGACAAAATGGCCATTAGATGTGACAACACTAGTGTCATAAGCTTATCCAAGAATCCTATCCAACACTCTAGAACAAAGCACATAGAAATTCGACACAATTTCCTTCATGATCATACACAAAAGGAGATATTTCACTTGAATTTATTAGCACCGAGTATAAAATTATGGATATTCTAACCGAACTCTTAAGTGAAAACAGGTTTCTACATGTACTATGGGAGCTTGGGATGTCAAATGGATGTCCAAAATGATAAGCTAAAAGAATGAGGTATGGCCACCTTTTATCTGCTATTTCATGCCATGTCCAAATTGAATGCTAATTTTTTATTTATCGAGCAATTTTGATGTTTGATGAGTTGTTTTAGCTTACAATATTCAGTTACATGTGTATGTAAAGTTTTGTGGTGTTTTGATTTAATGATTTTATTTTGAAGTTCAAAATTCATTTTCTGGAACTGACGGTCGATCCAGACTTATTGAAGGTCGACAGTAAGTACATTTTTCTTTGTATTCACATATCGCGCTTGACGGTCGACAGTCAACTTCTACAGGTCGACCGCCACGGATCATGACACACTTAAGTGAGGGCTTTTTGGTCATTTGTCCCATCTCCTCTTATATACCCACTCCCCCGATCTAACACCTACTCTCCTCGTTCGACCATGCCCTAGCTCCTCTCCTCCCTCCACCTCAAACCCTAGCCTACCTTCTCTACCATGCCTCACACCAAGAATGTGGCACGTGCTCCGCTTGAGGAACCAAGTCAAGCCGGGAAGAGGAAGAAGTAAGCCACAACAAAGAGTGGAATGAAGAAAATCAAAGAGTCTCTTCGTGGATCCACATCTACTTCAAGCTTTGATCAATATTTCTTTCTAGACATTGATAGGTACAACTATTGGCCCGATTTTAAGGATAAACTAGTGCTTTCGGGCAGAGCCCTTAAGATGCCCATAGGATAGGGATATGTTGTTGAAAGATTTTTCACAAAAATGGGGTGGAAGGACTTCTTAGAGTTGCCCAAGTACATGTATCCTGAAATGGTCTGATATTTTTATTGTAATATCGTTGAAAACATTGATGATGAAGGAAATGTGGCCATTAGTAACTATGTTTATGGCAATGAAGTCAAAATTACAATTGAATGGTTGAATGAGATACTCAATGCACCAAATGATGGAAAGTGCACCTATTTTACCTCATATGAGGATCTCCCAAAATTTGATAGGGATAGGCAAGGGAGAAGGGTCATCCTTAGACCTAGTAGAGTTGACAAAATTCCCATTGAATTAAATGATCTAAATTAAAACTATCGGGAGCTTGCCCACTTCCTAGGAACAAATTTATTTTCCAAGGTTGGCCACCATGATCACTTGAAACCCATCCATGCCTATATCCTTTTATGCATGGTTAGGGAGAATCCTCAAAACTTAGACTATATCATCATCAAGGAGATGATTAACCTTACGGCTAGGCAATCCCTACCATTTGGAGGACTTTTAACCAAAATCTTCCAAGCCCTTACCCTCCACCTTGTCATTGATGATAGAAGACGTCTTGCTCGACCCTTCAGTAAATCCACCTATAAGTGGATGTTGAAAACCAAGCAAGCCTTAGGATTTCATGCTCATGACAATATGAGCAGTGATGAGGAAGGAGAAAATCAAGGAGAGCAAGATGAGGGAAATGTGGGGGAAGAGGAAGGTGAACCTAGACTTCAAGGACATCAAGGTGAATCCTCTCATAGTCAAGCTCATCGCACCATGGCACAATGACTTGATGAGCTAGAAGCAAGATTGGGAAGGATGGAAGTCAATCAAGCCCAACATTATGATGATATCAAAACAGAGCTCAAGGAGAGTCAAGAAAAAGTGTCCAAGCAACTTGAAGACATATTCACCTGCATCAAGGACAAATTCCACCTACCCCTTCCACACCTTCACTTGATTGATCCTAAAGCTCCTTCCTTGTTTCTTTCTTATTATGCCAAAGGGGGAGAAAAAGTTGTGATGAATGATGAATGAAAGTTTGTTTTTGAATACTTTGGCTCTTGTATTTTGTATACTTTGGAAAACTTTGTTTTTGAATGAAAGTTTTGTAATGCAAAGTTGGTATCATTATTGGATTGTTTTAAATAGAATTTTTGTAATGGAAAGTTGTTGAAATGTTTGTAATGCGAAGTTGTTTGGAATGTTTTAAATGGTATTTTTTTGTTAGTTATATTGTTGATCTCAATTTCCATATGAATCACATCATGTAAGCTTATATATATTTGTTTTAACGAAGTGAACATGCTAAAATCCAAGTTATCTAGTCATTATATTGTAAATGAAACTTTTCGAACCATTTTAAAGATATACGACTTATGTGCATCTTTATAATTCATTTTAGAACACATTTTATGAAAGAAATGGATGTATAAATTAAGGGGGAGCCGTAATATTTTATCATCACATATAAAAGGGTTGTCATCATCAAAAATGGGAAGATTATTAATCCTAACCTTGTTTTGATATTGCCAATATAAATTAAATGATAAAATATATATGTTTAATATTAATTTCCCTTTAATTGGAAGCCTTAAAATTCATATTTGAGAATTTTTGGTACTGGCAGTCGATGCATCGATCGACCGCGGGATGCAGCGGTCGATCCATGGATCAACCGTGGGGATGCACGGTGGATGCACCAAACTTGGTCAAATAAAATGTTGGCTCGCAGTCAATCTAGGTATCGATCCTGAGAAGCCCTTTTCTTGACAGAGGCTCACGGTCGATGCGCAAATCGACCGTGGAGGTTGTTCTTAATTTTTATACTTTGGCTAAGTTCTGGTTCGAAGGAAAATGTTTTTATATGTTGTAGGCTCACGGAAGATCTGGCGGACGATGCGTGGATCGACCGTGAACTATGGTGACTCAATATGAAGAAGCGACAGTTGATCTGGAGCATGCTTTACACAATAGAGGCTCACGGTCGATCTGGTGAACGATGCGTGGATCGACCACGGCTCAAGAAGGCAGTGTTTTGAACCCGATGATCGATGTGACGGACGGCGGACGATACATGGATCGACCGCTAGCAACGCGCAGAGTAAAAAACCTAACCGTTGGAGAACTGCAGGAAGCCATTGGAGGTGTTTTGAGAGCTGGTTGAAGGCCAGATTTAAGTCGTCTTGTGATGACAACTTGCCATAACTATTCTTGATATTTTTTAGAGCATTTGGTCAAGTTTTAGAAAGAGTTTCTACTCATTTCTCTTGAGCTACAACCTTTGTAAATCTCCTTTGAGTGTGAAGAAGGACATTGTGAAGCATCCAATAGGTGATTGGAGTGATTGTAAGGTTACCAAGCACCCGGAAGCTTGGAGAAAAAGCTGGTAAAGGATTTGCAAGTAGTGGAATCTCAAGGGGGACCTTGAGAGAAGTGGACGTAGATCAAGACTTGGGTCGAACCACAATAAATCGGTGCAATCCTTCTTACTCTCATATCATATATTCTTGCATGCTTGCTTTACATTTATTTCATCTCATTTACAAGCATTTAAGGTCTTAGATCTCCCCTAGCTGGTTTTTCCATTGATCTACTTTTTTTGAAAAGAGTCCAATTCACCTCCCCTCTTGGACCTTCAGTTTCGTTATTAGTCTTTTCTAGTTATCATCTTGTTCCATTCTCTCAACATTATGTATCATATGGCTACAAGCTCATATGAATCCCAAAAAGAAAGTTAATGTTTCCAACGGCATAACCTCTCTTTGTTTACCTTCGGTCCTACTATTAACTTAAGCTATACTACTCCTAATGACCTTGGCACAACCTATCTTCACTTAGCATAGCTTATCTCAAAGAAAAACCAAAAACTTCATGAAAACCGTCTCATAAATCTGTTCAAACAATCACAGAAAGTTTGCACATCTCAAAGTACTTCAAGGAAACTCTGCTCTTCCAAATCTCTAATCAATAAAATCATATTTATGAGATCATTTTGAAGGTTGTCTTTCAAACACCATTTGAAAGAAACTATGTTTTGTTCCCTGATTTTGCTGCTTTTGCTCGATTTTTCCTCGTTGCCATGTACTTCGATGCTATGCCTCTGTTTTGTTCCCTGCTGCCGTGTGTTGTCTGGTTTGGTTGATGCATGCTTTGTTGAGGTATGTCTAGGAATGGCTTGTTGGATTTCGATGCGAAGCTCTGCCCTGTTTTCTTCCTCATCTTTCCCCCTTGCTGCCGTGCTCAGCCTTCGCAGCTGGTGCATTTACCTAATGGATTTCGCTAAGAGTTTTTCCCCTTTGTCTAGGGATTCCCCTTTTTCATTTCTCTGTTTCTACCCTGGTTCCTTCTCCATTCGCCTGCTATGCTTCACGTTCGTGGCTTGTGGTTGGTGTTCTGCCATGTTATTCATGCTCTGTTGCCAGGGAGGTTTTGCCATGTTCTCTATTTTTGTTTGCATGGCTGGTTACATGGATGTCCGTTTAGACTAATCAGTCAACCTGTTTTGGTTGATAACTATTTGGTAGTCTCTTGCTTTCCTTGTGTCAAGACAATGTGACATCTGTTTGTTGGCTGAAAACTGGCATGATAAGCCCCTCGTCAAGCAGAATTTATATGCAAGGACTTATGGAATAGCACATTGAGTTTGGCTTAGACATGCAGTCTGCTGGGTCTCTGAATGTTTAACATATTATCCTAGATTTTATTGACCTTCTACATGGATGCATTGTCTGCTTTCCAGAGCATGTTTTCCAGTGCATCATGTCGCCTTCATGATAAACCACCATAGAACATGTATCGCTTGAAAGATGGGTTATATTACTCATGTTTAGTGAGCTTGTCTCTGTGGGAAGTATGCTTCTGATGTTCTCTTAGCTCCCCGTTTTACATGGATTTATGCTATCCCGACTTTTCTAGCTTTGCTTTAACAATTTTATCCATGTAATCTGAGATTTTATTCGCTTTGCTATCCTTTAATGCCATTGGTTCCCTCCCCTTAATCAATCCTTTTAATATCGTGTTAATTGTGCCAATTCTGTACTCTCATAACATGCTTGAGCCTAGGGCCGAAGGTGTGCCCTGTGGGTTTATGATTTTGGATGTATAAATGACATGGTTGGATTATATATTTAGCTCTGTTATATGTTTAGCTTTGTTATAAGCTCCTGGACAATTGACCGATGATTTGTCATGTAGAGACACCTAGGCCTAGTTGTTTGATTAGGCTCATGCATGTTGTATGCATTAGAAGCATTAAGGCTAGGTGCGGGCAATGGGCTCGATTGCTGATCCGAGGATCTCGTGTAGCTCGGATCTAGCTTTAGGACCGAGGAATGGGTAGAAGGACTAGGGCGAGATTGTGTGTTTATGATCTTGTGTTGATCGAGGTTGTTATATAGATATGCCCAATTTGATTGTGGTGTTGAGATGTAGAGGTCGTGTCGTTCTCTGCATCAATCGCTAAGGGTTGTGGAGGGTATCTTGTTAAGGGTTGTAGAGGTGGGAGTGCACGGGAGATGCACTTGCCCCTTGTCCATCCCTAATCTGTAGAGGGGCGCTCGGTGATGCGTGACCCTTGTCCAGACTTGTTCTTTGTTGCCTTCGGATTGGACAGAGACGACACAGTTGTAGTTTCCTTTTTCTTGAGAGTGCCGTAGAGTAGAACCTTACTGGGCATTGTTGCTCACCCTACCTGGGCTGCATCGGCGATACAGGTCGATGCAGTTCCTTCTTTCAGGTGTTCTTCTAGAAGATGGCGTGATATTTCGAGGTGATCGAGGACTTGGAGGTTCAAGGAGTTCTTCTACAGTTAATTTACAGTTTTAATCAAATGATGTATAGATTGATGTATAATCTGATGTATTAGAGGGCAGAATTGAATGACTCTTAATCCAATTGTATTTGAGAATTGTAATAGTTAGTTATTTACCATTGTGCCATTGTACAAGTTGAAATTGTAATATTATGAAATGTATAGGTTTCTTGTGTTATAATTATATAGGAGATTCTGTCGAAAGTTTTATGAACTGGAGACCAAATTGTTCATTTATATGATTGTTGTGCCAATTGATGATGTAAATAGGTTTAGGTGGCTCACGTTTCGATCTGGATGGGTTTTCTGGGTCGGGGCGTGACAGGGTGGACATGAGGGTTTGTGCTACGGGACGTCGCAGGCGGGTCCGTTAGGAGCCCACACCCTGCCCTGGGCACCCAGCCTAGCACCAACAGGGGCGAATCACACAGAGATGCTGCCTGGGCCTGTAGCCCATCCGACCCGCAGCCTGGGCCTGTAGCACCCATGGCCAACAATCTCCCCCCTAGCAACACCCTGGGGATTCGAACCTACGACCTCGCTCTGATTCCACGTGTCAGTTCAAGATCCACGAGCTAAACACTCGTACCAAAACTCTGGAGTGATAATAGAGGCGCCCATATTACCTTTACCATAGAGCCATGGTCGACCCCCACAGATTGACCGTTGCACTGCATAGCAACGCAAAACCCCGCACTGAGCGGCGGGTGGACATGAGGGTCTGCGCCACGGGGCGCCGTAGGCGGGTCGGTTCGGAGCCCACACCCTGTCCTGGGCACCTATCCCAGCACCAACAGGGGCGAATCACACGGAGATGCTGCCTAGGCCTGCAGCACCCATGGCCAACACTATTCTGTTTCAAGGAAGGACTCTTTTAGAATAATTATGGCTTCAATGGCTCATTTTGATTACTAAATGATTCTCACAAAAGGGAAAAGAACATTTAGTATGCAAGCTTAAGAAATTAATTTATGGATTGAAGCAAGCTTCCCGTCAATGGTATCTCAAATTCAATGAGATAATTATGATATTTGGTTTTAAAGAAAACACTGATGATCAGTGTATATATCTCAAGGTCAGTGGGAACAAGTTCATAGTGTTGATTTTATATGTTGATGATATCTTACTTGCTACTAATGATTTTGGGTTACTTCACGATACCAAATCTTTCCTTATTCAAAATTTTGAGATCAAGGATATGGGTGAAGCCTCTTATGTCTTAGGCATAGAGATTTCACAGAGATAGATCTAGGTATATTCTCGAGCTATCTCAGAAGGTCTACATTTCTAAAGTGATTGAGAGGTTTGGTATGAGTGATTGTAAACCTGCAGTTAAACCTGTTCAAAAGGGTGACAAGTTTAATAAAGCATACTGTCCACAAAATGAATTGGAGAGAGCTGAAATTTATCAAATTCCATATGCATCTATTGTTGGCAGCTTGATATATGCTCAAACATGAACTAGACCAGCCATTGCCTATGTTGTTGGACTACTTGGTCGATACCAAACTAATCCAGGAATGGAGTATTGGAAAGCAGTAAAAAAGGTGCTAAGGTACTTGCAGGGGACAAAAGATTACATGATCACATATCGACGTCATGAGGATCTAGAGGTTATTGGATATTAAGACTCAGATTTTGCTGGTTGCCTTGACGAGTGCAAGTCAACGTCAGGATACTTGTCTCTACTAGTAGGTGGTGCTATTTCTTGGGTCAGTGAGAAGCAAAAGTTAATCTATTATGCACGCCGAATACATAGCTTGCAACGAAGCCACATCCCAAGCCTTAGGATTGAGAAACTTCGTCTCTAGATTGTAAATGGTTCATGCCATATCCAAGCCAATGAAGATTTATTGTGACAACTCTGCAGTTGTTCTCTTTGCGAATAATAATAAGACATCAAAAAGGTCTACACATATAAATGTCAAAATATTATGTGGTTTATGTGATCAGAGAGAGAATCCAAGAAGGCTTGGTGTCTATTGATCATATTAGCACTGATTTAATGTTAGTAGACCCAATGACCAAAGGTCTAGCACCAGGGTTATTTAAGGAACATGTTATGAAGATGGGTTGTCACAACCCGACCCAGAAAACCCATCTAAATCGAGGCGTGAACCACCTAAACCTATTTACATCATCAATTTGTGCACAAGTATATAACTGCTATGAATTTAAATAATTTTAATCCTCAAGTTCATAGAAATTTCAGCAAAATCCCCTTTATAATTATAGCACAAGAAACCTGTACAATTTACAATTTCAACTTGAACAATGACATCATTATAAATAGCTAATTATTACATTCCTCAAATGACTACATTAAAGAATATTACAACATTTCTCAAATACAACCGAATTAATGATCATACAATTATGTCCTCAAATACATCATGTTATCCCTCGATTAATACATCAATTTGTACATCATTGTTTAAGACTGTAAATTATCTGTAGACGAACACCTCAAAGCTCCAAGTCCTCGATCACCTCGAAATGTCGCGCCATCTTCTAGAAGAACATCTGAAAGAAGGAACTGCATCGACCTGCATCGCAGATGCAGCCCTAGGTAGGGTAAGCAACAATGCCCAGTAGGGTTCTACTCTACGGCACTCTCAAGGAGAAGGAAACTACAACTGTGTCGTCTCTGTCCAATCCTAAGGCAACAAATAACAAGTCTGGACAAAGGTCACGCATCACCAAGCGCCCCTCTACAGATTAGGGAAGGACAAGGGGCAAGTGCATCTCCCGTGCACTCCCACCTCTACAACCCTTAACCAGATAACATCCACTGTTCTTAGCGATTGACGCAGAGAACGACACGACCTCTACACCTCAATACCACCATTCAAATGGGCATATCTATATAACAACCTCAATCAACACAAGATCATAAACACACAATCTCGCCCTAGTCCTTCTACCCAGACCCCGGTCCTAGGGCTAGATCCGGGCTACCCGAGAACCCCGGATCGGCGATTGAATTCATCGCCTACCACCTAGCCTTAATGCTTCTAATGCATACAACATGTATGAGCCTATTCAAGCAACTAGGCCTAGGTGTCTCTACATGCGAAATCATTAGTCATTTGTCAAAAAGATTATAACAAAGCTAAACATATAACAAAGCTAAATAATTGACATACAATAAACTGAGGATAAGGCTACAACGAGAAACAATAACCATTCAACCATCACATGCAGGGCACACCTTCGGCCCGACTAAACTACACATGCCTGAGGGCCACACAATCAATCAAGAACCCCAGCCAAGAACAGGGGGAAAGAAAGCATCCAGCAAAACCAACGCTCAATCGCAGCAACCCAAGGAACCCACCTTCCAGTCACCGACCCAAGAATAGAGCCACAAATGGAACTCAAGGGTCGGCAGTGATCCAGAGGAAATCCAACCACCACCGGTAACCCAAGAACAGGGGAAAGAAAATAAGGAGGAAAACTCAACGATCAAAACCCAAACGCATGGAGAGAGCTCTCGTCGAGCTCCAACAGAAATCCAAAAGAGGAAAACGCATCTCAAATCCGGCAAGCCATCAGAGAATCCAAGCATAGCATAATATGGCAGCAGGGGAAAACAGAACATCGCATAGCATTACAGTAAGGGACATAGCAAATGCAGCTAACTCGGTGAATCGAAGCATAGCATTGAAATCCAACAAAACCAGAGGAGAAGGGAAGAAAACTCTCATCAATACCCACCGTTAACTCATAGATCCACCGTAGGAACAAGGGGAAACAAGGCAAGAGGCAGGGGAGGAAGGAAACATCACAAAATTCCATGCTAGCATACCTCCCGGCGGAACAGCAAGGAGAGGAAACAACGAAAACAAGAAGGAAAATCCAGAAACTCCAAGCCATCATGCATCCACAACCATTCCTATGATCCTAATCAAGGATTAGGGTAGAGTTCCCTACCTTTCTAGATCGGGATCACCTCCTCCCTGGTATTCTCCCGTCGAAGTCGTCGTCTCCGAGCTCGCTGCCGCCTCGTCCCTCTCCAGCCATGGTCGCCGCACCATTGTCGTCGCCAAGCTCTTCACCATTGAAGAGGGAAGCCCAGTCGTCGTCGTCCTCTCCGCCCTCGTCCAGTCGCGATCGCCATCAAGCGCGAGTCACCGGCCACCCCTCTCTCTCTCCCTCTCTTTCTCAAATGTCACGATCTAGGAAAAAGGAAATCAAATCCCAGCCGCTCAAATCTCGATCCCTATGATCTAACTCAAATCCTCCGATATGGGTACTCCTAAAGGTCTAATCAAACACATACATCATCACAAGGTCGTGTGTGAAACCGACACTGTCAAGGGTAATTTACCAAATTACCCCCGGAGTCGCAACGATCAAAGGAGATCACGAAGCAAGACTAACCGAGCCAACACGGCCAAACCAGACCCTCGGCCGACGCGGTCGGACCGGGTTGGAGGCACAGGCCCTCACATGGGTCTTATCTCTTTTTTAGATGCTACGTAATGCTTTGATTTATTAATAATATTATCCATTCCTACTTCGAATACACCGGTATTGATTAAGTGTTATGTCCCTTGAGGACAACAAAATTTGACCAAGGAATAGACATGAAGAATTAGTCTATTCATACATGAGCATAAAGATTAAGCTCAATCCCTGAAAATCAGATAAAGTGTTTGATTTAGGAAAGACAATAGTCGCGTAATTATGGAAGGAACTATTCAATTATACAGTGGTAGACCCGACATAGTTTCTATTGTTGATACTTTTCGAAGATAAAATCAAGGAATTTGACTGACATTTTGAATCCATTTGTTTTTCAAAGCGCGTGCATATGGTTTATATTAAAATTATTAAACCACATAAAGTTTTATATAACTATATTATGTACAAAATTTCTTTTTATATTTACATAATATATGTATACATCTTGAAGTTTGGGATAAATCAATGAGAGAAAATCTAGGGATTACTCAATTCACTTCAGTTTCACTTCCTGTATTCTCTAGTTATCCTCTTGTTTTCTTATCTCGACATTATGGATTCACAGCTTCTTAAGCTTACATGAATCCCTAAAATAATGCGATTGTTATCCTACGGCATAGTCTATCTTCGCTTAGCATAGACTGTCTTCGGACTTAACCTGAGTACAATCTATCTTTGCTTAGCATAAACTATCTCAAAGACATACACAAAAGCAACATAAAAACCATCCTACGAATCTCTACCATCAAGCACAGCAATCAAGTAGGTCTGAATGTAAAATAAAACCATATTCATAGGATCATGTCTTTGAAAAGATAACAAGAATCAAATTAGAAAATACAAAGAAGCTACACTAAAGCTTCATGAGATCCCTAAGTATAGAGTTTAGCCACTCATCTTTTGGATGAGATCTATGTATTCGATGAAGAAGGTTAGGGATCCACACCGCATCTCCGTCTTCTTCTCCAATCTGAATTCCTCTCTTTTTCTCTATGGAGGCCCTTTTTTTCTCTCTATGGGGTCCTGGTTTTTGGCTAACAAAACCCTTTTTATATGCTAATTCCCGGAATTAGGCTTTTGGGTTGAGTTAGATCTCAAGTGCAACTCGGATTTCCTGATTCAACCCTGACAGCTTCTCCCAATCGCGACTGGGTTCAATCCGTCCAGAATTTGAGAACGAGTCCAACACAAAAGATGTATATTTGGAAGTCTACTATCCTTTCCCGAAGAGTTTACAATATTTGGACTTAACTAGAATATTTGGCGAATATTCTCCTGGGCGTCGACGGACCAGTCTTCCAGCAGCTAAATATCTTCATCTTCTTCAAAACGGCTATCAATCCATCAGGAATCTCTGAAAGTGTCCAACATGAAAGTTGTATATCTTGATGTCTTCTAGATGTCACCCAAATTTCAGAATATTTGGACAAAATAATAATTTCTGGTGAATATTATGCTAACAGTCGACAGAGCAGTGTATTTCATCAGCATATTAACCGAATTTCTTGCATTTTTTCTCAAAGAATGATTAAACCTGAAATCAACTAACAAGCTATCAAATACAAACACTCTCGGCCTAACAAATGTAAATTACGGGGTTTAAGTATGAATATTTAGTGACTCATCACTATCCCCGTGTCTGTGTTGAGGTAGATATTGCAACCTTGGTATCTAAGACGATATCAGTGAAGTATCTCGATGTAGAGGGGGTCATGCAGTCCTTCAACCAGCCATTGGTTTATGAAAATGCCATCTTGTGTGAGTGGTGTGGACATTTGGGACACTTTTTTCAATATTGCAAGGAGCGTACTGTGGGGGAGGAGAAGCAGCAAAATGAAGGAGTCTCACAGACTCCAATCTATAATGGTGGGGAGTCTCAGTTCTCTGATCAGGCGGATACAGTTGTAGCTCTGGGTGATGATAAGCAACATGCTTGGGGAGGATGGCAAACTGTTCAATCAAGGAGGAGATGGGAACGTGCCAGGGTGTTGCCGGAGGCGAGAACGAAGGCTGGGGATGGCCGGAAAGGAACTGCTGCGGTTGCACTTTGGAAGCCGAAATTCCAAGACAATATTACGTACGGAAATCCTGGGATACCGGACGGTTTAAATCAGATTGATATGGAGGATAATGTTGATATGGTAGGTGGATCTATTTCACGCTTGATTGAGAGGGGTGAAGGATCAGAGGGAGTGTATGATGGCGCTCTTGCTGCGCTTGCTGTGGGGTTCAAATTTTCTGCCAACAGAGCTGCTGCGTCCAAGGAGAAGCCTGGACTGGGTCAGAATAATAAGCACGAGGGTTCAACCTCTTTAATCAACCCAGTAAGAGCGCAGAGGTCTTACCTAGGAAGCCAGGGGACTGGCTCTGCACATCAGCCACGTCGGGGCAGATCGGATGGTGATAAGTTGGGTACGAGAAATAGATTTGCGGTGTTGCAAACAGATGGGAAGGATTCTCATCTCACTGATGAAGAACTTGTTGACCTACCCTCTCACGAAATAGGGTGGTATCGCAGAGAGAGGGGAGGTCCAAACAGGACGGGGCCTCTAGTAGTGCCTAAGGGCTATCAACAGGAACGAGCAGCTATGAAGAAGGTGAAACAGAGCAGTCAGCTGGCAAAGGAGAAGCTGGCATCGTTCCATGTGGAGGGACTACAGAACCTACAACAAGCTTTATTTGGGGAGACACCGCCATGGCCACCTGGGTTCACACCATCAAGAATAGCGGATGCGCTGATGGAAGATGGGGGTTTGCAGATGGTACTCAGTACAGGGAATGGGAGGCCCAAGCGGAGCCGTGTTGAAACCCAGGAAGTGGGCACTTCCTCACAAACGGTGTGTTTATGACGCGTCTTATGGCCTGGAACGTTCACCAGTTGGGGCCGAAGAGGGCAGCGAGTACTTGTAAACGGGTGGAAGTTGTGATGGTGGATATGTTGTTCTTATTGGAAGTTGTGATGGTGGAGGCGCATTTGCCTTTCATCCAAAAAAAGCTAGGAGTGGGATGGAGTGTTTTTTTGCTACCGAGTCGAGGGAGACATGGTGGTATTCTTGCAGTGTGGCGAGCTAGTATGGGGGACGTCTCTTTTCTCTATTTTTCTGATCAGGCGTTACATGGGTTGGTCACCTCAGAAGACTCAGGGCAATGGTTTGTTTCAGCAATATATGCAGCAAGGACTTGGCAAGGGAGACAGTATCTATGGGAAGAGCTGGAGAGAGTTAGTAGCTGGGGTTGGCTGCATCTTATGTTAGGAGATTTTAATGCTGTGATAGCTCCTTCTGAGAAGCGGGGACGTGTTCCTTTCGTTTATCGAAGGTCTGCGGAGGACTTCTTACAACT
Organism: Narthecium ossifragum; assembly: GCA_963920575.1. Taxonomy (NCBI): domain Eukaryota; kingdom Viridiplantae; phylum Streptophyta; class Magnoliopsida; order Dioscoreales; family Nartheciaceae; genus Narthecium; species Narthecium ossifragum. The sequence goes on from OY986973.1 coordinate 8,442,686, forward strand.
CACCTCGAGGAGAGGTTTTATTGATCTGGGTTTTAGGGGACCTACCTATACCTATTCAAATAAATCTGTTCGACGGCGCAGATTGCTTGAACGCCTGGATCGAGCCTTGTGTAATGCTTCTTGGCGAGACTGGTTCCCAGGAGCTTTTATTAAACATTTGCCTTTCATGGATTCTGACCACAGGCCTTTGCTTCTATCCCTCTTTCCTGAGCAAGTTCTTTCTGGTGCTACTCCTTTCCGGTTCCAACACTTTTGGCTGCCCCTCTCGGCCTTCCGCTCTACTGTGTGGCATGCTTGGAACCGACAAAGGAGGGGATCTCTGCAATACCAGATCACAGGCCGATTGAAGGAGATTAAGAATACCGCAAAGTCATGGAACAAGCGAGATGATTTTGATCTCTTTAATTCGAATCAGGTACTCTTGCAACATATACATAGCCTATATTTACAAGAGGAAAAGGTGGGTCTGTCTTACGAGGATGAATGCAAGTTAAGGTCTCTAGAGAACAAGCATGTTGCATTATTAACGCAGTATGATCGGTATGTAGCACAACACAAGCGGTCACAGTGGGTTGAGGAGAAATTCTCATTACTTCCACATGATGGCGAAGCCCAGAGGGAATAGATCTAAGGTTCGTGAGATGATGAATGAGGCAGGGTCGGTAGTTTCTGATCAAAAGGCGGTGAGCGAGGTTTTCCTATCTTACTTTCAGAAGTTATGGACTCGGCAGCCGATAAGGAATGGATTGCCGCTTCCTGAGCTACCACGGCTTTCCCAGGAGGATAGGGTGCGGCTTGTGGCGGAACCAACTATGGAGGAAATCCGGGTTGCACTGATGCAGATGGGTTCCGAGAAATGTCCAGGACCGGACGCGCTACCAGTGGAATTCTACATTGAATATTGGGATATTATTGGACCCGATTTCACTCAGATGATTTTTGGTTTTTTCCGTACAAGTATACTTCCAAATCACTGGTATGAAACTTTTATTTCACTTATTCCGAAGGTGAAGAACCCTCATAGAGTCAAGGAGTTCAGACCAATAAGTCTGTGCAATACAGGGGATAAGTTGATTACTACAAAACTGGTGAATCGACTGAAACCCTTGCTAGGGGATCTCATTAGCATTGAGCAATCAGCTTTCATCTCTGGTAGATCGATTTTTGATAATCTTGGGGCGGCCCAGGAGATTTTGCATTCTATTCACAGGGGCACCACAGCGTGACCCCTTCATGGCTGTAAAGATAGATCTTCAATCTGCCTATGACTCTGTTGGTTGGGACTTTCTTCTGCGTGTGTTGCAGGCAATGGAGTTTCCGGATATGTGGATTTCTTGGGTAATGCAATGTGTTACAACTGCAAAGTTTTCTTTAATTCTGAATGGATGGATTTGTGGGTATTTTTCTTCACGGAGGGGTCTCAGGCAAGGTGACCCTCTGTTGCCATATCGTTTTATTATATGTCAGGAGGTTCTAACCAGGCTACTTCGAGTACCGTTGATGGCATGTGCAGGGATATATTTTGCTCGTACGGAGTTCAGGATCACTCATTTGTTGTATGCAGATGATTGTTTATTTTTCACCAAAGCTTCTTCTTTGGAAGTTCGGAAGCTGCTCACGGTCCTGAAATGGTTCAAAAACTTATCGGGGTTGGAGATGAATCCCATCAAATCCAGTGTGAAGTTTTCGAAGGCGACATCTCCTCGGAGGCGTACTGGCATTGTCCGTCTACTTGGTATGGTTGAGAAAAAAGGCCCTTGGCGTTATCTTGGTATCCCACTGAACACCTCTCGTATCCTATCTCATCATTATAACTTTATATTAGAGGCGATCCAGGAAACGATTTTGAGAGGCACAGTGCAACGTTTGTCTGGAGCCGGAAGAGTGGTGATGGCGCAGTCTATACCCCAAGCTATTCCGGTGTTCCAGATGATGGCAAGACCAATACCAGCCTGTGTGTTGAAGAAGATTGATAAATTTGTCCGGCGTTTTCTGTGGCAGGGAAAACGGAGCGGAGCTTCCGTGATTTCATGGGAGAAGGTGTGCATGCATAAGACCATGGGCGGCCTTGGGTTGAAGGATTTATGTCTCTGGATAACAGCAATGAGGATGAGACGCGTGGCTGATTTGTTGGAGGATAAATGGACGGCATGGACTCTAGTTGTTAGAGGCAAATACCGATGGGAGGGGAGACTGCCTACTACCCCACTGTCTACCGGAGCTTCACCCCTTTGGCGATCAGTGGTCGGGCGGCGATGTTGCTGAAACAGGGGATAAGATGGATGCCTTCTCGAGGGAGTAGGATCAATGTCTTAGAGGACTGGTGGGTAGGTGAGATTCCTCTCAACCGTTTCCCTTGCCCGATGGAGATGCGCCCGGAGCTATCAGAGAGATGCGTGGGGGATCTGTTGGATCCGGATGGGTGCTGGAAGTTGGAGGAGCTTGAGTCTTTCTTGCCGCCGGAGTTGATAGAGAAGGTGATAGCAGTTGCGATGAGTCTGACTGTTGAAGCTGACGAATGGCGATGGATGGGGGGACTTGAGGGAAGAATCACGACTGGGTCATGCTACCGGTTATTGGAAGCTCGGCGGCCGTTGGGTTCTGGTTTAGGAGATTTACATCATTGGTGGTGGAGAGTTTGGCGTGCGCCGGTTGGTCCACGGGTTCGCCATTTCCTGTGGCGTTTGGCCCACTACAAGCTGCCAACGTTGGGTTTCTTATGGAATGTTGGTATGACAGGGGAGAAGGAGTGCCGTCGATGTAGAGGTGCAGAGGAGACAATATATCATATTTTTTTTGAATGCCCATTTGCAAGGTCGACGTGGGAGGAGGTGCTTCAGGAGACTCGGATGGTTGATTTGTCCCGCTGGAACCTTGATCGATGCCTTTATATGTTGGGGAGAGGGAAAAGGGACCCAGAGCTGAAGAAGTTGAAGACTGTGATTGCCTATACCCTTTGGTGCTTATGGAAGTCAAGGTGTATGCTGCTGTATGAGGATGAACAAGATCAGGTTGTTGATATTAGTAGACGAATTCGTTGGTTGGCTCGCGGGTATCTCCTTGTGCATGGGGCGGATACACCAGCTGCTAGGTCTGGAGTTTCATTTTTGATTGGCGCACGAGTACAGGTGGATACATCTGTGGGTCCAGATGGTATCATGATAGGTACGGGTGCTATGTACGTTGATGAGGATGATAATATTGCTTGGACGGCGTCAGGGATGTTGGAGTTTGGGGAAGAGGCTGTTCTTTTTGGAGAGCTGTCGGCAATTAAAATGGCGATGGTGGAATCAGCTCAAAGAGGTTTAACTTCACTCGTAATTGAGAGTGACTCTATGGAGGCGGTGAGATTGATACTTGGGCATTTCCCTAGAGTTGGAAGTGTTCTTTTTCACCTGTAGGAGATATGGTGGATTGCAGGTCGATTTCGACATTTACAAGTGCAATATATTCCACGGGAGGACAATCAACGAGCAGATTTTGTAGCCAGACAGGCTCGAGAGGTGGACTTACTTGTAACTGGGAGGCCTCACATTGAGGTTGATCCAGGAGTCTTAAAAGTTGATTAGTCTGCTGTAGCTAGCCTTCGAGCTTATCTTTTCAAAAAAAGGAGGTTATCTATTTTTAGCTGAATAATCATGTTCAAACTCAATTTTTGGGTTCTGCGTGCATGGTCTCATAAAACTTTCAAGATAAATTTTGTAGATCTTCGAATCTACTTTTGAATAGTTCTGGTTTCATAATTTTCTAATTTTCTTACAATTTATGGAGAATTGTTTTGTATTCCATGATGAAAAAGAGATCAAGGAAAGATCGACATGAAGATCGATATGTTATGCACAGTTAGTTAAAACTGTTCCCGATTTTCAATGTTTTGATTTCTTTTCAACCCGAACTTCTTACATGTCTTCCCCGATGATGAATAAGGACTAGTATGATGTTTAAATCGGGATTTTGGTGATTTTATTCTCAAATTATGCGATGATTCGTATTATGGATTGGTTTACCCAAATTTACCGATTTCAAGCAATTTTATGTCAAGTATGATGTATATAGTTTGTGATTGCTTAATAGCTTTCCTAACAACTTGTAAATAATTGTTTATCGCTTTATGGTTAACCAGGGGAGTGAAGACTCCTAGGAATGCGTAGATAAATGGGCCAACGGTGTGCCCTACTGCTTTGATTAATAGCCCTGCCGTTAGCCGGCGTGCACCGGGGGAATAACCCGTTGTATTGTTAATCAAATTAGTTGATTGTTGGTTAGCCGGGGTTGTATCGCCATTGCAGAAATTACTATTGGTAGTTGCGGATGCCGTTATAATGCTGGAATTGGATCCGAGTTGTTTGCTAACGACCTGCGTCGCCGTTGTGATAGTTAAATACTTTGACTTAAGACTTATCAGCTTTATAACATGTTCACCCCCTCCTGGGCTAGTTGTGTGTTGTGCCTAGCCCTGTTTATTGTATGACATACTGTTGCATGTCTGAGCTTAATTATTTGTGCGTCAACATTGCATGCATTGATTGCATTAGAAGCATGACGATAGGGTGTGGGAGAATCGCGTTTCACCGATTCGAGGGCTCGGGCAGCTCGGATTTAGCTTTTGGACCGTGGCTGGGTACCAAGGTGTAGGGCATGATTGTATTATATTGAAATCTATGTATTATCAAGATTACTGTCTAGTTGGCAACAATTACTCTGTTTGAGATGTAGAGATTATCCTAGGTTTCAGGCTTAGTCTCAGTTTCATTTTTAGGGGAAGTTACGAACCACCCTATGCCCTGTTGTTTTAGTGCTGAAGAACTTGGTTGTTCATAGGAACGACTGTTGACAGTGGAGGTCATCAAAGTGTGTGCCCTGGGGTAGGCGGTGTTCGTAACCGTGTGTTTTCCCCAAGAGATGATATGGAACTTGGGACTTTATTGTTCCCTTTCCTTTCAGTGTGACGTAGAGTAAAACCCTACTGAGCTTTATTGCTCACTCCTACTCGGGCTGTGTTTTACAAGTGCATGCGTCAGCTCTTCTTCCGTCGCACTAGCTGGACAGGCTCTTGATGGCGCGTCGATGGATACAATAATTTATACACTTGACTTCTGATGGCAAAACCGTAATCTAATAACTTACTATTTCAATGACATCAGAGTTGTACATATATATATCAAAATTACTCAAAGCTGGAAATTATACATTTAAACCGATCCTCGATGGATACAATATATAAAACTGTCAAACTATACAATAAGATCTTCAGAAACCTCAAAGGCCTCCAGAAGTCGACGCACCATCAAAAGTTGATATGCTGGGAGCTACGGAAGCACTAGCTTCTACACCTGCAAACCCATCCCGGGTTAGAGTGAGCAACACAGCTCAGTAGGGTTCTACTCTACGTCACACTCAAGACAGGGGAAGTGCAACTGTACCGTCTCCTTGCCCAGCCTAAGGCGCAACTAACTGATGAGTGCATGAAAGTGTACTCTGAACAGTCTTATAACCATCTCAATCGCCAAATTGTTACCCTTAATCAACCTCTTTAACACTATTTTTATACTTATATGTTACTTCACATAGTTGTTTCAATAATGCAAGAAATTGGAGCTTAAAGAAGCTGAAAAGATTACATAAGTCAACATGGAAGATTAAACTGTACCTGTTCATGAAGAATTAGATGATGTTTCATATATAATTAGAAAGTTCTTGAAGTCTAGTTTCTGGAGAATTTTACGGTTCATGATTCTGAGTTTCCTAAAGAAAGTTACAGTATTTTTAGTACCAATCGTGCAGTGCTGAATGAATAGTGACAGTCGACCGTCGCATCATCCGCGAGATCAACCGTCGTGCTCACTATGCTCACGGTCAACTGTCGCATCATCCATGAAATCGACCGTGAGCCTCTGTCAAGAAAAACACTTCTCAAGGTCGATGCGAGGATCGACCGCCGCTTTTCCAAATAATGTTGCACAGTTGACGGTCGACCGTGGCGTCGACCACCAGATCGATCGCGAGAGTATGACGGGTTTAAACCTAACCCGAGTTTCTTAACTTTTGGACCCTATAAATAGGAAACTTATGGTTAGTCAAGGGAGTTTTTTGGACTTTTTTTAGACTTTTTCTGGACTTTCCTGGAGGAGGAAGGAGACCAATCCACCATCCATGGACGAGTAATCTTCGGGCATGGGAGATGGATGACTGAGCAAGGACGAGGGTTTCTTCTTCATCATTGGTTCATGTTTTAATCTTTAATGTTTAAACTCTATATATGTATTGGATCTTCATAGATGGTTATGTGGTTGAACATTATTATAAATCCAGTCATTCTTCTTTTATGATATTGTGATCCCATAGTGATCACTTCATTCTCCTACCTAGTCTCGTGAAATCTTTGCTATGCATTGCCCGTAGTGACAGCTGGTATTGTATATTTTTAGGGATATGGTAAGACAAGGTTAGGGCTTTTTTTCGTGAAATCTTTCCTATGCGTTGTCTGTAGTAACAGCCGGTATCGTGTATTCTTAGCTTATGGTAGGATGAAGTTTGGGCTATAACGAGAAGAATCAAACATAGAAAGAGACATTTATATTTTATCAGATTCATAATTCCATATCTTCCAGTCGAGGTGATTGGGATGTGAATCCCTCGACTGAGTTTCATATGAACGATTGGTGAGAGAAGAACCCAAGTCCGAGTGAAGGATTCCTGAAGCCTAGCCTCATTCAAATTCTGATTTCTTTCGTTAACTTAGCCTCATTCAAATCCTGAAGTCTAGCCTCATTCAAATTCTGATTTCTTTCGTTAACTTAGCTTTACTGTGATTGGGATGTGAATCCCTCGACTGAGTTTCATATGAACCATTGGTAAGAGCAGAACCCAAGTCCGAGTGAAGGATTCCTGAAGCCTAGCCTCATTCAAATTCTGATTTCTTTCGTTATCTTAGCTTTACTGTTAACTATTCGATCTAATTTTTTTAACTCTTACGCTCTTGATTGTTTTCAGTATATTGTTATCTGTGTTTATGGATCCTTTCTGCTTGTTTCCATGTGGGATCGACCTCTCTTATGTTATACTGCACCGCGATCGCTGTGCGAGACATATTTGAGCGACAATCAAAAATTGGCGCCGTTGCCGGGGAGACGGTTCAGAGAAGCGCTAGAATCATCAGTGGCACGATTGACAACATTAAGGCGGTAACTTCATTCCTTTATTTATTTTTTGTTTCTTTCTTTTATTTTGCTTACTTTCTTTAGTTTGCACCTTTTGGGATAGTGTGTTTGCCGATTTATGCCTCAGTATGGAGACACATTAGGCAGATTTGCTAAACGCCCTGAGGGTGATTCTGATACCTCTGATAGTGATACAAACATTGCTGATCTTTTTGACGCACAGTCACAGACTTCACAGCATTCTTTAACTATGGCTGACCATGAGAAACATCAAGCTCCTATTAGTTTGCAAGAGTATCTACATCCCACACGCACTCCTACGCCTTCATGCATCATGTTTCCACCTAATACAGCACATGTACACTTTAAACCTGACATGATTCAGTTGCTTCCTACCTTTCATGGGTTGGAAAATGAAAATCCATAGGTGCATATTAGGGAGTTTGAAGAAGCAGTAGCGACCTTTCATGGCCAACCAGGTACAGTAGACATGATCCGACATAAGTTCTTTCCGTTCTCACTGAAAGATAGAGCGAAGAGTTGGTTATATTCTTTGAGACCATGATCGGTAGGATCTTGGGCTGAAATGACATAGATGTTTTTCAATAAGTACTTTCCACATCACAAGACCAATGCACTTAAGAGACAGATCTCGACCTTTGCACAGAAGGATAGTGAGACTCTGTGTGAGGTCCGCTGGGTCTACCGTGGGACAAGATGCCTGTGCCTGGAGGGCGGGGCTGAGTCGGGTAACCGGGTAAGCAATCCCACAACGCCTGGGTATGGTCCGGGGTTCGATATAAGTATATAGTAAGCCCTTAATAGACACAGCGCGTTTTAAAACCGTGCTGGCAGTGATTCGTCAAAAAACTCTATGGTTAAGCGTACTCGACCTGGAGTAGTCACACGATGGGTGACCTACTGGGAAGTTTTTTCAAATTTTTGCGGGCCGGGGCCCAGTGGAGGGCCGGGGTGTTACACTCTGTGTCAGGCGTGGGAGCGATTTAAAGACATGTTGAACTTGTGTCCTCACCATGGTTATGAGAGTTGGCGTCTTGTTAGTTATTTTTACGATGGATTAATTGTTAGAGAACGCCAATTAATTGAAATGATGTGCAATGATAAATTTTTGTAAAAAGATCCTAATGCGACTATTGAGTATTTGACAGAGCTTGCTGAGAAAGCTCATACATGGACTGGGTCGAGCGCAATAGATAGTACCAGCATAGCCAGACCATTATCACAACAATAAGGTGGAGGAATACACCAGCTACGCGAGGAGGATGCACTCAAGGCCAAAGTGGAGAGCCTGACAAGAGAGCTGGAGCTACTAAAGACCAAAGATATGATGGTTGCCCAGACCTCTCCATACAGCGAACCTCTATGTCCAGCTGAGCCATGTGTGATCTGTCAGGGCGTGGATCACCATATTGACGATTGCCCCACCTATGCGGAGATGAGAGGCGTGTACAACGAACATTGCAATGCCATGGGCGCATTCAGGAGGTCGTACACTCCCAATTCAGAGACGTATAATCCAGGGTGGCGAGAGCATCCGAACTTCAGCTAGAAGTCGAACGCTCCACAAAGCAACGAGCGTCATCAACCACCACCAAATAAGCCTTTTTCTAACCCTCCTTATAATGCATCCGATTTTCCTAGGCCTACATTTACTGATAGTTTGCATGAACTAAAATATATGATTGTGCAAGAATCCATGAAAAGAAAGGAGGATATTCAAGAGGTCAAGAGTCAGATCACGAAGCTAATCAACTCATTGAGCGTTCATGAACGAGGGAAGTTCCCAGCTCAACCCCAACAAACGCAAGCATCCAGTGCTGAGCAAACCAACGTGAAGGAGATGAACGTTGTGACTACAAGAAGTGGAAAAACGAACAATAAGTCCTTCAAGGGAGCTAGCCAAACTTTCGACTGCTGCCGAGGGAGAGGACCGAATTGAGAAGAACCCTGCAAAGGCCGATCATCCAGCCGGACCCATGCCAGGTGAGTTTAAGGTACGTGTCCCTTTTCCCTCAAGCATTGAAATCTATTAAACTAACTATGGAGCCCAACAACGAGATCTTGGAACAACTTCGACAAGTTAAGGTAAACCTCCGTCTTCTGCATGTTATTAAGAAAGTGCCTAACTATGTCAAAGTGATTAAAGATTTATGTACTATGAAGAGACGGCATCATGTAAAGAAAACAAAATTTTTAACAGAGCAGGTTAGTGTACTGCTTCAGCATAGGATTCCTCCGAAATATAAGAATCATGGCTGTCTGACTATGTCTTGTTTCATTGGAGAGCATGAAGTAGGACAAGCTTTATTAGATCTTGGTGCAAGTGTCAATTTAATGCCATATTCTGTTTACTTGCAACTAAATTTAGGACAGATTAAGTCGACATATGTAGTCTTGCAACTAGCAGATAGATCCACGAAAACTCCATGGGGAGTAGTGGAGGATGTGCTTGTGCAAATAGACAAATTTTATTATCCTGTTGATTTCTTAGTCTTGGATAGCATGCTGTAGTAACTGCTGACTCTAGAATTCCAATTATCTTAGGTAGACCATTTCTTGCTACTGCTAACACTATAATTAATTGCATGAATGGTCTAATGAAACTAACTTTTGGAAATATGACTTTAGAAATTAATGTTTTTAATATTGCTAAGCAGCCTGCTGAGGATGATGAATGCCAACAAACTTACCGGAATGACTCGCTCACTGAAGAGGAGTTTGATGTAGATGAAATTGAATCCCTTGAGTTTCATTTAGTTAAAAATACTGATGTTGATGGTATTTGCACTAACTTAGAACATTGTCCTTTTGCAGGTCCATGGCATCCAAGGTTTGAAGAACTGCCAGAAAGAGGACAGCCACCAACGGCATCAGTAGTAGAGCCGCCCAAGCTGGACCTAAATCCGCTACCTCAAGGTTTAAAACACGCCTACCTTGGTCCAGGTGATACGTACCCAGTTATTATTTCTTCAGCATTAACTTCAGAGCAAGGTGAGCAATTACTTAAAGTTTTAAATGAGCATAAATCAGCTATTGATTGGAGTATAGCAAATCTGAAAGGTATTAGTCACTTGATTTGTTCCCATAAGATTAATCTGGAACATGGGGCTTTACCTCGTAGGGATCCTCAGCATAGGTTGAACCCTACAATGAATGAGGTAATAAAAACTAAAGTACTAAAATTGTTAGATGCATGAATCATCTACCTCATTGTTGATAGCAATTGGGTGATCCCTACTTAGGTCATGCCTAAAAAATCTAGTATCACAGTTGTTGAGAATGAAAGTGACGACTTTGTCCCCACTAAATTGGTGACAGGATGGCGCATGTGTATAGACTATAGGAAACTGAATGCAGCCACCCGTAAGGATCACTTTCCATTACCTTTTTCTTGACCAAATTTTAGAGAGGGTAGCTGGACATCCTTTTTATTGCTTTCTTGATGGTTATTTTGGATATTATCAGATTGAAATTGCATTAGAAGATCAGAAAAAAATGAATTTTACATGCCCTTTTGGTACTTATGCTTTTCGTAGGATGCCATTTGGATTGTGTAATGACCCAACTACATTCCAGTGTTGTATGATGAGTATGTTTGCTAATATGATAGAGAAATGCATGGAAGTATATATGGATGATTTGACTGTGTTTGGTAATACTTTTAATGCATGCTTGCAAAACTTAAAACGGGTCTTGGTCAGGTGTGAAGAGAAGCACCTTGTGCTTAATTGGAAATTGTGCCACTTCATGGTGCCCTCAGGCATTGTGTTGGGCCACATAGTCTCTTCTAGAGGCATTGAGGTAGATCGATCAAAAATCGATCTCATCTCAGAGCTTCATGTGCCAAAGACTGTTAAAGATGTTCGATCCTTTCTAGGGCATGCTGGGTTTTATAGGAGATTCATTCAAAATTTTTCTGCTATTTCTCGACCCTTGTGTCATTTGTTGATTAAGGGCACCCCTTTTGAGTGGACTGTTGATTGTCAGAAGGCTTTTCAAGTTTTGATTGATAAACTGACTTCGGCACCTATTGTACAACCAAATGATTGAAACCTTCCTTTTGAGCTGATGTGTGATGCAAGTGATTATGCTATAGGAGCAGTATTAGGGCAGAGAAGAGATGGGAAACCACATGTTATTCATTATGCTAGCAGAACCTTGGATAGTGCACAGATGAACTACTCTACTACTGAAAAAGAACTGTTAGCGATAGTCTTTGCATCAGACAAGTTTTGTGCTTATTTGATTGGTTCCCCTATCACTATTTTCACTGATCATGCCGTGCTCAAGTACCTTCTCACCAAGAAGGATGCTAAAACGCGTCTAATTCGTTGGATATTGATCTTGCAGGAATTCGATATCTCCATCAAAGACCTGAAGGGTGTGGAGAACATAGTTGCTGATCACCTGTGAAGATTGATGGTGGAGGTAGCTGTCGATGAGCCACCTATCATGGATGATTTCCTTGACGAGCATCTCTTTTCAGTTGCATGACTGCCCTGGTATGCGCATATTGTCAATTATTTGGCGACAGGTGAGATCCCTTCCTATTGGAGTGCGCAGGATAAGTGTAGATTTTTTGTTAAAGTAAAGAACTTTTATTGGGATGATCCATGTTTGTTTAAGTATTGTCCTGACCAAACTATGCGTCATTGTGTTCCGGATCATGAAATTTAGAGTATTACAATGTTCTGTCACTCTTATGTATGTGGAGGCCATTTTTCCATGAAAAAGACTGCTGCTAAAATTCTTCAATGTGGTTTTTACTGGCCTACTATGTTCCGTGATGTTAACATTTTCTACATATCGTGTGATCAACATTTGACATTAGAAACTTTATCTAGACGTCATATGATGCCTTTGAACCCTATTCAAGCTGTAGAGATTTTTGATTGTTCGGGTATAGATTTTTTGGGACCCTTTCTTTCTTCTTTTTGCTATTTATATATATTGTTGGTTGTGGAATAGGTGTCTAAGTGGATGGAGGCAATTGCATGTAGGAATAATGATCATTCCACTGTTATCAAGTTTCTTAAAGAGCATGCTTTGTCTAGATTTGGTACTCATAGAGTTATTATTAGTGACCAGGGATCACATTTTTGTAATCGCTCTTTTGAGACTTTGATGCGCTGATATGGAGTCACACATAAGGTTTCCACTGCTTATCATCCACGGACGAATGGCCAAGCTAAATTAGCCAACAGGAAGATCAAGCAAATCCGGTAGAAGACAGTGAGCCCTAACAGAAAAGACTAGTCCTTGAGGTTATCAGATGCATTGTGGGCCTATCGCACTGCCTACAAGACTACCCTGGGGATGTCGACGTTTCGCCTTGTCTATGGAAAACCATACCATCTTCCAGTTGAGTTAGAACATAAGGCATATTGGGCTATTAAGTCACTAAAGTTTACTTTCGATGCTGTAGGTCAGGAACGAAAACTCTAGTTGTCTGAGCTGGAAGAACTCCGGAATGATGGTTATGAGAGTTCTCGGATATTCAAGGCAAAAATAAAGGCCTGTCATGACAAGCGAATCCTGAGGAAAATGTTTCACGAAGGGCAGCAAGTCTACCTGTATGAAGCACGGCTGCACCTACATCTTGGGAAGCTGCGATCACGATGGACCGTCCCCTTTACAGTTACTAGAATATTTGAGAATGGAGCTGTAGAGGTTGAAGATCCGAAGGATGGGAGACTATTCAAGGTCAATGGACAGCGACTGAAGCCAATCCCAGAGAAAGCGGCCACTGATGAGCATTACGTTCCTCTCGTAGACAAGACGAGGGATGACCTTTCTACTATCTATCATTTTCCTTTTTCAGTAGATTAAGTTGCTTTAGGTCGTTTGTTTTTGCTTTCATTTGTTTTTGTTTGCTATCTTATTTCTTAGGATGTTTGGACCACCGTCTACCTTACTTGAGGGCTTCGACCACTATTCTGGAGATGAGAAATTCAACCACCCTGAGGAGCCTTGGGCAAGATTTCAGCTATGTTGTCAGGTGGCCTCGCTCCTATTTAAATTTATCATTCTTATCTATTATATTTAAAATTAAAACATGCACCCTATTTTATTCTATTGCCATGTTTATTTAGCACACATTGAGAACAATGTGAATTTCAGGTTGGGGGGTGTAGCCAGCCATACATGACCTTATGCATGCTATTTTGTGGGTTTAATAGTGTTGAATTGAGCATGTTATTAGAAATTGTACATGAGCTGAAATTTTTATGCTTATTATACACGTTTCTTTCACATGAATTGACCTATACATTTATTGCATGTGTGATAACTAGAAGGTAGTACATCATGTGATTCACACACGAACACTTTATGTGCAGTGGCAATTATACTCACCAAACGAATGAGCATGATATTGTTAACCTGGACCATGATTTCAACTTTAGCTAGTATGTTGAGTATTGCATGCCGAAAAAAATAGTAAGATTCTGGAGCTTGATGACTTAAGGGATCAAGCTATGCCTAAACGACTATTAAGTGATCTACTGAGTAACCGGGTGTTCTTGCCTGAGGAAGCTGGGAGCTCGCGTAAAAAGGTAGAACTACAGATAGCTAAAAAAAACTATTAAGTATTTTGCTAAGTAACCGGGTCTCTGCGCCTCAAGAAGCGGAGAGTGCTCGCGTAAAAAGGCAAAGTGTCTGATAGTTCAAAAAAAAAAGAGAAAAAGAAAGAGCATGTTGTACTTAAAGTGTGAGGGTTGGATGATTGGTCATGAAGATAGTAGTGTGTTTGGATTAATGGTGGGTAGAAGTTACTTCTGTATGTAACCTTTATTTGTCACGTCACATGTGTTCGTCTGAATGGTGATTAGCATGTTTGAAGTGTAGAAGTTAATTTCATGTGTTGGTAGTATGTGTATGAGTATAAGAAGTTTTCATACTCTCTATTATATAGAACACTATTGAGCTGACATGGTAGAACTCTTACTATGCATGTCTACAGCCTTAGACCGTTGGTATGCTTAATTATGTTTTCATGCGCTTTGAATTGCTAGAGACTAGTAATAAGCTGGTTGGGGGGTGTGATGAGTGCAAGAAAGTGCACTTTGAACAGTCTTATAACCATCTCAATTGCTAGATTGACACCCTTAATCAACCTCCTTAGCACTATTTTTATACTTATATGTTACTTCACATAGTTGTTTGAATAATGCAGAAAATTGGAGCTTAAAGAAGCTGAAAAGATTAAATGGGTAAACTTGGAAGATTAAACTGTACCTTCCCATGAAGAACTAAATGATGTGCCATACAAGATTGGAAAGCTCTTGAAGTCTAGTTTTTGGAGAATTTGACTGTTCATGATTCCGAGTTTCCTACAGTAAGTTCCAGTATTTTTAGTACCAATGGCGCAGTGTTGAATGAATAGTGACGGTCGACCGTCGCATCATCTGCGGGATCGACCGTCGCGCTCACTATGCTCACGGTCGACCGTCGTATCATCCGTGAGATTGACCATGAACCTCTGTCAAGAAAAATACTTCTCAGGGTCGATGCGAGGATCGACCGCCGCTTTTCCAAATAATGTTGCACAGTTGACGGTCGACCGTGGCATCGATCGTCAGATCGACCGCGGCATCGATCGTCAGATCGACCGCGAGCGTATAATGGGTTTAAACCTAACCCGAGTTTCTTAACTTTTGGACCCTATAAATAGGAAACTTAGAGTTAGTCAAGGGAGTTTTTTGGACATTTTTTTATACTTTTTCTAGACATTCTTGGAGGAGGAAGGAGACCAATCCACCAGACTGACGAGTGCACCGATCCTTATAGTTCCAGAGCGAGGCGTCGGCTACAGTGTCTACTGCGACGCCAGTGGGGAGGGTTTAGGCTGTGTGCTTATGCAGGAGGGCCATGTGGTGGCCTACGGTTCCAGGCAGCTGAAGACCCATGAGAGGAACTATCCAGTCCACGATCTTGAGCTTGCAGCGGTTGTCTTCGCTCTGAAGACATGGCGGCACTACCTCTACGGTGAGCGGTTCTCGGTGTACTCTGATCATAAGAGTTTGAGGCACGTGTTTACCCAGCGTGACCTCAACCTCAGGCAGCGGCGGTGGATGGAGCTTCTAGAGGACTACGACTTCGAGTTGCATTACCACCCTGGTAAGGCAAACGTCGTAGCAGACGCTCTCAGCAGGCAGACCAGAGACAGTAGAGTGACCTTGGCAGCAGTGTCAGCTCGGCAGTGGCAGATGCTGGAGACAGTCAGTCAGTTTGGACTTGACTTTGAGGACGGGGCGACAGGTGGTTTCCTGTATGCTGTTCGCAGCATTCCAGTTCTTTTGACCAGAGTGATCGAGGCATAGGCTGGAGACCCAGAGCTCGTGGAGACCCGTGCGGCGGTCGGTACCGAGCACGCGGTTGAGGGCTGGACAGTGTCGGCAGACAGTGGTCTACTCTTCAGAGGCAGAGTTGCAGTTCCAGCTGACCCGGCGTTGCGAGATGAGATCCTTCACGAGTTCCACCACTCCTGTTTCGCCATTCACCCCGGGAGCACCAAGATGTACCACGACCTTCGCCGACAGTTCTGGTGGTGCGGGATGAAGAGGTCAGTAGCTGAGTTCGTTTCCAGATGCCTCACCTGTCAGAGGGTGAAGGCAGAGCACAGGCGGACCCCAGGGTTGTTGCAGCCACTTCCCGTGCCAGAGTGGAAGTGGGAACATATAGCTATGGACTTCGTCACCGGGCTACCCAGGTCACCGGGGGGGAATGATGCGATTTGGGTCATTGTCAATCGACTGACCAAATCGGCTCATTTCCTCCCCATGAGGACTACAGATCCAGTTGCCAGACTGAGCTAGAGGTACATCGACGAGGTGGTACGACTGCACGGCATCCCAGTGTCGATAGTGTCAGACAGAGATCCCAGATTCACCGGCAGGTTCTGGAGCAGCTTCCAGGACTCCTTGGGGACAGCGCTGACGTTCAGCACAGCCTTCCACCCTCAGACAGACGGACAGTCAGAGCGGACTATCCAGATCTTGGAGGACATGCTCAGAGCATGTGTGCTAGACGCTGGAGGTACTTGGGAGCAGCACGTGACTTTGGTGGAGTTTGCCTACAACAACAGTTTCAAGGCCAGTTTGGGTTTTGCACCCTTCGAGGCGTGGTACGGCAGACCGTGTCGCTCACCGGTGTGTTGGACTGAGGTTGGGGAGGCGTCCCTTACCGGTCCAGACATCATCAGACAGTCGTCAGAGAGGTTGGCTCAGATCAGGCAGAGGCTTCTGACAGTGCAGAGCAGGCAGAAGAGCTACACAGACCGCAGGCGACGACCCCTGGAGTTCGCAGTCGACGACAGAGTGCTACTGAAGGTGTCTCCGCGCAGAGGGTCGATCAGGTTTGGTAGCAGGGGTAAGCTAGCCCCGAGGTTCACCGGGCCATTTGAGATCGTCAGGCGCGTTGGAGCAGTCGCCTACCAGTTGGCTCTACCTTCGCACATATCAGCAGTTCACCCCACCTTCCACGTGTCTATGCTGAGGAAGTATATTCCAGATCCTTCTCACGTGATCAGACACGACGACCTCGAGGTTGTGGAGGATGCCACCTACATAGAGCAGCCAGTACAGATCATGGACAGACGGGATCAGGTGCTGAGAGGCAGATTGTTACGGTTGGTCATGGACAGGTAGAGGCACGGCAGTGCAGAGAGTCTGACTTGGGAGCAAGAGGATCGCATGCGTCGGGAGTTTCTCAGACTGTTCACCTCTTTAGGTAGTTTCTTGTTGTGGGCGTTGGCGCCCCTTGTTGTAGCCTTGTTTGTGCAGGTAGGCTTAGTTGTTTCTTTTTCCCCGGCTTCAACCTTGAATTTCGGGACGAAATTCTTTTTAAGGTTGTTAGGTTGTGAGGGCCCGTCCCTCTAACCTGGCTCGACCGCGTGGGTCGAGAGCCGGTTTCCTGTTGGTTTGGTTCAGCGTCGGGCACGATCGGACGATCGTGTGGAGGTTTTGGACCCCGGGGGCATTTTGGTAAATATGCCCTCTGGTGGTCGGTTTCACACCCGCGTTCCACACACTGACTTGGATTGATGTATGTGTTTGATTAGAATCCCTAGGGTGCATCCGATCGGAGGATCGGAGCTCGATCGGGAAAGATCTAATCGGACGGCTGAGATAGATCTGGATTGTCTATATAAGCCAAGTCCCTTTCTATCTTTCCTTCTCTCCTTCACCTGTCGTTCTCTCCCTTTCTCTCTCTCTCCTTCGGCTGAGGTAGGGTTTGGAGATTTGGTCTTCGGAGCTCGGATCTTGACGGCTTGACCAGCGGGACGCGTGGAGGAGCTACCCTACTTGCTCAAGTAGGTGTTTCTACCTCGATCCTTGGATCGGGTTCTCCTAGGATAGGTTTTATGTACTTTCGCTGTAGGAATACTTGTTAGAATACAATGTAACTCTTTTTGCATGTAGTATGAAGGATTTGAAGTATTCCTACCCCGCATTTTCCGTATTCTGACGGTTGGTTTCCGTATTATTGTCGTTTTATCGGTTTTTGCCCATTTGGACCTAGATAGGAGCTTTAACCGTCAAAAGCTGGATTTCTTCATTCCATTAGCTTCCCCATTGTTAAATACACTTGCTTGCAAAGTTTCATCTTATTCCAACTTGATTTGATCCTTGAAATCCAAGAAATTGGATTTCCGGCACTGTTCTGAAGAACCGTGCCTAAGGTTCGACGGTCGATCGGTGCACGACCGTCAAGTGTTGTTTTACACTTTCTGGGCCTGGCGGTCGACCGTCGCATCGACCGTCAGGCTCTGTCGGGATTTTAGCCTCCCACGGTCGATGGGTCAATCGACCGTGGGTTCTCTCTCTTTTTCATCCCGCCTCACGGTCGACCGTCGCATCGACCGTCGCATCGTCCGTGAGGCTCTGTCTCATTTTGGGCTCCCCACGGTCGATGGGTGGATCGACCGTCGCCCTTGGTTTTCTTCGCTTTGGTCTCACGGTCGATCGGCGGATCGACCGCGGTATCGTCCATGGTCTCACGGTCGATCTCCGGATCGACCGTGACATCGTCCGTGACCACTTGGACTTGGTTTTTCTGGTTTTCTTGGATGGATTTGGTTCGTGATTAGTATCTAAACATGTTGGGAAGCATGTAGGTGGATTTCATGAGGTTTTCAAGGGTTTTCCATTGAGATTATGATTGATCGCATGTTGATCTCCTTTGAGTAAATTAATGTTGTGGTTCGCTTTTAAATACATGTTTAGATATGGTTAATTGCTAAATGGTGTGCTTAGCCATTAGCTAGCTAAGAGTGCTAGCTAATGAGAAATTGTGGAACCTTAGCCTCTTGCCGGCGAGTGCCGAGGGCTATTGTATATCTGTTGAACGTATAACTGATGATGTGGCATGTAGAGACATCTAGGATAGATGTTTGCCTAGGCTCATGCATTGTGTGCATTAGAAGCATTTGAGGTTAGGCGGGCGATGGTTTGGGTCGCCGATCCGAGGCTCTCGGGTAGCTCGGATCTAGCCTTAGGGCCGTGACTGGGTAGTCAGGAATAGGGTGTGATCTTGGATCATCTGAATCTCTTGTGATTGAGGATTACGATAGTTGACTTGAATCAGTGATTGAGGTTTAGAGGTCGTGTTGTCTTCCAAGGCCAAGTGCTAATGATGGTTGTCGACGTCCCTGACATGGTCCCCAGGCAGTGGTTTCCTGCTGGGTAATGGTGATCCTACTGGTTCTGGTCCCTTTCCTCCCAGCGTGTTGGTTGATGTTCCCAGCGTGGTCGTTTGAGAAGAGTAGGATCCCGTGGGGAGTTGACAGGGGTTAAGGGACCCCGTGGCATCCGTTAGACTTGAGCTGGGAGACAACACTGTTGTTGTTTTCCTCCTTTCAGTGTGTCGTAGAGTAGAACCCTACTGAGCTTATCGCTCACTCCTACCCGGGCTGCGTTTGCAGGTGCAGGCGGCAGTTCTTCTTCAGTGGAGCCGGCAGGATCGGACTTGGGCGGCGCGAGTACATCCAGAGGCGCTTGAGGTTGCTGGTGGATTATCTGTTGTACATTTTGGATATTTATGTATATATGTCTTTACCTTGGGAGTATTAGAATGAAATTTTGTAACTGTACAACTTGATGTTATATGAATTGAATCAGCTTCACCTCTGGAATACAATTGTTTAAATTATCCGTCTTTTCCGCTTTGTATCGCGCCGATTGAAGATGAATAGTGATAGGAACCCTCACGCCCTGTCCTGGATGGGTTTCCTGGGTCGGGGTGTGACAGTATCACATCGGCTCTGGGCGCTCCCCAATCTCGAACCATGCAGGGAATCACACGGGTCCTAGGCGCTCTTCAAACGTAAAAAGAGTAACCATGGATTTCAGAACACCTTGAGTGCATCCCTAACTCAACAGCAGATAAGTAAAGCACACCCACACTTTAAGCATGGCAAGGGAGAACGACACGATCTCTAAACCTCAAGCAATACAATCTATTAAACAATTGGGACATCAATCTCGCCCTAAGATTGCTACCCAACCTCAGTCCTAAGGCTAGATCCGAGCTATCACGGATCGGCGACCAACCTACTGCCCACGCCTAACCTGGAATGCATCTAATGCAGTCAAAATGCATGCACCTATTCTCGCATCTAACCTAGATATCACTATATGTCAAATCAACAAAAAAAAGGTACAGTTATTCTATGCATTACCGGGAGTCATGACTCTCCCCGTTAACCACAAAGTGGTAAACAATTAATAAAACGATAACAATTACCATACATCATGCTTAACATAAATCATATTGAAATCGATTAACACCCAGCAACACAATCCAAATCGCGAATCATAGCATATGTTGAAGATAAAACCATCAAAATTTCGATTAAAACATCACACTATCCTAGGTCTAACATTAGGAAGGACATAAAAGAAGACCGAGTTGAATTGAAGTCAAAACCATTGAAAACGAAACCAAATTCAGCTCATTGTACAAAGGAGATCGATCTTCATGCCTTAGAAGATTGATCTTCTCTATACATGCCCTTTGCCAAGGAAGAGATCGATCTTCACCTCCAATGAAGATCAATCTTCCTCGAGCCAGCATAGCACCGCCTTAGCCACGCAAGAGATCGATCTTCATACCCATGAAGATTGATCCTTCACGGGCTAAGCATGAGGCCACAAGGGAGATCGATCTTCTTCGCAAGAAGATCGATCCTTCTTGTGCACCGCTGGAAACCCACCGGAGAAAACGCCAGAAAACGAACAAAATACACAACCAAACTTCACAAAACTCAGGGATCTGAAAGAGGAATACTAAGGGAGTTCAGAAACACCAAGAAATCATAAAACCATCAGCTAAACACAAAGATCTAAGCTAAAGAGAGCAAATCAAACCCTAAACTGCCAAATCATAAGATTGGGTAGAGATCCCTACCTAAAACAAGCTGATACCTCCAAATCCAGCTCAACAAGCTTCGGATCGTCCAAACGATCCTCCCCAAGCCGCCGGATTTGATCTCCTTCCAAGACTTCCAAAAGAAGTCCAAAGGAAAAAAGATAAGTCCTACTTATAGGACCAGCCATGGCCAGAGAGATCGATCTTCACCTACCATAAAGATCGATCTTCCGCATGACAAGGCGAAGACTTTCCATGCACAAGGAGGTCGATCTTCTATCCCTAAAAGATTGATATTCTCATACTGAAAAGTGGTAAATGGGCAAACACTCATGCCCAAACCCAGATATTTCGACTTCTAATCAAGCAAGAACATCATTCCAAGGTCGTGTGTGCACAACGCGAGTGTGAAATGACCCTCGACGCACCCGGTCAAGCCAGTTTGGAGGAATAGGTCCTCACATGTATGTTGCATACCCGTGTCAAAAATTTATAAATCCCTAGCACCTATATCGCATACCTCAAGACTAAACAAGTGAAGCATTACAAAAAATTAGAAATATTAAATCATAAAATGCAAGAGGTATAGAGGATAGAGGTAACCAAAAGTTAGCGATTAAACATATCCTCCAAATTGATCTCATCACCATATCCTGCCAATGAAACAAGTACCTTTCCAAAAGATCAAGTGGCATATCATGAAATTTAGCAACAAAAGCCCAAAAGGTACTAAAAACATATAAAATTTTGGCAGACTCTCCTTTGTATGTTATGGTATATCGAACCTATACAAGCATTCACCACAAAGAAAATATAACATGTACAAGAAAGCATTAAAGGAGATCAAACAAACTAGCAGCACATCAAATCATTCATGCAGAGCACAAACTAGTTGTCATCCGCGGTACTATCCTTCCCATCCACAGTCTGCAATCCACGACGTGATTAAATTCAAAATTTGTGGAGATAGAGAGAATTAAACACTCATGCAAGCTCTGGGATACCTGGATGGCCCGGGGTGCTTGTTCTATCCCTGATAAAAAATCTAGACTGTCCAATCAAAAATTTGAGCTTTTGTAGCACCTGGATCACGATCAGCAGTAATCGGACGGTTGAGAACTCGTTGGCGGTGGAACAACGACAAGACATCGTTACCAGAGGACCGGGATGGGGGAGGAGAGATCGTGGAAGCCTTGGAAACTCTCCTGTGAGGTCTGATAGAAGGATAGGTGCCTAAAGGTGGTGGAACGGCAGTGGTCAGCGTGGTGGAGTTCATCGGAATTGGATTCCGACGATCAAAGCGGCAATCAAAGCCGGGAAGGGTCAGAGAGGGATCGTGGCGGCTGGAAGAAGCTTTGGAGGTGTTTCAAGGAGGTGGGAGCCCATGGATGAGGAGATCGGGGTGGCGGTGTCACACCCGACCCAGAAAACCCATCTGGACCGGGACGTGAGGAGACGTACTACTATTTACTTCCAATCTGGCGTGATACATTACAAATTTCATAGTTAATTTAAACAAAATTAATTTAAAGGCAAAACAGTAATCTAATGATTTACTATTGCATGATACAAAAATCAAAAGTACAATTGTTCCTCAATTATGCAATAGATACAACAAATTCCTCAAATAGGGAAATTATACCTTTAATACAATCCTCAAATTATAAATGTTCGATAAAAATTTGTAAAAGTACAACTGGGCCCTCAGGATCCTCAAGCACCTCCTGAAGTTGACGCGCCACCAAAGGTCTTTTCAACTTGAGCTACAGTAGAAGGGCTAGCGCTTGCACCTGCACACACAGTCCGGGTAGGAGTGAGCAACAAAGCTCAGTAGGGTTCCACTTTACGTCACACTGAAAGGAAAGGGAATTACAAAGTCCAAGGTTCCATCTCATCTCTAGGGGAAACTCGCGTTATGTCTGCCGCCTACCCCAGGGTACGCTCTATGTGACCTTCACTGTCAACAGTCACCCCTCTCCACAACCAAGCGCTCCAGCGCTGAAACAACATAGCGTAGGACATAGGGTGGTACGTAACTTCGCCTAACACTGAAATTGAGACTGAGTCTGGAACCCTAGGATGACCTCTACACCTCAATCAGAGTAATTGTAGCCAACTAGACATCAACCTGGAGAATAAAAGATTTCAAGATAATACAATCACGCCCTAAACTTTACTACCTAGCCTCGGTCCTACGGCTAGATTCGAGCTGCTCGAGCCCTAAGATCGGCGATCAACCCATCACCCACGCCTAGCCTAGAATGCCTCTAATGCAATCAAATGCATGAATGCTCACACACATATAAATAAGAATGCATGCATGAAATAATATGGCACAACAATATAAAGGGCTAGGCATGGCATACAACTTGCCAAAGGGGTAAATATAGCAAGGGTCTAAACAAAGCAAAAATAGGCGCAACATGCCTACAAACCTCCACGAGGCTAAGCAAACAATTAAGGACTTAAAGCAATCGAATTTTTGGCATTACGATGGCATGCACTAGCCGTCAACCAAAATTCTACAACGGGGCACACTCCCGACCAAACCAAATACAATAACAATGAGCAAACAATCTACATAAAAACTAGAGCACACCTTCGGCCCATTTATTTTACACATCCCAAGGGGCATGACTCCCTTGGTTCAACCACGAACCGCACATAGGGCCTAGATATACATTATATATATATATAACATGATTAAAAAATGAATTTATCGAATTTACGCAAATGGAGCTAATAACTTCAATTAGGCATAACTTTCAATCTACACAACCAATTGACATGAAATTTAATATGCCACATGTCCGAAAATTAGTTTAAACATGGAAAAGAAATTAGATGAAAACCTATAATTTTGATTTGAAATCAGATTTGATAAAAGGATCATAATTACTTCGAAAAATCCTTGGATTAAAGCCAAAACCTCCAAGAGCCGACCGATCGCACCTGAGCTGAAAGCTGTCCTAAAGACAAGCTTTCGCACCCGAGCTTGGATCTTCCAATCCCAAACTCGCCTAGGGTTCTAACAAGCACATTCATCATTCATGGAGTCGTGTGTGCACTACGCGGGTGTTAAATCGACCGACAATGCGCAATTTACCAAATTGCCCTTGGGGTCCAAAAATAGCGATGTGATCAACCGATCGCAAACCAAGGCCAACGAAGCCAAACGAACAAAACCATACTCTCAACCAAACACGGTCGGACCGGGTTGAAGGTACGGGACCTCACAGGCGGCGACGGAGGTAGGTTTGGGGAGTGGTCGTCGGCGATGGAATAAGGGGAGTTGAGACCAGTGGATGGTGTAGGAAGATCTGGATGAAGTCAGGGATGAATTTGGTGGGTTTCGTAGGAGGTTTGGTAATGAGGGTTGGCCCGGAGGAGGGGGGGGGGGGGGTGGGATGGCTGGTGGCGGCTTGGGGACGAGCTGCCACAAGCCAATCCGAATCGGGATGATGACGTTTGGGTTCATAGTCGAGCTTGGGTGAGCCACGATCGAGCCGTGAACAGGCAAGGGTGTGGACGAGAGAGAAAATCAAGAAAAATGGGGGAAAATCAGAAAATAAATGGGGAAAAATCAGGAAAAACCTGGGAGAGGGAAGGCCCGGGTAAAACATGGGCTCGGTGGCTTGGCGGAAGGTGGGTTTTTTTTTTACTTTAGAGCCTAATCTAAAGGAGAGGATAGAGCCTAAACTAAGAAGAGGTCCTGACTAAAGATAGAGTACTGGATTGCCTCCCATCAAGCGCGTAATTTTACATTTTTCACTAGACGCTCCCAAAACAAGATTTAGGAAGCCGAAGATTCCATATGAAGAAATACATGGCCCGAAGAATAGTGAAGATATGCGGACATGCTTCATCTAGGAAGAAAAGAACGTTCTTAGCAAACAAAGTGTGCACAGGGCGAGAATGTTTGAAACGATCTTTGATCATTCACATAATCATTATATGAATCCACCATACAAGCTAGTTGTCCGATTTGTGTCTCTAAATTCTTAATTAATTGTGTATGAGAATTAACGTCGCTTCTCGTCAAAATCATTTCACTTTTAAGCTCAATCATATTAGCATTCATGTTAGCAAGTGTACTCATGATTGTGTTTAAAGTCGGGTCAGAGGGTGCTTGTGGATGATATTGCTGTTGAAAACTAGGTTTAAAATTTTAGGCCGATTTTTCTATAATCCATGGCCGAACGTTAGGAGGTCGATAGCCTTCGAATTACCAACTAGGGTATGTATGGTCTTTAAAATCCGGATTATAAGAGTAGGAATATAAATTGTAGGCCGGCTCTAAGAAACCATGTGTATCATTAGTGTAAGCAGGTGCATATGTCGATGGCGTGTAATAATCCCACAATGTATCACCCGGTGGCATATAATATTCGGCCATATATGCAAGATCACACAAACAAGGACCACACCAAAGATAAGAAATACAAATAGTGTGCTGGTCCAAGAGACGATTGTCGCATATTCGAGCGTTGGAGCGACTTGCAGAAGCATCTCGGACAGCTGGCTATAATAATTCGGAGTTTAGAACAAACTTACCTGACTGCTCAATGCTGACCGATCGGTTTAGGGACCGACCGATCGCTCCATGCGGCGGGTTGCAGGTCCAAGTCCAAGAAAATTCAATTCAACAGCTGTTAAAATAAAAAAATATTGTCAAAAAAATCCTAAAAAAAGAAAAATTGAGAAAGGTGAAAATAAGAAAGATAAAAACCTAACTAAGCAAAGAAAAAGAGTCAATAGAAAATCAATCAAACTACCAAAATTAATCTCCGGCGATGGCACGAAAAATTGATGTGTTGTGAACATGTTGTTAAAATATCACAAACTCAATCAAATATTAAATTTATAATCCTTATTCATTCACTACACTACTGGGTAAAATAGCCGTGAAGTTTAGAATCAATCTACAGGGAAAACGATGATAGAGATAATATCAATTCTCAAAACTCTTGATCTAAGCAAAAGAATCAAAGATAGATTTTAATTATCTAAACTAAATAAGAAAAAAAAAATAAAGGATTGATTGATTTGAATCAATGAAGTAGTCACTTAGGAATTACTCAATCCGCCTTACTTTCCTTATTAGTTTTCTCTAGTTATCATCATGTTCGTTTCTTTCAACATTATGTACCATATGACTACAAGCTTGCATGAATCTTTAAAAGAAATATAATATTTTCAATAATATAACCTATCTTTACTTGACATTGATTGTCTTCTGTTCTATGATTATTTTAATTTATAAGGTTAACAAAGCTTGATTAAGGGGCTAAAATATACATAATATATGACTTATCAGTACATCCGACGCTCTTTCAATTTGCGAGATGATCCTGTGGTTAAAGAGTTCAGGATCCTCACGGAGTTTTCTGTGGTCAGGAGTTCTCTGTGGTCACGGAGTTTTCTGTGGTCAGTTTTGTTGATTAGTCTGGGAGTTCGTAGTCCAGGATGAGTTGCCCTGTAGCTCTTTGGTTTTATTTGCTAAAAACAAATGAGGCTTTATCAAACAGTATGCAGCTAATTAATTGCAAGATATACAACATCCAAGATGAACACTAAGATCAATTGGGTTGGGGATCTTAGCTAAAATTCTGTACAGGAACATTTCGATACGGTGAAGGGATGTCCTCTGCCTCCCTCTTCGGCTGCACCCACCGGCCGTAGGCGTTGCACACCATCCCCTTGTTCGCCTGCTGATTCCAACACTCCGGAACGGTCAGCTCTTTCTTCAGCATACCACAAGCCTTGTTTACCAGGGCCACATCTCGCCGGGCACTTCGCCGAAACCCCGCGTCATTACTCTGGTAACCATCAACCAGATGCATGTAAGTCTCAAGACTATGGAACCCCGCCAGATCAATGCCTTGCTTTAAGAACGGCGACGACCTCACATCGAGGCCCAGCTCGATCCCGACGTGTTTGTAGACCCAGTCGAGCTCCCCAGTGATGCTCTCCAGCTTCTTGATCCCTTCGTTGAACAAAAGCCCGGGCATCTTCGGCACGACGTCCTGTTTCACGACGACGCGCAGGGTCTTCACCTCCAGTTCTTCCAACCGGTGGCCGAAAGCCTCGTTGCCGACTCTCGGCGCTCCGAAGGATATGACGCTCACCGGAAGGTTGGGTATAGTCGAGGCAGCTTCGTAGGCGTTCAACAGAGCCAGCGCGCCGCCGAGGCTGTGGCCGGTGATGGTTAGGCTGACCTCTTCACCCTTCTCTCTGTAATAATTAACTAGCCTTCTTATCTCCTCCATGACTTGCTCCGAAGCGCTCGACTTGTTGTACCTCGTCGACTCGCTCTTAGACGTATAGATGCTAAGGAAACCATGCTCGACTCTGGCGTCGCCATGGCCTTCGCCGAGCGGTTCGAGCTTCCCCTGCACGTCCTCGAACCATTCGGCAGGTGCCACAGTGCCGCGCCACGCGACGACTATGTCTCGGCAGCCAATCCGGCGAGTTTCCACATCGTCGCTCACGGCGACGTAGCCCATCCAGTTGGAATCCTTGCTCCAGGTGTCGGCGTGGAAGGATCGCTCCATCCACCTGGGGAGCTCGACGTGCGACATGGCGTAGACGTACTTGGTCACGTTATAGTGGTGGCGCGACAGGCCGAGCTTTTCGAAGAGGCGGGGGCGGCCGTAGAGGCAGCTGCCGCAGAACTCGGAGAAGGGGTTGAAGTCGAAGGCATCGTAAGTAGCCTGAGCGAATTCGCCGTACTTGATGACCTCCCGACGAAGCCATGGATGAAGGGGACTAAGAAGCCGAGACCAATCTGCCCGGCCATGGATCTCGTCGTGCAGCGTGGTGATGTCCTCCACAGGAGAGTAGGCAGGGGTCTGCCGGCCGCAGGGCGTTGCCGCAGAGGCATCGGTCGATGAAGGGTTGGAGGATTTGCCGGAGAGGTTGAGGTGGACGAGATTGGAGAGGATGGGGGGGAGTTTGATACCGGAGTTGGATTTGGGTGGCGTTTCTATGGTGGTGGTGGCTGCGGTGGTGGCGGTGGTGGCGGTGGCGGCGAGGTGGCTGGCGTGGGGCCCTAGTAGGGAGCTCTTGATGGAAGTGGAGGCGAGAGGGAGGTGGCAGATGGTGGAAGAGGCTGCCATGGAATTGAAGGAGAGGAATGGAGATGGATCAGATCTCTTTGCAGGTTCAGTGCGCACTGTTGGTCTAACACTGAATGGAGGATGTGGGCTCAATATATAGATGGAGAAGAGGAGCAGAGGAAGCTGCTTGTCAAGTTCTAACATTGAATGGACTTTGACCAGTTCCAAATGTTCGACCAAGTCTTAAGTGTAGGAAACTCGAGCTGCAAGTGGTAGATTAAAACAGATTAATTTGATGACTGGCGACTTTGTATTTCGTAACGTCAAGAATCATGCAACTTATTAATAGGCAATTGGGAGTTCGTACTTTGATGTATGAGGAGAGGTATTGGAGGTTATTAGAGACATTTTAGATAGAAAAAAGATTCGTGTACATGACATTTCAGCCATGTACATTGTATATGGCTGAGGTGGCCATATATGTATTATTGCCTTACGTGATGGGGATCAGTGAATGTGAGTAGATCTGGACCGTTGAATGTGACCATATACGATGCACATGCCTACGTGACATATACCCCAATCATTCTTTGGGTTTTATTCAGAGAGTATTAGTTATCCTGGCCATTTAATTCGCGCCTTATTTTTTGTTTTATTCATAAAGTCAAAACACGTGAAAAAATATTTTGTGTTGCACTGCTACATAGCAGCTGGTGGTGGGGGAGGGGGTTGGTTTGGGATCGAAACTGCTACATAGCAGCTGGTGGTTGGGAGGGGGTTGGTTTGGGATTGAATCCGTAAAAAACTACCGTTTGGTTCGGGATAAATGGGGGATAACCCCTTTACTTTCTATTTTATCGTCAAACACCAAAATCTCTTATCCCTAATTAACCCAAGGAATCATTACTAATTTATTTTCACTTTTCAATCATTACTCATCAATCCTGTTTGGTTTGGGGATCGGGAGATAACCCATTATGTCCTCTTTTACGCTCAAACATAATGGGGATAGCAAAATAAGGATAAAGTGGGTTATCTCAAAAAATGGGGATATAACTTATCCAATCCCCATTTAACTCTACTCTAATTTCTATCCTCATTTCTATCCCACTGAGTAAAAAAAATATTTTGATGTTTCAAGTAAGATAAGATATAAAAATATTTATTTCAGAATTGCCCTCGTGTGGAGCATGGCATGGCATGGTGACGTGGTATAATCATACACATTAATGCATCCCCATACGTGACCACTTATATTAATATAATAATATTAATTTAATATATATTATTAACATAAATACTTTTTTACGTAATGTGGATCAATCATGGTACGACACATGGCATGTGGGACCCACTTACATTAATTTTTTGTGTTAATGATATATCATTAATATTATCTAATACAGTACACGTAAGAAAATGTTTCTACGCGCGTAGACTTTTTTATGCGCTTCCAAAACACGCTCGCAAATATTTTTGTGAACGTATATTTTACGCACATGACAACATTTTTTGTGTGTGCTTGTTTTTCTACGTGCAAACATTTTCGTGAGCACATAAATATTTTTGTATACATTTTTATATGCGTATAAAAATTTTTGCACACATAGAAACATTTCCTTATGCGTAGTGTATTAAATAATATTATTAATATGTTATTATAATAAAATATTAATATAAGTGGGTCCCGTATATCACGTGTCATATCATGATTGGTCCACGTCATGTAAAAATTATTTATTTTATATTGTTAATAATAATATATATTAAAATAATAATATTTTATTAATATATGTTGGTCTGCATGGAAGATGTATTGTTATATCACCATGCCACACATCATGTGGCATGATGGACATGTGGAAGGCTATACCATGGTTGGTATGGGTAATATGGTCATAAAATGGGTTTCAAGTCTTAGTCTGCAAAAAATCAGAGAAAGGGTTCTGATATGCCAAAAGCAAATATAGATGGTCCAAATCGGCAAAAACTTCTAATAAAAAATTACAATTCCTACCATTATTACGTCTTCTGCAACCGAAAACCATTTTATTATTCAAAACAATTATTACTGATTTATTCATGTTTTTCAACCAAATATAAAAAATAAAATAACTTTATTCTCATGAATTATATCGATTTTTCTAAATTCAAAATCACTTAATCTAGAATAGCCTGTCCCATTACTAAACGCCGGAGCACGCGTACACACTGACCAGAGTATTGGGCACAGGGGACAACGAGACAAGACTACATGCGTTGGGAGTACATAATTGTTAGCTGTGGCAGAAATATTTGTAGGTTATTTATTTGTTGACAAATTCCGTACACATGGAAGTATTTTTGCACCAATATATCAACTGGGTCTAAAATAATGCTACCAAATAAAAAAATGAAATGCTAACTGGCAACTCATTTGAAGTATATTAATTTGCCAAGTCAAGTAGCTGTAGGTCAAAGATTTAGACGAGTTAGCCATCGTCGACGATCAAGAACCACAACTCCATGGCCTCGTTTGGTATTCCCATTCAAGGAGGGAATATTCCTAGAATATTCTCAATTCCACTACTTATTGTACATTTTATTCCCCAAACACCTTTCCTTATTCCAAGTAATCATTACAAAGTTATTCCCACTCTCCACTCTATTTTTTCCTTATTTCAAGTAATCATTACAAAGTTATTCCCGAAACCGGAAATAAACTCCCTTAACCCGGAATAAAGTTATTCCCACACCAAACAACACGTGTTCCCACTTGTGGTCAACAAATACATGCATGTTGTCATGTTGATGTGTTGAATGTTGTAGTCTGTTATTTTCTGTTTCTTTTTGCGGTTTGCGTTGCTGGGTACATAAGGGCCGAGTTCTATTTATCTCAGTAACAAACGCTTCTCTTTTACTACTATAACGATTTAATCTGATTTGGATTATTAGTTAAAATTTAAACAGATTTATATCAAAACTAGACTTTTAAATGAAATTCAAACAGATCTAATCATTTATATAATGATATAAGAAAAATAATGACACGAGCTAAACGTAACTCATGAGGGCGAGCTAGAAACTCCTTTCACAAATCCAAGGCTCACCCAAATCAACGATCATATCAACAATGCGTTGTCCAGTTGCCATAGACTACAATCTTTATATTTTATAAATTTCTTTGTCCTTTTGCATCGTATATGCATAATACTCAAGTCTCCTGTTGTGGAAAAAAATTATAGATGGCTACCCGCTTTCTTATCTTTTATCATTTTTCATGTTAAAAAGGATGGATGTTTATCCGTGTTGGTTGGGACTTCTAATGCATTCAATAGAACTAACGTTTTAATACTTTCTTATATTAATTCTCAAAGTTCATCAATTAAAGAGTTAGCTTGATCCTAAGATTAAAATAATTTGGTTAAGCACCTTTAAATCAAGAGAACAAGTAAAGTTATCAAAATTTCAAATATGACATATCCCAACTTATTTGCTAGAACTTATTGGACTCGTTAAGGTGTTTTTTTTTTTTTGACAAGATGAGCCTGGGGCTTACAAAAGCATAAATAGAAGATGAAACCAAAAACTACAGGGAAGAGGGGACATCCATAGGAGGTGGGGTGGCAGATTCCACAGTCCAGAGAAGGGTGGTCGAACTACCCAATCCGATTCTGGCTAGAGAATCCGCGACCCCGTTAGAGTCTCTCGGGATATAACCTAACCCCCACTCTCGTCATGCTTTCAAACGAAGCAATTTTCCCATACATCAGGAGCCAAAGAAAATTCTTCACCCTTGGCCCAAAAGGGCCCTCTTCAGATACCGTCCCAGTGAACCAGATTAGGAGAGAATATCTGATTTCTCTTAGAGGTGGAAAAAAGCCATAAGAATGCAGATTTCGTGGAGAACTTACCACTGGCAGTAGCAGTCCACTTCGCAAGATCACCTCGATTGTCCGATGGGATTGGCATCCCTAGGATCTATAAGGAGATGCTTTCCAGGAAGAGCCTCCTGATCAAGCGGCTCCTCCAATTGCCATTATTGCCTATCAATTTCCCAACAGTCAGACCATAGGAGTATCGGCTAATGTTGAAGAAAGTTGGCTTTTTATCAATTTGCAAATCGAGAGTCCACCAGTCCTGAAAAACAGAAACCTTGCTGAATCTCCCAGGTGACCAAAAAGTAGATGGGCATAGATCCTAGACGGCCTTGCAGGTTCCTTGCCAAGCCGGGGACGCTAGAGCAAAAGGTCTGTTTGGAGGCAAGATATTCCTCCATCTATACTTGGCGAACACCACTTGTCTCCATAATGAGTTCTCAGGCGGCAGTAGCTTCGCAGCACGACCCATTCGCAGCGCACGCTGCCAAGTAGGGAGGCGGCGGAACCCCAAACCAGCATCTTCATGTTGCCTACAAACCAGATCCCACCAGACTACCGAAAACCCATACACCTGTCCGTTGATAATGAATGAGAATGAGGGTGTTGAGATGCATAACAGAACCCATCCGATCCATCGTTCTTGAAATTCCATGCTTCTAAGCATGTCTTCAATGAATCTCCATCTAACTGTGTCGCATGCCGAGCGTACATCCAATTTGATTGCCATAAGAGGTTCAGTTCTCCTCGCTTTCACCATTGAATGCATTAGCTCCTGTTCAATTGCTACGTTGTCATGAATACATCGCCCTTTGACAAATGCCGATTGTTCCTTCTCGACAATCTCCGGCAGAAGGGCCCTCAATCTTCGGACTAGAATTGTCGATACAATCTTATAGATTGTATTGCAGAGGCTGATGGGACTAAAATCTTTGATGCGCCTAGGATTACCACACTTGGGGATCATGGAGATGAAAGTACAGTTCCATGCCGTCGGCATAGAATCAGTCCTGAAGAAGCCCAATACAGCCGCTGACCTCTACTCCGACGGTGTGCCAGAAAGACAAGAAAAATTCCGCCGTGAATCCGTCTGGACCAGGGCAACGGTTGGAACCCAAAGACTTAACTGCTTCCACGATCTCTTCTTGGGAAACATCCATATGAAGAGCAGCAGCCCATTCAGTCAGTATTTCGGGGAGAGAGAGCCAAGGGAACCCCAAGTATTCATCATTGTCACTCCAGAGATCTGAATAGTGTTGCGAGAAGCCCCGACCCATTTCATCTGAAGACTCAAGCACGTTGCCATCCTCCAATTCGAGTTCACGAATAGGAGATCGATGCTGAGTTTTGTTGACGATATTATGAAACATTGCAGAATTCATATCTCCATGCTTGATCCAAGAGTACCTATTGGCATGTGTGTGTGTAACGTCTTGCCAGTGATACAGAGCTTCCACCATGTTCTCCATTGATCTGATTGATTGCTTTTTGGTTGGCAATAGGAATTTCCCCCTCATCTTCATGTGTCTATAGCTCCTCTAGGTAGTTGGTGGCAAGACGAGTGCGAGTGGCAATGCCATGTTCCTCATGGATACTACATTTCTTTACATCTTACTTCAACAATAACAGTCAGCCTTGAAGAATATATCTAGCATGTCCTCTGTGTTGAACTTACCAAATTCGGTTCACAAAGGAAATGAAAGCCGGTGAAGGGAGGAACTTGGTTCTCGACCAAAATAGGCATGCGCCGTTGTTCTTCGTCATCGCTCTCCCTGCCAATGCCGGAGGACAGTGGTCGGAACCAACTCGAGGCAGGTGTCTAATCTCAACAAATGGGAATCGATGGCACCAGGAAATGTTCCCCATGGCATGATCCAATCTCTTTGAAATTCTTGTACTCCCATATCGCTCATTACACCAGGTTAAGGATGAACCCACAAAACCGAGATCTGAGAGGCCGTTTCTGATCATGAAGTCCATAAACTCCATCACCCCATGCAAATAGGAAAATGGGTTGTCTCCGTGTTTCCAACGGCATAACCTATCTTTGCTTGGCATAGATTGTCTTTGGTCCTACGATTACATTAAATTATACTACTCCTAATGACCTTCGCACAACCTATCTTCGCGTAGCATAGCTTATCTCAAAGGCAAACCAATAACTTCATGAAAACTATCTTATAAATCTTCACAATCAATCACAGAAATCATATAGGACTGAAAGTACGTCAAGGGAACTCTGTTCCTTCAACTCTATTAACAATAAAACCATATTCATGAGATCATGCATCAAGAAGTTCATAAGAATCCAACTAAAGAAAAACCAAAACTGCACTAGGGTTTCATGAATAATCCTAAGTACAATAATTAGCAACTCATCTTTTGGATGAAAACCATCGGGTTGGAGTAGGAAGCTGTCACCATCCACATCTTCTCCGTCTTCTTCTTCCTCCTCCAAAGATTGTCAAAACGATGCTTATTTTCGGCCAGCCAACACCTTCTTATAGGTGTATTCCCGGAATTAGGGTTATGGGTTGAGTTGGACCTCTAGTGCAACTCAGATTTCCTGGTTTAATTCTGACAGCCTCTTTCGGTCGCGACTGGGTTCAACCCGTCAGGAAGTTGGAAATGTGCTCAACATGAAAGATGTATATTAGGAAGCCTTCTATCATGTCCCAAAGATTTAACATTATTTAGACTTATCTGGAATATTTGGCGAATATTCTCCTGAGCAACAACGGACCAGTTTCCCAGCATCTGTATATCTTTATCTTCTTCAAAACGGGTATTAATCCATCCGGTGTCTCGCAAAATGTCCAACATGAAAGTTGTAAGTCTAGACGTCTTGTACCTCGTACTAAATTTCTAAAATAATTGGACTTATACAGAATATATAAAGAATATTCTCCTGACAGGCGACGAAGCAGTCTTTATCACATAAATTCATCTGTTTAGTTGAAATTCTTATATTTCATCTCAAATCATGATTAAACCTGAAATCAACTAACAAACTATTAAATACAACTACTCTAGACCTAATAAAGGTAATTTCAGGGGTTTAATTATGAATAATTAGTGACTTATCACTTGGATTGATGTATGTGATTGATTAAGACCTTAAGTGTGCCTCTGATCGAAAGATCGGAGCTCGATTGGGAAAGACTGAATCAGACGGCAGAGATAAAATCCCGATCTCTACAAATACCCTGACTTTCTCTCTCTTTCCTTGTTTTCTTCTTCTCCTGTCGCTGTCTCCCTTTCTCTGTCCTGCCGGCTAAGCTAGGGCTTCGGGTCGCGATCTTCGAGGAGCGGATCTGAGCGATCAAGCTTGGAGGATTCGTGAAGGAGATGCCCTACTTGTCCAAGTATGTGTTTCTACCCTGATCATGTGGTCGGGTTCACCTAGGATAGGTTTATTGTGTTTTTGATGTAGTTGTACATGGTAGAATGTTGTGTAACTTAATACATTGGTTCTATGACTTGCCTAGAGTGCTTCTACTAGTTGGTTTCATATTTTATCGGATGATTCCCGTTTTATCGACGGTTTGTCGATTTTTGACCGTTTATATCTAGATTTGAGTTTTAACCATCAAAATCATGTTTTCGTCATATCAATAGCTTCCCCATCTTTTATTACGTGTGCCTACAAAGTTTCATCGATTTCTGATAAGCTTTGGTAGATCAAATCTAAGAAATTAGATTTTTGGCACCGTTCTTAGGAACTGTGCACTAGGCCTGACGGTCGACCGTCGAATCGACTGTCAAGTGTTGGCACGTTTCATCTTGGCCTCACGGTCGACCGTCGGATTGACCGTCGCATCGATCGTGGCCTCACGGTCGACCGTCGCATCGACCGTGTGCCTCGTTTTGGGTTTCCCAGGGTCGATGCTCCGATCGATCGTGGGACCTTGGCTTTTTCCCACCCGTCCTCACGGTCGATGTCAGATTGACCGTCGCATCGACCGTGAGACTCTGTCCCGTTTTTAGCTTCCCAGGGTCTATATCCTGATCGACTGTCACCCTTAAGCTTTTCCCACTTTTTAGCCTCACGGTCGACCGTCGCATCGACCGTGGCCTCACGGTCGACTGTCGAATCGACCATGAGCCCCTGAACAGTGTTTTCTGGCTTCCTTTGATTGGCTTTTCTTTCATGATAGATACCCAATCATGTTAGGAAGCATGCATGCTATTATCACGGGATTTTAAATGGATTTCTATTGAGATTGGGAATTGGATCATGCATCTACCCTTTTTGGTGGATTTATGGGTTGACTTGCATTTAAATACCTAGTTGGATGATAAACTTAAATGCTTCTTGTTGCTTAGCCGTTTGCTAGCTATGAGTGCTAGCTTACGTTGTATCGTGGAACCTTAGCCCGTTGCCGGCGTGTGCCGAGGGCTATTGTATAATTGTTGAACCCATAATTGTTGTTGTGACATATAGAGACATCTAGGTTAGATGCTTGCATAGGTTCATACATTGTATGCATTATAGGCATATCAGGTTAGGCGGGGTGATGGGTTTATCGTCGATCCGAGGCTCTCGGGTAGCTCAGATCTAGCTCTAGGACCGTGGCTGGGTAGCAAGGACTGGGGCGTGATTGTTATGCCAAATCTCTGTATTCTCGAGGATGGGTCTAGTTGGCTACTATCTGTTGTTTAAGGTGTAGAGATCGCCCAGAGTTCTCGTCTCATGCTCAATATCCGTGTTAAGGGAAGTTACGTGCTGCCCTGGGTCCTACCCCTTGTTGTTCAGCGCTGGGCGCTTGGTGGTTGAGAGGGACAACTGTTGACAGTTGAGGTCACAGAGCGTGTGCCCTGGGGTAGGCAGTGGATGTAACGTGAGTTTCCCTTAGAGGTGAGACAGAACCCGGGACTTTGTAGTTTCCCTTCTTTCCTGTGCGACGTAGAGTAGATTATAACCCTACTGAACTTTTTGCTCACTCCTACCCGGGCTGCGTTTGCAGGTGCAGGTGTCGGCTCTTCCTCTACGGGTCCAGCTGGATCCGATCTTGGCGGCACGTCAACTTCCGGAGGAGCTTGAGGTCGTGGAGGGGCATATTTACCTTTTTGGTAGCTTTTTGGTTGTACTTACCTTCGAGGATGATGTACTCAACGTTTAATTTATGAAATCTTGTTCTCTCTTTTGATTGAGTCTTATTCCGCAATGTAATATTTAGTTTTACCCTTATTCCCTTATTCCCTTATATTTAGTTTTACCCTTATTCCCTTGGAAGTCTTAAGTTCAAATTAATCCCGCTTTGTGTATGTATCGCGTCGTATGGATGTGAATAGTGTAGGTTTCCCCTCACGCCTCGGCCTAGATGGGTTTTCTGGGTCAGGGTGTGACATGCACCACGTAGGTTCCAACAAATGATTTTGATGACTAAACCAATGATTTTGGCATGGGTAGAAAATTCTCTGACCGTCGCTCAAGTATAGCATTGTCTTCATTAGTGTCTTGGGTATCTTCATCCCCAAGGACTGGACCAGAGGGAGAGAATCCTAGTAGATAAGGAGGGGTGCCCACCAATTGCTTCGTTGTGCCGTCACCATCCAGGAGAGCAGAAATAAAGATGGAGGACCTAATATCATGTTTCTCCTGGAGAGAGAGATGAGCCGTTGTGTATGAGCCCTCTGAGATTTCCTCAGGAGGAGGCAGTTTCCCAGTGCCCATCGCTAGGCAGGCATTAGCGACAATATCAACCTCTTCCGCTTCCCTCGATGAGGGATGAGGATCTCCAACGAGGGAAGAAGAGGTAGGGAGATCGGAGGAGGAGAAGGGGAGCATGGCCAAGGGATTAGCAGGGGTAGATGGATCAGGGGCACAAGGATTGTGAGGAGGACTACCGTTTACGAGGGAGGGGTAAGCATCTGCGTCATGAGGGAGAGGAGGCTTTCGGGGATTAGATGTACAACCGGTAGTGGGACCCGTTGAAATGCTGGCGTGGCACAGGGTCTGACTAGGGTGGGGATCCCAGGCAAAGGCATAGGATGGGAAGTTTCTTTCATACTAGGTTCGGTAGGGAGAGGGATATGTGGGGATAAGGTTGCCAACTGGGAGGGAGGTTGGAAAGTGTTACACATGTCCCTAACACGGATGAGATTGGTGGAAGGTGGTTTGGTGGATGGTGGTTTGATAGAACAATAGAGAAGGGCAAAACTGCCACCAGAATCTGAGGCGCCGTGGTCAGGAGGAGAAAACTTGTTTGGGGGTTTCTCTCGAGGAGAGGCCTGTGCAAAAGATGATGGAAGGGAGGAAAAAGGGTGTGGTTCAAATCTTTGGGAAGCGGCAGCAATCCGCAACCCATCCTATCTGCAAGAGTAGGTAAGCTCCTCCCCTTATATGCTTGTCTGACAAGAGGTCCTCTCATAGGCTTTTTGCCTATCCCATCAGTAACCTTTCTCTCCTCCACCCTGTGTCACCATTGGGGCCACGTGACCACCGTCCAGCCCAGAGAGTCAGTGTGGAGTGGTGTGGCCTGAGGGGGAATGGTGGTCTCTGAAGGTCCAAGAGGGGGTTGATATTAGGCCTTATAAAAGAAACTCGATGAAGAAAACCTAGAGATGAGGAGTCTAATAAAATCGTATGCTTGTAAATGGATAGAGTATAAAATAAAGCAGGTATATGAAGGCCAAAAGATGAGTTAGAGAGATTGCACCGTATTTTTATATTTGTTGTTAATTGATGATTCCGTGGCCGGGGTTGTTCCCCCGTTGTAAAAATTGCGGTTGACGGCTGTGGACGTCGTTGTAATGCCAAAATTTCTATTGAATGTATTGTTGTTTGTTTACGGCCTCCTTCCCCTTCCATCTCCTCCAACTTCCTTACATCCAACCATTTTGGATTTTCAACACTCTTAATCTTCCTGAGGACGTTAGTCCTGAAGATTGGGCCTTTCTTATTGATTACTTTGGTTATGATGAGTTTCAGGTAATGCTTCACCTTTTCTTTTAAATTCTGCATTATGTTCTAATATTTTAAATACTAAATTAATCATGTGCATAATATGACTTCTCAAATAATACAGAAAGTTAGCAAACATAATGCTGAAAATAGATCAAAACTAGTTGTGAAGCACACATGTGGAACTAGATCTTATATAGAAGTGGAGAAATCAACAGTAAGATATATGATTTTTGCTTATTTGTTTTATGGATTATATCCAAATATATATTCTTTGCTTATTTGTTTGGTGTGAACTATATATAATAGAGAGATCCTATCACTGGGGAGAAGCCTAGAGTTGATTTATTTTTTTGATGAAGTATGGTTAAAACAACATACTAAGAAAAACAAAGAAGGAGAAGTGATATGGTCTGACATAAAATCCCAAGAGAATCATGTAAGTACACAATTATAAACCTTACTTGATCTTATTTGTATCGCTCAACGTCGTAATTGCGGCAATTGTTTATTTTAGGGAAAACTCAAAGATATTGTTAGTGAGCATACACAACTTGAAAGTGACCAGCAAATGAATGATGATGAAATTCGTTTGTACGTTCTTGGTGAGAAATCTGGGTACTTTCGTGGGAAAGGTGCTGAAGCACGTGCTGAAGTAGTTGATGAAGTGCGAGCGGAGCTGAAAAAAACTATGTAATTGGAACTTGAAAAGAGAATGCAAGCTCAGTTTGATAAGATGTTTCAAACACTCATGAGTTCATTTTTTAATGCTGCTAGCTCGCAATCATCACGGTGATAGGTAAATTTGTAATTGTATATTGTGATTGTAGTTGAAGTTATTTTTTATTGTAGTATTGATATTTATTTTTCCAAAGTAACATGCTTCATGATATGTTTTTGCAGGATCATAGATTGTTGCTCTTCTGCATTGGGATTGTTTTGCATTGAGATCCTAGAGCCTAATTTAGCAGAACTTTTAGCTCACTTTGTCATTTATTAGAAATTATGTAGTGAATTTATTTATGTTTTTTGGACTACTTTTGTTATGAACAATTTGATTAATAAAATTTTATTTGTAATGCTCTTTTTTTTATATTGAAT
Source organism: Narthecium ossifragum (assembly GCA_963920575.1). Classification (NCBI taxonomy): domain Eukaryota; kingdom Viridiplantae; phylum Streptophyta; class Magnoliopsida; order Dioscoreales; family Nartheciaceae; genus Narthecium; species Narthecium ossifragum. The sequence goes on from OY986973.1 coordinate 8,482,158, forward strand.
GTATGTCAATCGATAAGTTCATTAGATCAAAATTGTATGTACAATGTAACAGGTAGCTAGTCTATGATTTGTGGCAATGAAGATTGTCAATAATTTTCAGTTGTGATAACAATTATTGTCACTAACAAATGTAATTGTGACAATAATAATGTTTTGTCACTATTTATGATTTTTGTGACGATAAGAGTTGTCATTTAAACGTTTTTCATAACCAACATCACATTTGATAGTGACAACAATTGTCATCACTAACAAATATCTTTTGTGACAACAATTAATATTGTCACCGATAATATTATTAGTTACAACACTTGTTGTCACATACTAAAATTAGTGACGCGAATTAGTGTCAAGAAATCTAATATATATTTGTCACTAAATCCTTACCAGTGACGAGAGAAAAATATTGTCACAGAAAGAATTAGTTAGTGACAAGAATTTTGTCACTAATATTATCACTAATTCACACCTCATCCGATTTAGAACGAGTTATAGTGACAAGTGTATATACTATAGTGACCCCCCCAGTTGTCACTAAAAAAATAGTTATCAGTGACAAGACACAGTTGTCGTCACTAATGTATTAGCAACGGCCACACAAGCTACAACAGTTGTTGTCACTACCGTCGTCACTAAAGAATCTTTAGTAATGACAACTATGTTTGCAGTGACAACTTTGTGTCACTAAACATCCTTTTTCTTGTAGTGTTTGGTTCAACTACGAACCGCACATAGGGCCTACATATACATTATATATATATATATATATATATATATATATATATATATATAATGATTGAAAAAATGAATTTATGCAAACGGAGCTAATAACTTCAAATAGGCATAACTTTCAATCTAAACAACCAATTGACATGAAATTTAATATGCCATTTGTCCCAAAATTAGTTTAAACATGGAAAAGAAATTAGATGAAAACCTATAATTTTGATTTGAAATCAGATTTGATAAAAGGATCATAATTACTTCGAAAAATCCTTGGATTAAAGCCAAAACCTCCGGATCAATCTTAAAGGTCACTAGGATCAACATATCCATAAATCAAATCAATTGGATATCAATTTCCAACTTAATTTCGCAATTTTGACTCATTGCCCTGTTTCAACATAGTTCAGTAATCAATTCACTAAAACTCGTACCTAAGTCATAAAATTATGAAATTATTGGGTTTAGAAGCAGACTCAGAGATCTACAACTTACATCTTTAAGATCGACTGAGATTATGTACATACGAGGCTGTATTTAAGCTCAAACACATCAGTTTCATTTAAAACAGAAATCCGATAGAAATCCGGGAAAAAACTTACATGAATCCGACTTAAATTCAAATGAAATCACACCAAATTCCAATCAGTTTCTAAGAAAGCCTAGGAGAACAATCTAGCAAAGAGAAATCAAGAAAACGACAGTTCAATCAACCTAGAACACCTAAACAAAGGTTTAGTTTAAGAATCCTACCTCAACTCTCTAATCCTTGATTAATCCGAGCTAGGATGGCCTAGATCAGTTCCTCCCCTTGCTGCGGACACCTCCAAGCCATTGGAACAACCTCCCTTGCAAAACACTAGCAACGACTGAGAGAAGAAGGAAAGAAAGAAGAAATAGGGGATTCGCAGGTACTTATACCAGCCGTGTCCAATCGGTCGCTTAAAGCAGCGATCAGTCGGACTAGGTCGGTTCAACACCTGACACCTCAACATCGGTGTTGCCCTCGAGTCCGATCGGTCGCTCCAAGAGCCGACCGATCACACCTGAGCTGAAAGCTGTCCTAAAGACAAGCTTTCGCACCCGAGCTTGGATCTTCCAATCCCAAACTCGCCTAGGGTTCTAACAAGCACATTCGTCATTCATGGGGCCGTGTGTGCACTACACGGGTGTTAAACCAACCGACAATGCATAATTTACCAAATTGCCCTTGGGGTCCAAAAATAGCGATGTGATCAACCGATCGCAAACCAATGCCAACCAAGCCAAACGAACAAAACCATACTCTCAACCAAACACGGTCGGACCGGGTTGGAGGTACGGGACCTCACAGGCGGCGGCGGAGGTAGGTTTGGGGAGTGGTCGTCAGTGATGGAATAAGGGGAGTTGAGACCAGTGAATGGTGTAGGAAGATCAGGATGAGGTCAGGGATGAATTTGGTGGGTTTCGTAGGAGGTTTGGTAATGAGGGTTGGCCCGCGGCGGGGGGGGGGGGGGGGGGGGAGGGGGGGTTGGTGGCGGCTTGGGGACGAGCTGCCACAAGCCAATCCGAATCGGGATGATGACGTTTGGGTTCATAGTCGAGCTTGGGCGAGCCACGATCGAGCCGTGAACAGGCAAGGGTGTGGACGAGAGAGAAAATCGGAAAAGAAATGGGGAAAAATCAGGAAAAACCTGGGAGAGGGAAGGCCCGGGTAAAACATGGGCTCGGTGGCTTGGCGGAAGGTGGGTTTTTTTTTACTTTAGAGCCGAATCTAAAGGAGAGGATAGAGCCTAAACTAAGAAGAGGTCCTGACTAAAGATAGAGTACTGGATTGCCTCCCATCAAGCGCGTATTTTATATCTTTCACTAGACGCTCCCGAAACAAGATTTAGGAGGTCGAAGATTCCATATGAACAAATACATGGCCCGAAGAATAGTGAAGATATGCGGACATGCTTCATCTAGGAACAAAGGAACGTTCTTAGCAAACAAAGTGTGCACATGGCGAGAATGTTTGAAACGATCTTTGATCATTCACATAATCATTATATGAATTCACCATACAAGCTAGTTGTCCGATTTGTGTCTCTAAATTATTAATTGATTGAGTATGAGAATTAACGTCGGTTCTCGTCAAAATCATTTCACTTTTAAGCTCAATCATATTAGCATTCATGCTAGCAAGTATACTCATGATTGTGTTTAAAGTCGGGTCAGAGGGTGCTTGTGGATGATATTGCTGTTGAAAACTAGGTGTAAAATTTTAGGCCGATTTTTCTATAATCCATGGCCGAACGTTAGGAGGTCGATAGCCTTCGAATTACCAACTAGGGTATGTATGGTCTTTAAAATCCGGATTATAAGAGTAGGAATATAAATTGTAGGCCAGCTCTAAGAAACCATGTGTATCATTAGTGTAAGCAGGTGCATATGTCGATGGCGTGTAATAATCCCACAATGTATCACCCGGTGGCATATAATATTTGGCCATATATGCAAGATCACACAAACAAGGACCACACCAAAGATAAGAAATACAAACAGTGTGCTGGTCCAAGAGACGATTGTCGCATATTTGAGCGTTGGAGCGACTTGCAGAAGCATCTCAGACAGCTGATTATAATAATTCGGAGTTTAGAACAAACTTACCTGACTGCTCAATGCTGACTGATCGGTTAGGGGACCGACCGATCGCCCCATGCAGCGGGTTGCATGTCCAAGTCCAAGAAAATTCAATTCAACAGCTGTTAAAATCAAAAAAAATTTCAAAAAAATCCTAAAAAAAGAAAAATTGAGAAAGGTGAAAATAAGAAAGATAAAAACCTAACTAAGCAAAGAAAAAGAGTCAACAGAAAATCAATCAAACTATCAAAAGTAATTTCCGGCAATGGCACCAAAAATTGATGTGTTGTGAACATGTTGTTAAAATATCGCAAACTCAATCAAATATTAAATTTATAATCCTTATTCATTTACTACACTACTGGGTAAAATAGCCGTGAAGTTTAGAATCAATCCACAGGGAAAATGATGATAGAGATAATATCAATTCTCAAAACTCTTGATCTAAGCAAAAGAATCAAAGATAGATTTTAATTATCTAAACTAAATAAGAAAAAAAAATAAAGGATTGATTGGTTTGAATCAATGAAGTAGTCACTTAGGAATTACTTAACCCGCCCTTCTTTCCTTATTAGTTTTCTCTAGTTATCATCATGTTCATTTCTTTCAACATTATGTACCATATGGCTACAAGCTCGCATGAATCTCTAAAAGAAATATAATATTCCCAATGGTATAACCTATCTTTACTTGACATATGGCACAGGGTAACGTGGACCTCTCTATGGGAGAGACAACCAGATTTCTCAATGGGAGAAACCAAAAATCCTAACTTTCATTAATCATCAAAATTGCCTCTTACAAACCCTAAGTACTCCTTTTATAGGTTTAAGGACAGACCAGACCAACTCATACATGGACTCTGATATGAATTAACCTAATCCAAATACTAAACCCGAAATTTAAATATGAGAAAACCTATTAGAAATAGGAAATTTGCCAAAAATAGAAAGACCCGAACAAACTGCCTAAAAAGGAAAGTTTTTCACTAAAACTGAATTTTAAACCAAAGGAAAAGGAATTTGAAGATTCAGAGGTCAAGGTCATGGAGAGGTCTTCGACTGGTCGCACGCCCCGATCGGACACCCGGATCGAAAGTTATGCCCATCCGACGGTCGGGGTCGTCCTAAGATATGAGTCGAACGGATGGAGTCCGAACGCGTCCGGATCACCTCGGGAGCTACTCCGGATCGGACTCGGTCAGGTCCGGGCTTTGTCCTGCATCAACATAGATTGTCTTCTGTTCTACGATTACTTTAATTTATAAGGTTAACAAAGCTTGATTAACGGGCTAAAATATACATAATATATGACTTAACAGTACATCCGACGCTCTTTCAATTTGCGAGATGATCCTGTGGTTAAAGAGTTCAGGATCCTCACGGAGTTTTCTGTGGTCAGGAGTTCTCTGTGGTCACGGAGTTTTCTGTGGTCAGTTTTGTTGATTAGTCTGGGAGTTCGTAGTCCAGGATGAGTTGCCCTGTAGCTCTTTGGTTTTATTTGCTAAAAACAAATGAGGCTTTATCAAACAGTATGCAGCTAATTAATTGCAAGATATACAACATCCAAGATGAACACTAAGATCAATTGGGTTGGGGATCTTAGCTAAAATTCTGTACAGGAACATTTCGATACGGTGAAGGGATGTCCTCTGCCTCCCTCTTCGGCTGCACCCACCGGCCGTAGGCGTTGCACACCATCCCCTTGTTCGCCTGCTGATTCCAACACTCCGGAACGGTCAGCTCTTTCTTCAGCATACCACAAGCCTTGTTTACCAGGGCCACATCTCGCCGGGCACTTCGCCGAAACCCCGCGTCATTACTCTGGTAACCATCAACCAGATGCATGTAAGTCTCAAGACTATGGAACCCCGCCAGATCAATGCCTTGCTTTAAGAACGGCGACGACCTCACGTCGAGGCCCAGCTCGATCCCGACGTGTTTGTAGACCCAGTCGAGCTCCCCAGTGATGCTCTCCAGCTTCTTGATCCCTTCGTTGAACAAAAGCCCGGGCATCTTCGGCACGACGTCCTGTTTCACGACGACGCGCAGGGTCTTCACCTCCAGTTCTTCCAACCGGTGGCCGAAAGCCTCGTTGCCGACTCTCGGCGCTCCGAAGGATATGACGCTCACCGGAAGGTTGGGTATAGTCGAGGCAGCTTCGTAGGCGTTCAACAGAGCCAGCGCGCCGCCGAGGCTGTGGCCGGTGATGGTTAGGCTGACCTCTTCACCCTTCTCTCTGTAATAATTAACTAGCCTTCTTATCTCCTCCATGACTTGCTCCGAAGCGCTCGACTTGTTGTACCTCGTCGACTCGCTCTTAGACGTATAGATGCTAAGGAAACCATGCTCGACTCTGGCGTCGCCATGGCCTTCGCCGAGCGGTTCGAGCTTCCCCTGCACGTCCTCGAACCATTCGGCAGGTGCCACAGTGCCGCGCCACGCGACGACTATGTCTCGGCAGCCAATCCGGCGAGTTTCCACATCGTCGCTCACGGCGACGTAGCCCATCCAGTTGGAATCCTTGCTCCAGGTGTCGGCGTGGAAGGATCGCTCCATCCACCTGGGGAGCTCGACGTGCGACATGGCGTAGACGTACTTGGTCACGTTATAGTGGTGGCGCGACAGGCCGAGCTTTTCGAAGAGGCGGGGGCGGCCGTAGAGGCAGCTGCCGCAGAACTCGGAGAAGGGGTTGAAGTCGAAGGCATCGTAAGTAGCCTGAGCGAATTCGCCGTACTTGATGACCTCCCGACGAAGCCATGGATGAAGGGGACTAAGAAGCCGAGACCAATCTGCCCGGCCATGGATCTCGTCGTGCAGCGTGGTGATGTCCTCCACAGGAGAGTAGGCAGGGGTCTGCCGGCCGCAGGGCGTTGCCGCAGAGGCATCGGTCGATGAAGGGTTGGAGGATTTGCCGGAGAGGTTGAGGTGGACGAGATTGGAGAGGATGGGGGGGAGTTTGATACCGGAGTTGGATTTGGGTGGCGTTTCTATGGTGGTGGTGGCTGCGGTGGTGGCGGTGGTGGCGGTGGCGGCGAGGTGGCTGGCGTGGGGCCCTAGTAGGGAGCTCTTGATGGAAGTGGAGGCGAGAGGGAGGTGGCAGATGGTGGAAGAGGCTGCCATGGAATTGAAGGAGAGGAATGGAGATGGATCAGATCTCTTTGCAGGTTCAGTGCGCACTGTTGGTCTAACACTGAATGGAGGATGTGGGCTCAATATATAGATGGAGAAGAGGAGCAGAGGAAGCTGCTTGTCAAGTTCTAACATTGAATGGACTTTGACCAGTTCCAAATGTTCGACCAAGTCTTTAAACTCGAGCTGCAAGTGGTAGATTAAAACAGATTAATTTGATGACTGGCGACTTTGTATTTCGTTACGTCAAGAATCATGCAACTTATTAATAGGTTGGGAGTTCGTACTTTGATGTATGAAGAGAGGTATTGGAGGTTATGAGAGACATTTTAGATATAATTCTTTGGGTTTTATTCAGAGAGTATTAATTATCCTGGCCATTTAATTTACGCCTTATTTTTTGTTTTGTTCATAGAGTCAAAACACGTGGAAAAATAATTTGTGTTGCACTGCTCCATAGCAGCTGGTGATGGGGGAGGGAGGTTTTGGGATGGTAGGTTTTTAGAGGCTTTTTGGGTCGTCCCCTCGCGATCGGGGGTACACGATGAACGGCATGTACATCGGTGGACCCTTACCCTTCAATCAGTAGACCCCTATCGATCTTATCATCTAATCCATCGGTAGTGTTCTACTGATTACCGATTGATTAGATCAATCATCAGATCCGTAGAACACTACCGATTGATTGATGTAATCCATCGGTAGCGTTATACCGATGAATTAGATCACTCAATCGGTAGACATCTACCGATTGAGCCAATGTGCAGCGTACATGGCCAGACACTCTACAACTCTTAGCCCCCGTTTGGTTCAGGATAATCCCTTTATTCTCTATTTTATCCTCAAACACCAAAATCCCTTATCCCTAATTAACCCAAGGAATCATTACTGATTTATTTTCACTTTTCAATCATTACTCATCAATCCTGTTTGGTTTGGGGATCGGGGGATAACCCCTTATGTCATCTTTTACCCCCAAACATAATGGAGATAGCAAAATAGGGATAAAGTGGGTTATCCCAAAAAATGGGGATATAACTTATCCAATCCCCATTTAACTCTACTCTAATTTCTATCCTCATTTCTATCCCACCGAGTAAAAAAAATATTTTGACGTTTCAAGTAAGGCAAGATATAAAAATATTTATTTCAGAATTGCCCCCATGTGGAGCATGGCATGGCATGGTGACGTGGTATAATCATACACATTAATGCATCCCCATACGGGCCCACTTATATTAATATAATAATATTAATTTAATATATATTATTAAAATAATACTTTTTTTTACCTGATGTGGATCAATCATGGTACGACACATGGCATATGGGACCCACTTACATTAATATTTTGTTATAATGATATATTATTAATATTATTTAATACAGTACACGTAAGAAAATGTTTCTACGCGCGTAGACTTTTTTATGCGCTTCCAAAACACGCTCGTAAATATTTTTGTGAACTGATAAAATATTTTACACACATGATAACATTTTTTGTGCGTGCTTGTTTTTCTACGTGCAAACATTTTCGTGAGCACATAAACATTTTTGTATACATTTTTATGAGCGTATAAAAATTTTTGCGCACGTAGAAACATTTCATTGTGCGTAGTGTATTAAATAATATTATTAATATATTATTATAATAAAATATTAATATAAGTGGGTCCCGCATATCACGTGTCATATCATGATTGGTCCACGTCATGTAAAAATTATTTATTTTATATTACTTTTAATAATATATTAAAATAATAATATTTTATTAATATAAGTTGGTCTGCATGGGAGATGTATTTTATACCATGATTGGCATGGGTAATATGGTCATAAAAGTCTTATTCTGCAAAAATTCAAGGATGGGTTCTGATATGCCAAAAGCAAATATAAAGGGTCCAAATCCGTAAAAATATTCTAATAAAAAATTACAATTCCTACCATTATTCTGTCACCTACAACCAAACATCATTTTATTATTCAAAACAATTATTACACATTTATTTATGTTTTTTCAACCAAACATGAAAAATAAAATAGCTTTATTCTCGTGGATTATGTCGATTTTTCTAAGTTCGGAATCACTTAATCTAGAATAGCCTGTCCCATTACTGAACGCCAGAGCACGCGTACACACTGACCAGAGTATTGGGCACAGGGGACAACGAGACAAGACCACATGCGTTGGCAGTACATAATTGTTAGCTGTGTCAGAAATATTTGTAGGTTATTTATTTGTTGACAAATTCCGTACATATGGAAGTATTTTTGCACCAATATATCAACTGGGTCTAAAATAATGCTACAAAATAAAAAAATGAAATGCTAACTGGCAACTCATTTGAAGTATATTAATTTGCCAAGTCAAGTAGCTGTAGGTCAAAGATTTAGACGAGTTAGCCATTGTCAACAATCAAGAACCACACCTCCATGTAGTGTTCCCACTTGTGGTCAACAAATACATGCATGTTTTTTTTTTTTTTTGAAAAGATAAGCCCGAAGGCTAACTACAGTAAACTAAACAACCTCTCAGATTCCTAGATCAACCTCCAAATGAGGCTGCCCAGTTACAAGTAAGTCCACCTCCCGTGGCTGTCTAGCAACAAAATCTGCTCGTTGATTATCCTCCAGTGGAATATACTGCACCTGAAAATGTCGGAACCGACCGGCAATCCACCAAATCTCCTGCATGAGACACAAAACATTTCCAACCCCAGGGAAACGCCCCAGAATCAGTCTCACCGCCTCCATAGAATCACTCTCAATTACTAGTGATGTTATACCTCTTCAAACAGATTCCTCCATCGCCATTTTAATTGCCGACAGCTCTCCAAAAAGAACTGCCTCTTCCCCAAACTCCAACATCCCTGATGTCGACCAAACTATATTATCATCCTCGTCAACACATACAGCCCCCATACCTGTCATAAAACCATCAGTACCCACAGATGCATCCACCTGGACTCGGGCACCAAGTAACGATGAAGCTCCATCCCTAGCAGCTGGTACAACTGCCCCGTGCACAAGGAGATACTCACGAGCCAACCAACGGATTCGTCTGCTAATATCAACAACATGATCTTGTTCATCCTCATATAACAGCAAACACCTTGATTTCCATAAACACCAAAGGGTATAGGCAATCACCGTCTTCATCTTCTTCAACTCTGGGTCTCTCCTCCCTCTCCCCAACATACTAAAGCATTGATCCAGGTTCCAACCTGACAGATCTATCATCCGCGTCCCCCTAAACACCTCCTCTCAAGTTGCCCTTGCAAAAGGACATTCAAAGAGCATATGTTCTATAGTCTCCTCTGCCCCTCTACATCTCCGGCAGTCCTTCTCCCCTGTCAAACAAATATTCCATAGAAAACCCAACGTTGGAAGCTTATAGTGCGCCAAACGCCAGAGGAAATGGCATACCTGTGGACCAGCCGGCGCTCGCCAAACTCTCCACCACCAACGATGCAGATCACCTAAAACAGAGCCCATCGGCCGCCGAGCTTCCAGAAACCGGTAACAAGACCCAGTCGTGATTCTACCCTCAAGTCCCCCCAACCATCGCCATGTATCAACTTCATCATTTATACCCACCGGAACTGCTACCACCCTCTCTATCAACTCCGGCGGCAAGAACGACTCCAGCGCCACCAAGTTCCAGCACCCGTCCGAATCCAGCAGATCCCCCACACGTGCTTCCAATGACTCCGGATGCATCACCATTGGGCAAGGAAGGCGATTAAGGGGAGTCTCACCTACCCACCAGTCCTCCATCACATTGATCCTACTCCCTCGAGAAGGCACCCATCGTATCCCCTGTTTCAGCAACATCGCCGCCCGACCCACTGACCGCCAAAGGGGAGAAACTCCAGTAGACAGAGGCAGAGTAGGTAGTCTTCCTTCCCACTGGTATTTGCCTCTAACAACAAGGGACCAAGCCGTCCGTTTATCCTCCAGCAAATCCGCCGCACGTCTCATCCTCATTGCAGTTTGCCAGAGACATAAATCCTTCAACCCAAGGCCGCCCATGGTCTTATGCATGCACACCTTCTCCCATGAGACCACAGACGCACCACTCCTTCTTCCCTGCCACAGAAAGCTCCGGACAAATTTATCAATCTTCCTCAATACACAGACCGGGACAGGTCTTGCCATCATCTGGAACACCGGAATAGCTTGAAGTACAGACTGTGCCATCACCGCTTTCCCCGCTCCAGACAAACGCTGCCCAGCACCTCTCAAAATCCTGTCCTGTATCGCCTCCAATATAAAATTATAATGATGAGCAAGAATACGAGAGGTATCCAGAGGTATACCAAGATAACGCCAAGGGCCTTTCTTCTCAACCATACCAAGTAGACGGACGATGCGAGTACGCCTTCGAGGAGAAGTCACCTTCGAAAACTTCACACTGGATTTACTGGGATTCATCTCCAACCTTGACAAATTTTTGAACCATTTCAGAACCGTGAGTAGCTTTCGAACTTCCAGCGACGAAGCTTTAGTGAAGAAAAGACAGTCATCTGCATACAACAGGTGACTGATCCTGAACTCCGTACGTGGAAAATTCATACCAGCACATGTCATCAATGGTACTTTAAGAAGCCTGGTGAGAACCTCCTGACAGATGATAAAAAGATATGGCGATAGAGGATCACCTTGCCTGAGACCTCTCTGGGAAGGAAAATACCCACATATCCGTCCATTCAGAATTAACGAAAATTTTGCAGTTGTAACACATTGCATTACCCAAGAAATCCACATATCCGGAAACTCCATAGCTTGCAACACACGTCGAAGAAATTCCCAACTAACAGAATCATATGCAGATTGAAGATCAACCTTAACAGCCATAAAGGGATCATGTTTCGGAGCCCGATGGATAGAATGCAAAATCTCCTGGGCCGCCCCCAAATTATCAAATATCGACCTTCCAGAGATGAAAGCCGATTTCTCAATGCTAATGAGTTCCCCCAGTAAGGGTTTCAGTCGATTCACCAGTAATGTAGTAATCAATTTGTACCCCGTATTGCACAGACTTATTGGTCTGAACTCCTTGACCCTTCGAGGATTCTTCACCTTTGGAATAATAGAGATAAAAGTATCATTCCAGTGATTTGGGAGAATACCTGTACGAAAAAACCCAAAAATCATCTGAGTGATATCGGATCCAATAATATCCCAATATTCTCTGTAGAATTCCACTGGTAGCCCATCCGGTCTTGGACACTTCTCAGATCCCATCTGCTTCAATGCAGCCCGGATTTCCTCCACAGTTGGTTCCTCCACAAGCCGCACCCTATCCTCCTGGGAAATTCGTGGTAGCTCAGGGAGAGTCAACCCATTCCTAGCTTGTCGTCGAGACCAGAGCTTCCGGAAATAAGAAAGGAAAACCTCACTCACCGCCTTTTGATCAGAGACTACTGACCCTACCTCATCCAGCACCTCCCCAACCATAGATCTATTCCCTCTAGGCTTCGCCATCGAATGGAAATAATGGGAATTCCTGTCCCCCTCCTCCACCCACTGTGACCGCTTGTGTTGAGCTACATACCGATCATGCTGCAGTAATAGAGCAACATGCTTGTTCTCTAGGGATCTTAACTTGCATTCCTCCTCATAAGAAAGGCCCACCTCCTCCTCTTGCAAATATAGGCTATGTATATGCTGCAGAAGAACCTGATTCGAATTAAAGAGATCAAAGTCATCACGCCTGTTCCATGACTTTACAGTATTCTTTATCTCCTTCAGTCTGCCTGTGAGCTGGTATTGTAGAGATCCCCTCCTTTGTCGATTCCAAGCATGCCGTACAGTAGAACGGAAGGCCGAGAGGGGCAACCAAAACTGTTGGAGACGGAAAGGAGTCGCACCAGACAAAACCTGCTCAGGAGAGAGGGATAAAAGCAAAGGTCGATGATCAGAACCCATGAATGTCAAATGCTTAATAAATGCTCCTGGGAACCAGTCTCGCCACGAAGCATTACACAAGGCACGATCCAGACGTTCAAGTAATCTGCGTCTTCCAATAGATTTGTTTGAATAGGTATAGGTTGGTCCCCTAAAGCCCAAATCAATAAGACCTCGCCTCGAAATGAGTTGTAAGAAATCCTCCGCAGACCTTCGATAAGCGAAGGGAACACATCCCCGCTTCTCTGAAGGAGCTAACACAACATTAAAATCTCCCAACATAAGATGCGGCCAACCCCAGCTACTAACTCTCTCCAACTCTTCCCAAAGACACCGTCGCCCTTGCCATGTCCTTGCTGCATATATTGCAGACACAAACCACTGTCCCGAGTCTTCAGAGGTGACCACCCCATGCAACGCCTGATCAGAAAATTGGAGAAAGGAAACGTCCCCCATGCTATCTCGCCACACAGCAAGAATACCACCATGTCTACCTCGGCTCGGCAGCAAAAAAACATGCCATCCCACTCCTAGCTTTTGTTGGATGATAGACAGATGCTCCTCCACTATCACCACTTCCAATAAAAAACACATATCCAAGTTAAATTCAGAAAGTACCCGTTTACACGTACTCGCCGCCCTCTTCGGCCCCAACTGATGAACGTTCCAGGCCATAATACGCATCATAAAACCACAGTTTGTGAGGAAGTGCCCGCTTCCTGGGTTTCAACACGACTCCGCTTCGACCTCCCATTTCCTGTGCTGAGGACCATCTGCATACTCCCATCTCCCATTGGTGCATCCGCTATTCTTGATGGTGTGAACCCAGGAGGCCACGGTGGTGTCTCACCAAAAAGAGCTTGTTTCAGGTTCTGCAATCCCTCCACATGGAACGACTCCAGCTTCTCTTTCGACAGCTGACTTCTCTGCTTCACCGCCTTCTTTGCTGCTCCATCTTGTTGGTAACCCTTAGGAACTACAAGAGGCCCCGGCCTGGTAGGACCTCCCCTCTCCCTACGATACCACCCTATTTCATGCGGGGATAAATCAGCAATTTCTTCATCAGTTAGTTGAGTACTCTGTCCAGCATTTTGCAGCACCACGAATCTGTTAGACGATTTCAAAACCTCATCATCCGATCTGCCCCGACGTTGCTGATGTGCAGAGTCAGTCCCCTATTTTACTGGGTAAGCCCTCTGTACTTTGGCTGAGTTAGTTGCAGAGCTTAGACCCTCAATCTTCTTATTCCGACCCAACCCAGGCTTTTCCTTAAACACAGCCGTTCTGTTAGCAGAAAATGTGAACCCCACTCCAGGTGCAACAGAAGCGCCACCATCAACGCGCTCTGATCCTTCTCGCGTATGAGACAGATTTGAAACAGATCCTCCTACCATATCAGCATTCTCCTCCATATCAACCTGATTCAAACCGTCCAGGATCCCGGAATCACCGCGCGTAAACATATGCTGTGATTTCGGTTTCCAAACAGCACCCGCAGCAGTTCCTCTCCGGCCATCCCCAGCCTCCGTTCTCACCTTCGGCAGCACCCTGGCCCGTCCCCATCTTCTTCTTGATTGAACTGTTTGCCAACCTCCCAAAGCATTCTGCTTATCATCCACCCGAGCTACATTTCTGTCCGTCTGAGCAGAAAACAGGGGCTCCCCACCATTGTAGATTGGGGTCTGTGATACTCCTTCATTATGCTGTTCCTCCTCCCCCACCGTACTCCTCTTACAATATTGAGAACGATGACCCAAACATCCACACTTCTCACACAAAATGGCATTTTCATAAACCAGAGACTGGTTGAAGGACTGCATGACCCCCTCAACATCAAGAAACTTCACTGGTATGGACTTAGGTACCGGGGTCGCAATATCCACCTCAATGCAAACCCTAGCATATCGACCTCGCTCAAGAAACTTTGTAGGAGCATCAATAGCAACAGGGCGTCCAATAGTTGAAGAAATAATCAACAAAGGTTCTCTCTCACTTAGGTCATTAGGAAGCTCCGGCATACGAATCCACACAAGCACCTTATTGAAGTCAGCCTCCTGAGGACGAAAACATGGACGCCAACGGATCAGAGACAGTTTTTCCATCAACAGTCCATGGACATCCCCTTAACACCTTCAACACATCACCCTCATTAGCAAACTTGAAAACAAAGACTCCATGAGCTCTGTCCGTAACTAGGAATGGTTCAGATGTCTTCCACATATAGGCCAGCCTCCTTCTCAGAAAATCCAATCCAACTCTACCTCCAAAGAACCGTCCGAATAAAGAGAACTCCCACTTCTTTTGGCAGCGAGCAAGCACATCCGGCGGGATGAAAACCTCTCCCTGTGAAGATTTCTCCAAACTCCTGAACTCTTCTTCCCCTACCAGCGAGCTCTCCAACTCGCCGCCCGCCACCACCATTGCCCAAGAAATCGGTGCATCATCACGACCTTCCTCTACACATTCTGGGGGGTCCCCTCCTTCGTTCTCCCTAGGACCATCGCTCTCTACTTCCATCGCTCTCAATCCTCTTCTAAAAGCTCCAAGTTTTTTAAATCTATATTGCTTCATACATGCATGTCGATGTGTTGAATGTTGTAGTCTGTTATTTTCTGGTTTTTTTTTCCGTTTGCGTTGCTCGGTACATAAGGGCCGAGTTCTATTTATCCCAGTAACAAACGCTTCTCTTTTACAACTATAACGATTTAATCTGATTTGAATTATTAGTTAAAATTTAAATAAATTTATATCGAAACTAGATTTTTGAATGAAATTCAAACAGATCTAATCATTTATATAATGATATAAGAAAAATAATGACACGAGCTAAACGTAACTCACGAGGGCGAGCTAGAAACTCCTTTCACAAATCCAAGGCTCACCCAAATCAACGATCATATCTACAATGTGTTGTCCAGTTGCCACAGACTATAATCTTTATATTTTATAAATTTCTTTGTCCTTTTGCGTCGTATATGCATAATACTCAAGTCTCTTGTTGTGGAAAAAAATTATAGATGGCTACCCGCTTTCTTATCTTTTATCATTTTTCATGTTAAAAAGGATGGATGTTTATCCGAGTTGGTTGGGACTTCTAATGCATTCAATAGAACTAACGTTTTAATACTATTAGAAATCTTCTTATATTAATTCTCAAAGTTCATCAATTAAAGAGTTAGCTTGATCCTAAGATTAAAATAATTTGGTTAAGCACCTTTAAATCAAGAGAACAAGCAAAGTTATCAAAATTTCAAATATGACAGATAACTTATTTGCTAGAACTTATTGGACTCGTTAAGGTGTTTTTTTTTTTTTGACAAGAAGAGCCTGGGGCTTACAAAAGCATAAATAGAAGAAGAAACCAAAAACTACAGGGGAGAGGGGACATCCACAGGAGGTGGGGTGGCAGATTCCACAGTCCAGAGAAGGGTGCTCGAACTACCCAACCCGATTCTGGCTAGAGAATCCGCGACCCCGTTAGAGTCCCTCGGGATATAGACAAAAAGTATCTCCGCAAACAACCCGGCTTCACCAAAAATACCCTGAGCACTAGGTAAATTGCCTTATGGCCATCTTCTCCTTCCACTGAGACAGTCGACGACATCGCGGGAGTCTAATTCAAACATATCTTTCCTAACACCCAAATCCCAGACGATCTTAAAACCAAACCGGAATGCTGTCAGTTCTGCATCAAATACATCACAGGTAGGGGGTGCAGAAGCTGTCATCCATACAACCATCCCTTGCTCATCAATTCCCATGGCTCCTAGACTGACAGTAGCATCCGTGCGAACCGTGAACAGCCTGCTTTGGTAAAACCGAATACACGCTCCACCCTTGACTTTCAATCTCCATTCCATTGCCAACCAACTCGCGGATTTAGCCGTGGTGAGGGGAGATGGTCCGTCACCGTCGAACGTCCACTTGTTTCTCGCCTTCCAGATCTACCAAAGATCGTAGCCAACTCTGGATTTCTGTATAGTAGCCTCTTCTGTTGGTGTCGATTTCTGAATGATCTCCCGATAGAGTCGCCATCCCTCTGATCTGCAGAACTGTTCATCCATCCTAAAGATGAATCTCCAGGTCACTTGTGATGTTGGACAATCAAAGAACAAATGCTCTGTTAATTCAACGAAAGCAAAGCACCGTCGGCATGTAGGATCCAACCTAACCCCCACTCTCACCAGGCTTTCAAGCGAAGCAATTTTCCCATACATCAAGCGCCAAAGAAAATTCTTCACCCTCGGCCCAAAGGGCCTTCTTCAGATACCGTCCCATTGAACCATATTAGGAGAGAATATCTGATTTCTCTTAGAGGTGGAAAAAAGCCATAAGAATGCAGATTTCGTGGAGAACTTACCACTGGCGGTAGCAGTCCACTTCGCAAGATCACCTCGATTGTCCGATGGGATTGGCATCCCTAGGATCTGTAAGGAGATGCTTTCCAGGAAGAGCCTCCTGATCAAGCGGCTCCTCCAATTGCCATTATTGCATATCAATTTCCCAACAGTCAGACTATAGGAGTATCGGCTAATGTTGAAGAAAGTTGGCTTTTTATCAATTGGCAAATCGAGAGTCCACCAGTCCTGAAAAACAAAAACCTTGTTGAATCTCCCAGGTGACCAAAAAGTAGATGAACAGAGATCCTAGATGGCCTTGCAGGTTCCTTGTGATGAGTGCATGAAAGTGCACTCTGAACATGACTAAGAGCAGCTTATTTGCTTAGTTTTCATGATTAATATAGATGATTTTGTCTGTATATGTTGCTTCACAAAGTTATTTATATTATGCAGGAAATTGAAGCAAAGATGGGTCTTTAATGAGAAAACTGTACCTTCTCAGAAGAAACCAGTTGATATATCATATATGGTTGGAAAGCTCTGGAAGTCTAGTTTCCAGAAGTTTTTACGGTTCGTGATTTGGAGTTTCCTATAGGAAGATATACTATTTTGAGTACGAGAGATGCAGACAAAGCAGTTACGGAAGAAGAAGATTGATTTGATGCTCAAAGGATCGATCCTTTCTCATCCACGGATCGATCATTTTATGCTACAAAGAGTTGACAGAGAGCTAGTTTCTAGAAGATCGATCATTTCCCCCATGAAGATCGATCTTAGTCGGGGCGACCCAAATTACACCAAATGAGGAGAAATACAGTTTCGTCGACTGGTAGGAAAATATTCGTAACATATTCTCTGGAAGTCCAAATATTCTGAAATTTGAATACATGATAGATGGCTCAGATATCTACAACTTTTATGTTGGACATTTAGTGAGATTCTGGATGGTGTGATAGCAGATTGGAAGAATAGATGAAGTTAGACAGCTGGAAAACTGTTCTATCGAAGCTGAGGAGAATATTCGTCAAATATTCTATATAACTCAGAATATTGCGAAATCGTCGGGATCTGGTAGAAGACTTCCAAATATACAACTTTCATGTTGAGCAAGTTTCCAAATTCCGGCTGGATTAGACCCAACTGTGACCGGAATAGGGCTGCCTTCAGGAAATCCGAGTCCAACTCAACTAAAACCCTAATTTCGGGGTTCCCCTATATATATGCTTATTTAATCCGAAATTTGGGAGGTCCCAAGGGGGTTTTCTACAGAGCTTTGGAGGGGAGAAAAGCAAAGGAGGAAGATGAAGAAATCTCCATCCATGGCCGAGTAATCCGCGAGCATGACGGACGGATGATCTAGCGAGGACTAGGGCTTCTTCTCCAACGATGGTTCATAGTTTCAATCTTTATTGTTAAACTCTTTCCTATGTATTGAATCTTCAAAGATTATTTTTAAATTATAGGTTTCTATGTGGATGATTAATATTATGAATCCAGTCATGCTTCTTTCATGATCTTATAATCCCATAGTTATCTCCTTTGATTCTCCTACCGAGTCTCACGAGACCTTTGCTATGCATTGCTCGTAGTGACAACTGGTATTGTGTATTCTTATGGATCTAGTAAGACAAGGTTGGAGCTCTATCCCGTGAAATCTTTGCTATGCATTGCCAATTGTGAGAGTTGGTATTGTGTATTCTTAGAGATCCGGTTAGATAGAGTTAGGACTTTGTCCCGATGAACTTTTGCTATATGTTGCCTGTAGTGACAGCTGGTATCATATATTCTTAAGTTTGGATTGAATGAAGTTAGAATTATAATAAGGAAGAATCAATCGTAGGAAGAGACATCTATATATTTTGTTAGGTTTATAATTTCATATCTCCCAGTTAAGGTGATTGGGATGTGAATCCCTTAACTGAGTTTCATATGAACCATTGAGAAGAGAAGAACCTAAATCCGAGTGAAGTGATTCCTGAAGGCTAGCCTTATCAAAATCCTGATATCTCTAGTTAACCTTACATTATCATTAAATCCTTTGATCTAATTTAGTTAATTCTCAAGTTCTCGTTTGTCTTCAATTGATTGTTATTTGTGTTTTGGATATTTTCTGCTTGTCTCTCTGTGGGTTCGACCTCTCTTATGTTGTACTGCACCGCGACCGCTGTGCGTGACACATTTGAGCGACATCACCTTGCCAAGCCGAGGACGCTAGAGTAGAAGGTCTGTTTGGAGGCAAGATATTCCTCCATCTATACTTGGCGAACACCACTTGTCTCCATAATGAGTTGTCAGGCGGCAATAGCTTCGCAACATGACCCATTTGCAGCGCACGCTGCCAAGTAGGGAGGTGGCGGAACCCCAAACCAGCGTCTTCATGTTGACTACAAACCAGATCCCACTGGACTACCGAAAACGCATACACCTGTCCGTTGATAATGAATGAGAATGAGGGTGTTGAGATGCATGACAGAACCCATCCGATCCATCATTCTTGAAATTCCATGCTTCTAAGCATGTCTTCAATGAATCTCCATCTAACTGTGTCGCATGCCGAGCGTACATCCAATTTGATTGCCATAAGGGGTTCAATTCTCCTCGCTTTCACCATTGAATGCATTAGCTCCTGTTCAATTGCTACATTGTCATGAATACAGCGCCCTTCGACAAACGCCGATTGTTCCTTCTCGACAATCTCCGGCAGAAGAGCCCTCAATCTTTGAACTAGAATTGTGGATACAATCTTATAGATTGTATTGCAGAGGCTTATGGGACTAAAATCTTTGATGCGCCTAGGATTACTGCACTTGGGGATCATGGAGATGAAAGTGCAGTTCCATGCCGTCGGCATAGAATCAGTCCTGAAGAAGCCCAATACAGCCGCTGAGACCTCTATTCCGACGATGTGCCAGAAAGACGAGAAAAATTCCGCCGTGAATCCGTCTGGACCGGGGCAGTGGTTGGAACCCAAAGACTTAACTGCTTCCACAATCTTTTCTTGGGAAACATCCACATCAAGAGCAGCAGCCCATTTAGTCGGTATTTCAGGGAGAGAGAGAGCCAAGGGAACCCCAAGTATTCATCATTGTCACTCCAGAGATCTGAATAGTGTTGCGAGAAGTCCCGACCCATTTCAACTGAAGACTCAAGCATGTTGCCATCCTCCAATTCGAGTTCACGAATAGGAGACCGATGTTGAGTTTTGTTGACGATGTTATGAAACATTGCAGAATTCATATCTCCATGCTTGATCCAAGAGTACCTACTGGCATGCGCGTGTGTAACATCTTGCCAGCGGTACAGAGCTTCCACCATGTTCTGCATTGATCTGAATGCTTGTTGGTCGGCAATAGGAATTTCCCCCTCATCTTTATGTGTCTATAGCTCCTCTAGGTAGTTGATGGCGAGACGAGTTCGAGTGGCAATGCCCTGTTCCTCATGGATACTACATTTCTTTACATCTGACTTCAACAATAACAGCCAGCCTTGAAGAACATATCTAGCAGGTCCTCTATGTTGAACTTACCAAATTCGGTTCACAAAGGAAATGAAAGCCGGGGAAGAGAGGAACTTGATTCTCAACCAAAATAGGCTTGCAGTGTTGTTCATCGTCATCGCTCTCCCTGCCAATGCCGGGGGACAGTGGTCGGAACCAACTCGAGGCAGGTGTCTAATCTCAACAATTGGGAATCGATGGCACTAGGAAATGTTCCCCATGGCACGATCCAATCTCTTCGAAATTCTTGTACTCCCATATCGCTCATTGCACCATGTGAAGGATGAACCCACAAAACCGAGATCTGAGAGGCCGTTTCTGATCATGAAGTTCAGAAACTCCATCACCCCACGCGAGTAGGAAAATGGGTTGCCTCCGTGTTTCTCCTCAACCGAGATGGACACATTGAAATCCCCGGCCACGATATGTGGGAGATTAATATGAGAGAGCCGGGAAACAGAGTTCCACATCACCCGCCGCTCTCGAGAATTCCGAGCAGCATATACGATGGACACCATCCATTGGCCTTCATACGAAGAAGAGATGAAGCCATGAATCGCCTGCGAAGAACTAGCCCAAGTCATCAACCCATACTCCCTGCGCCAGACTTCTAGTATACCCCCTTTCCTTCCATTAGGCGTGAACCGAAGTTAAGTGTATCTTCTTCCTGCATCATCACATCCAGCGGGAACAAAAATTGTAGATTCCTATCGTAGAACAGCCGCCGACTTGTGAAGAAAGTACATCGATGGCCTGCACTGTGAGGACCCTTTCATTTTCTGTTGATTTGGTTCCGCGTCGGGTACGATCGGATGATCGTATGGCTGTTTTCGACCCCAAGAGCAATTTGGTAAAGTTGCCCCTGGTGGTCAGTTTCACACCCGCGTTACACACACTGCATTGGATTGATGTATGTGATTGATTAGGACCTTAAGTGTGCCTCCGATCGAAAGATCGGAGCTCGATCGGGAAAGATTGAATCGGACGGCATAGATCAAATCCTGGTCTCTATAAATACCCTGACTTTCTCTCTCTTTCCTTGTTTTCTTCTTCTCCTGTCGTTGTCTCCCTTTCTCTCTCATGTCGGCTGAGCTAGGGCTTCGGGTCGCGATCTTCGAGGAGCGGATCTTGGCGATCAAGCTTGGAGGATTCGTGGAGTAGATGCCCTACTTGTTCAAGTATGTGTTTCTACCCCGATCGTGTGGTCGGGTTCACCTAGGATAGGTTTATTGTGTTTTTGATATAGTTGTGCATGGTAGAATGTTGTGTAACTTAATACGTTGGTGCTATGGCTTGCATAGAGTTCTTCTACCAGTTGGTTTCATATTTTATCGGACGATTCTCATTTTATCGCTGGTTTGCGGGTTTTTGACCGTTTAGACCTAGATTTGAGTTTTAACCGTCAAAATCATGTTTTCGTCGTATCAATAGCTTCCCCATCTTTTATTACGTGTGTCTACAAAGTTTCATCGATTTCCGATAAGCTTTGGTAGATCAAATCCAAGAAATTGGATTTCTGGAACTGTTCTTAGGAACTGTGCACTAGGCCTGACGGTCGACCGTCGGATCGACTGTCAAGTGTTGGAACGTTTCATCTTGGCCTCACGGTTGACCGTCGGATTCACATCGACCATGAGGCTCTGCCTCGTTTTGGGTCTCCCAGGGTCGATGTTCCGATCGACCGTGGGACCTTGTCTTTTTCCCACCCGACTTTACAGTCGACCGTCGCATCGACCGTGAGGCTCTGTCCCATTTTTTGGTTCCCAGGGTCGATATCCCGATCGACCGTCACCCTTAAGCTTTTCCCATTTTTTTGGCCTCACGGTCGACCGTCGCATCGACCATGAGCCCCTGAACAGTGTTTTCTAGCTTCCTTTGATTGGCTTTTCATTCATGATAGATACCCAATCTTGTTAGGAAGCATGCATGCTGTTATCACGGGATTTTCAATGGATTTCTATTGAGATTGGGAATTGGATTGTGCGTCTACCCTTTTTGGCGGATTTATGGGTTGACTTGCATTTAAATACCTAGTTGGATGGTAAACTTAAATGCTTCTTGTTGCTTAGCCGTTTGCTTGCTATGAGTGCTAGCTTACGTTTTATCGTGGAACCTTAGCCCATTTCCGGCGTGTACCGAGGGCTATTCTATAATTGTTAAACCCATAATTGTTGTTGTGACATATAGAGACATCTAGGTTAGATGCTTGCATAGGTTCATGCATTGTATGCATTATAGGCATATCAGGTTAGGCGGGGCGATGGGTTGAGCGTCCATCCGAGGCTCTCGGGTAGCTCGGATCTACCTCTAGGACCGTGACTGGGTAGCAAGGACTAGGGCGTGATTGTTTTGCAAAATCTTTGTATTCTCGAGGATGGGTCTAGTTGGCTACTATCTGTTGTTTGAGGTGTAGAGGTCGCCCAGAGTTCTCGTCTCATGCCCAGTATCAGTGTTAAGGGAAGTTACGTGCTGCCCTGGGTCCTACCCCTTGTTGTTTAGCGCTGGGCGCTTGGTGCTTGAGAGGGACGGCTGTTGACAGTTGAGGTCACAGAGCGCGTGCCCTGGGGTAGGCGGTGGACGTAATGTGAGTTTCCCTTAGAGGTGAGACAGAACCCGAGACTTTGTAGTTTCCCTTCTTTCCTGTGCGACGTAGAGCAGAGTATAACCCTACTGAGCTTTTTACTCACTCCTACCCGGGTTACGTTTGCAGGTGCAGGTGTCGGCTCTTCCTTTGTGGGTTCAGCTGGATCCGGTCTTGGCGGCACGTCGACTTCCGAAGGAGCTTGAGGTCGTGGAGGGGCATATTTACCTTTTTGGCAACTTTTTGGTTGTAGTTACCTTCGAGGATGATGTTTTATGAAATCTTGTTCCCTCTTTTGATTGAGTCTTATTCCACAATGTAATATTTAGTTTTACCCTTATGCCCTTGGAAGTCTTAAGTTCAAATTAATCCTGCTTTGTGTATGTATCGCATCGTATGGATGTGAATAGTATAGGTTTCCCCTCACGCCTCGCCCTAGATGGGTTTTCTGGGTCAGGGTGTGACATGCACCACGTAGGTTCCAGCAAATGATTTTGATGACTAAACCAATAATTGTGGCCTGGGTAGAAAATTCTCTGACCGTCGCTCAAGTATAGCATCGTCTTCATTAGTGTCTTGGGTATCTTCATCCCCAAGGACTGGACCGGAGGGAGAGAATCCTAGTGGATAAGGAGGGGTGCCAACCAATTGCTTCGTTGTGCGGTCACCATCCGAGAGAGTAGAAATAAAGATGGAGGACCTAATATCATGTTTCTCCTAGAGAGAGAGATGGGCCGTGGTGTAAGAGCCCTTTGAGATTTGCTCAAGAGGAGGCAGTTTCCCAGTGCCCATAGCCAGGCAGGCATTAGCGACAATATCAACCTCTTCCGCTTCCCTCGATGAGGGATGAGGATCTCCAACGAGGGAAGGAGAGGTAGGGAGATCAGAGGAGGAGAAGGGGAGCATGACCAACGGATTAGCAGAGGTAGATGGATCAGGGGCACAAGGATTGTGAGGAGGACTACCATTTACGAGGGAGGGGTAAGCAGCTGCGCCATGAGGAAGAGGAGGCTTTCGGGGATTGGATGTACAACCGGTAGTGGGACCCGTTGAAATGATGGCGTGGCACAGGGGTCTGACTAGGGTGGGGGTCCCAGGCAAAGGCATAGGATGGGAAGTTTCTTTCATACTAGGTTCGGTAGGGAGAGGGATATGTGGGGATAAGGTTGCCAACTGGGAGGGAGGTTGGAAAGTGTTACACATGTCCCTAACACGGATGAGATTGGTGGAAGGTGGTTTGGTGGATGGTGGTTTGATAGAACAATAGAGAAGGGCAAAACTGCCACCAGAATCTGAGGCGCCGTGGTCAGGAGGAGAAAACTTGTTTGGGGGTTTCTCTCGAGGAGAGGCCTGTGCAAAAGATGATGGAAAGGAGGAAAAAGGGTGTGGTTCAAATCTTTGGGAAGCGGCAGCAATCCGCAACCCATCCTATCTGCAAGAGTAGGTAAGCTCCTCCCCTTATATGCTTGTCTGACAAGAGGTCCTCTCATAGGCTTTTTGCCTATCCCATCAGTAACCTTTCTCTCCTCCACCCTGTGTCACCATTGGGGCCACGTGACCACCGTCCAGCCCAGAGAGTCAGTGTGGAGTGGTGTGGCCTGAGGGGGAATGGTGGTCTCTGAAGGTCCAAGAGGGGGTTGATATTAGGCCTTATAAAAGAAACTCGATGAAGAAAACCTAGAGATGAGTAGTCTAATAAAATCGTATGCTTGTAAATGAATAGAGTATAAAATAAAGCAGATACATCAAGGCTAAAAGATGAGTTAGAGAGATTGCACCATATTTTTATAGTGATTCGACCAACCTTGCCTACGTCCACTTCACTCAATGGTCCTACTTAAGGCTCCACTACTTGCAAGACCTTTACAAACTTTCCACCAAACATATGGGTGCTTGGCAACCTATCCACCAAGCTTACGGGTGCTTGACAACCTTACAATCTCTCCCAACCACTGTTGGATCTCTCTCCCTCTCAAAGTCTACTTACAACTTGAAGTAGTTTTACAAAGTTAAGCTCACAAATAAAGAGGATAAAACTTGCAACAAAAATTTCCCAATGATCCCTTAACTCCCCCTAATTTTTTTGCAAGTTGGCTATATCTATCCTTTTATAGCATAGCTCCAAAGCCCTCCAAATAGCCTTCCAACGACTATTTTTTCTTTCTCCAACGGCTCTATAACGACTCTATTTCTGACTGGCGATCGACCGTCGCATCGTCTATCACATCGTCCACCATGTTCAAAACTCAGCCTTCTTTAGCCGCGGTCGATCCACCCATCGACCGTGAGCCTTTGTTGTCAAAAACGCTTCTCATGTTTGATGTCTCGTTCGACCATCGCGTCTCTATATAAAGTCACATAGGCCACGGTCGATCGGTCCATCGACCGTCATATTGATCGTCAGCCTATTTCCCACGAACAACTTTCGTGGTTGATCCGTGCATCAACCGCCAGTCTCCACCGCTGATCCGTACATCAACCGCCGCATCGACCACGAGTACAAAAATATCTTAAATATGATTTTAATGCTTTCCAAATTAAGGGATATTAATAACAATACAATGTTTTATCATCATCCATAATTTGACATCATCAAAACAATATGAGGACTAACAATCTCCCCGTTTTTTATGATAACAACCATTTTAATCGTGATGATAAAACCTCAATAGCTCCCTCTTAATCTATTCATTAATTTAAACACATAAAATGTGTTCTATAGTGAAATCTATTGATGCAAACACACAAGAAGAAACTTTTCATAGAATATTCAAAGGTTTCGATTTTAAAATCAAAAGTTCACCAAATAGCTTTAAAATCATCACATAACCACATTTCTCCCCTTTTGACATCATCAAAAAAAATAATAGAGGGGAAAGAAGAATCACATAAAATCAAAAAAAATTATCATAAGAGAACCAATTGAAAGTTTTAAAATCAAAATTGACTGTTTAAACTTTTTTCAAACATGATACCAAGTGAAGATTTGCAATAAAATGTTATTTGAAAAGGTAATCAATTTTTCACAAAAATAAAGACTTTCTTAAACCATTTGAAGTTAAACATAACTTTATAAGATGGAATAACAAGATATAATGGAGGGAACATATATCAAAAAATAGAGTATACCTCCATATCTTCTTGATAGCAATTTGTTATCCACCTTCAAATACCTTGAGCCTCTACTTGTCAATTTCATTTTCTTTATCTCCGAATGCAGTTAAACAAATGTTTACAATTTCTTCTTAATCTTCTTCGGAGGTGGAGCTCAAGTCATTTTCTCCCCGAGTAATCTCATTGGCCTTCTTCTTCTTCTTTGAAGATTTCTTGAGCTTTGGACAATCGGACTTGTAGTGTCCGGACTTCCTACACTCATAATAAGTAATTTTATTTAAATAAGAAGTGGAGTTTCCTTTTTCAACTTTGGGAGTGTTCTTTCCTTGATGCTTGATGATTCATTGAATTTTTCTTGTGATCTTTTCCATCTCCTCATCATCATCTTCATCGCTTGAATCCAATGATTCCTTGTATAAAGACTTGAGAGCAATGATTTTCTTCCTTCCTTCATCCTTGCTCCTCTCCAAGTTCATCTCATATGTCATGACAGAACCCATGAGCTCGTCAAGGGACAACTTTGATAAATCTTTAGCTTCTTCGATTGACATCACCTTGGGATCCATTATCCTAGGTAGACACTTAAGAATATTTCTCACAATCTCATCATTTGTATAGACTTTACAAAGAGAATCGAGAACATTTATAATATTGGTAAAGTGAGTAAACATTTCACTTATATTTTCATCATCCTTCATAGAAAATAATTCATAATCATGAACAAGCATGTTAATCTTAGACTCCTTAACTCGGCTTGTTGCCTCATAGGTAATCTCAAGTTTTTCCCATATTTCCTTAGTCGATTTACATGCTGAAATTCTATTGAATTCATTTGGGCTAAAGGCACAAAATAGAAAGTTTTTAGCCTTAGCATTAACTTGAAGTTTCCTAAAATCAGTAGGGGTATATTCACTCTTTGTTTTTCGGACTTCTTTTCTCTCACTAATCTTTGTAGGAGTGAAATCTCCATCCTCAATAATCATCCATGCTTCATAATCCATGGATTGTAGAAAGATCTCCATTCTAGTCTTCCAATAGGTATAATTTGATCCATTGAAGTAGGATGGTCTATTGGTAGATTGTCCCTCGTTGATTTCCATCTCGATTTAGGATCATCTAAGGGTTGTTACACCACAAAAATAGAGACCTAGCTCTGATACCAATTGAAGGTCCAAGAGGGTGTTGATCTTAGGCCTTATAAAAGAAAATCGATGATGGAAACCTAGAGAGGAGGAGTCTAATAAAACCGTATGCTTGTAAATGAATAGAGTATAAAATAAAGCAAGTAAATGAGGGATAAAAGATGAGTTAGAGAGATTGCACCAGATTTTTATAATGGTTCGGCCAACCTTACTTACGTCCACTTCACTCAAAGGGTTCTCCTTGAGCTTCCACTACTTTTAAGACCTTTACAAGCTTTCCACCAAGCTTACGGGTGCTTTGCAACCTATCCACCAAGCCTATGAGTGCTTGGCAACCTTACAATCTCTCCCAACCACTGTTAGATCTCTCTCTCAAAATCTACTTCACAACTTGAAGTAGTTTTACAAAATTAAGCTCACAAATAAAGAGGATAAAATTGGCTACAAAAATTACCCAATGATCCCTTAGCTCCCCCTAAGTTTTTTGCAAGTTTGTCGTATCTCTCCTTTTATAGCTAGCTCCAAAGCCCTCCAAATAGCCTTTCGACGACTATTTTTTCTTTCTCCAACTGCTCTGTAACGGCTCTATTTCTGACTGGTGGTCGACCATCGCATCATCCACCACATCGTCCGCCAGGTTCAAAACTAAGCCTTCTTGAGCCGCGGTCGATCCACCCATCGACTGCCAGATTGACCGTGAGCCTCTGTTGTGAAAAACACTTCTCAGAGTCGATGTCTCATTCGACCGTCGCGTCGCCATATAAAGTCACATAGGCCACGGTCGATCGGTCGATAGACCGTCTCATTGACCATTAACCTATTTCCCATGAACAACTTCCGCGGTTGATCCGTGCATCAATCGCCAGTCTACACGATCGATCTGTGCATCAACCGCCGCATCGACCGTGAGTACAAAAACATATTAAATATGATTTTAATGCTTTTCAAATTAAGGGATATTACTAACAATACAATGTTTTATCATCATACATAATTTGACATCATCAAATCAATACTAGGATTAACAGTCTCCGGCATTGTAGGACCTTAGATCTACAGCGTTATACCATTTCATAATAAGAAATCCTTATTTCAATGATTTATATGTCAAGATCACGTGCGCATTAATATCCAAAAGCATAAAAGTTTGAAACCAGTTTAATATATTAGATTAATGTACTTAAAAATATATATGTTCTCATAAAAAATAAGTTCATGGGATGACCACCACGTGGCTGGAAGAATTTTGAGTGATGATTATACAATTGAGTGAAAAGGTTGATTCAGTGCTTGAGTACGATTCTTACGATGTTCAGTAGAATCTCCAATGAAATCTAAGAATTGATTAAGAGCATATCGAGCATAAAGTCCTTCCTTGAAATCTTGCCGAGATATAACAATCAGCTTTTGTTTAACACTTGAAACCATATCTGTGCATCTCCCTCAAGATGAAAAGATGCTATAGAGACATAATATGTAGTTCTTTTTTTATTTATAAGTTGAGCTCGAGAGCTAGAGATTATTTATCGCAATCTTTCCATGGCATTAATCACTATTCTATTGTCAAGAAAAACTGGTGCAATTAACTATGCACCATTTGGCAACTCTGTGAGCCATGACATTAGTATATCCAGGGACAGCTAAAAACAGGTCATTATCGAAACCAAGCATCAGCTTCTATATCTCCTTCGCAAGTGGCTCTACCTCCCTTGGCCAAAACTTTGTACCATTTATCATTTTTACCACATCAAAATCATCGGATTCAATTATAATTTTACTACTTTGTCTTTGCTTAGCCCATACCCGAGCTTTCAAAATAGAGATGGCCTCGGCTTCAAAAACATGCTATACCACTGCTTCCTCTCCCTTTGCCCAGCGGTACCTACATCTTCCATCAACTTCCACCACTGCAATAGCCGTTTCATTTGTTGTTAAACTGCAAGATGCATCTACCTCATACAACCATACATCATCTTCTCTTACTACATGGCTCTTCTTTCTTGTTTTTCGGAAATTGAGTAGGCACTCCTCCGCTAATCTTTTAGCTCTAGGCGCCAACGCTACTGATGATTCCCCTTCCTCCTCGAAGATCCTTTGATTGCGATCATTCCAGAGAGCCCACGGCCTAGATAAGCTTTCAATTTTAAAACTCCTGTCTGACTTGATGATCGGGACAAAGCTCCTATAAGGTCATTTGGCCTCCATTCACAGATGCCTGCTCCCAATTCCAGCAAAAGAAGATCTATCACCTCCCTTGTGTACGAACATTCAAAAAGGAAGTGTTCAATTGTCTTGGCATTTGCTCCACATTTAAGACAACTTTTATCAGCTACAGAATAGAATCTCCACAGCTTATCACAAACATGCAACCGGCCTTTGAGTGCCTTCCACAGGAATTGTTTGACTCTTGGAGCAACAGGAAGCCTCCATATATTTTTCCAATTCACCTCTTCACAATAACTCCAATTTGCCTTATACCTTTGGGCCAGCAATAGATAAGAAGATGAAACAGTAACCTGACCTGCTCCATTATACTCCCATCTAGCCTTATCGACTTCATTTCTTTGAATCGGCAATGCCAAGATAGCTTGTACAATCTCTTGGTGGAAACGTTCCTTCAAAAGATCCCTGTTCCACCCATGTCGATTCATCAAATCATCAACAATCAAGGTCTCTACTAGTTCTCCCCTACACATCATTGGTTTCATAGCTAGTGCCCCATCAAGCACCCATTGATCTTGCATGACCCTGATTTTGTTGTTCTGCCCTGGCGTCCACCTTAGCCCCAAACCCAAGTCCTCTGTTGCTTTACAAACTGACCTCGAATGTGCAGATCCCTTATTCTTCATAACCGCCGAGAGAGTTCCTACCCATTGATACTTGGCAGCTACAACTCTTTTCCAAATAGTTTCTTCCTCCCCTAAGAATGTCGCAGCCCTTTTCATCTTCAAGGCCCTTTGCCACAGTGAAAGGCCTTTCAAGCCTAAGCCTCTCGGCTCTTTAGGTTTACACACATCACCCCATGCCACTGTGTTAATGCCCGAGCATTTGCCCTGCCATAAAAAAAGATCTGCAAATTTGTTCCATTTGGCGAATAACATTGCAAGGGATGTCAATTGTGATCATAGCATAAACAGGTATACTCTAGAGCACAGATTTCAAAAGAATTACCTTACCAGCCTCAGAGATCCTCCTTCCTTGCCAAGCCATCACCTTACTAGTCATCTTTTACACCAATGGTACAAAGTCCCTGGCCTTCCTTTTCGCTAATAGGTGCACCCATATACTTCCAACTGCCCTTAGCCTCACCAACTTTTAATATCCCACTTATAGCAATGTGCCTAAGCTTCTTAACAATCAGTGAGAATCTTAAACTTGACTTAGCTGGGTTCATCTCAAGCCCACTAAGCAACTTAAAATGGGTAAGCTTAAGCCTCAACAATCTAGCTTCCGAACATGTAGCCCAAGTAACTATCAAACAATCATCAGTATAAAGAAGGTGAGATATCTATATATATGATTTCTTGAACTGCAAACCTTCCAAACATGAACCAGGGGAGTCTAAAATCCTTGAAAGGACTTCTTGCACAAGAACAAACAGATATGGGGATTGAGGATCTCCTTGCCTAATACCACATTTCGGTTTGACTCTTCATTGGATTCCTCCATTAACAATGAAAGAATTATTGAACCTCTTGTTAGTCCTAGTATTGTTTTGATAATGTCAAATTGTGTATGATGATAAAACATTATTTTAATATTAACATCCCTTAATTTGGAAAGCATTAAAATCATATTTAAGATGTTTTTGTACTCGCGGTCGATGCAGCGGTTGATGCACGGATCGACCATGGAGTCTAACGGTTGATGCACATATCAACTGCAGAAGCTGTTCGTGGGAAATAGGCCGACGGTCGATGGACCGATCGACCGTGGCCTATGTGACTTGTCTTGGAGAAGCAACGGTCGAACAAATCATCGACCCTGAGAATCGTTTCTCACAACAGAGGCTCACAGACGATGTGGCGAATGATGCGATGGTCGACCATGAAGCTTGCAGGTCGATGCGGCTGTCGATCCAAGTGCTACTTTGAATGCAACGGACGATGCGACGGTCGACCGCCAGTCAGGAAACTAGCCGTTAAGGAGTCGTTGCATACACAGAAAATAGCCGTTGGAAGGCTATTTGGAGGGCTTTGGACCTCAGTTATAAAAGGAGAGATGCAGCAAACTTGCAGAAGACTTAGGGGGAGCTAAGGGATTATTGGGATAATATTCTAGCAAGCTTATTATCTTTATTTGTGAGCTTAATCTTTGTAAAACTACTTCAAGTTGTTAAGTAGACTTTGAGAGGGATATCCAATAGTGAGTTTGAGAGATTGTAAGGTTACCAAACACCTGTAAGTTTGGTAGATAGGTTGCCAAGCACCCGTAAGCTTGGAGAAAAAGCTTGTAAGAGGTCTTGCAAGTAGTGGAATCTCAAGGAGGACCCTTGAGTGAAGTGGACGTAGGTAACGTTGGCCGAACCACTATAAAAATATGGTGCAATCTATCTAACTCTCATCGCATCCTTCTATTTACTTGCTTTATTTATCATTCATTTCATTTACAAGCATATGAGTTCTTAGACTCCTCCTACCTAGGTTTTCTTGTTATCGATTATTATTTAAAAGTCCAATAGAACACCCCATCTTGGACTTTCACCTCTGACACACATCATCACCCAGTTAATCCATTTTGGAGGAAAGCCCATCCTCCTCATAGTTTCCTCCAAAAAGTTCCAATTAACCTTATCGTAGGCCGACATAAGGTCAACCTTAAGCACTATTAGTGTAAGGACCCGTACCTCCAACCCGGTCTGACCGCTTGGGTCGAGGGTCTGGTTCTGTTGGTTTTGGGCTTGGTTGGCCTTGCTTCGCGATCTCCGTTGATCATTGCGGCTCCGGAGGTAATCTGGTAAATTACCCTTGGCGGAGCTGGTTTCACACACGCGTAGTGCATACACGGCCATGTGATGATGTATGTATTTGAATAGATCTTTAGGTGTGTCTCAGATCGAAGGATCTGAGTTCGATCGAGAAGATCAAGGTTTGATTGGTCAGGATCTAGTCTGACCAATCGGACGGCCAAGATATGTTATTAACCCTTCATATAAATAAGTTAATAAACCCGTTTAAAACCCTTAAGGGCACTGTAGCCTCTAAACACTCGCGTGGAGAGAGAAAGGATAAGAGAGAACGGCGGCCCGATCTCGCGGAGAGAGAGAGGAGGAGAGGAGTCCGGCGTCGATGTCCAGTGGTCGGACGAGAGGAAGCGAGCGCGCATTCCGTCCGATGACGGCGACCGCGGCAGGGAGAACGACAACAACGGCAACGGTGGTCGACGGCTGAGGAGAGGAACCAGTGGAGGTGATCAACCGCGACCAGAGGAGTCTGAGGCGTGCGCCGGCGCAGCTTGCGGCCGGAGAAGAAGAAGAAGAAGATGGAGAAGCGATCCAGAGGTAGGGCTTCTTCCCTAAACTTGGTTTAGACTCTACTAGCTTAGAGTAGGATCGGTTTGATGTTTGCAAAGTTAGGATCATGGCTTCCTTGCTTGATTTCATGGTCTTCGATGTGTGCTTCTACTCTCTTCTTTGTTGTTCTTGCATAGAGTTGTGGGCGTGATGGATTTTTGGAGCTTTGGTTTTGTTTCCTCCTTTTTCCCCTGTTTCTCCGGCGTCTCCTTCACCTTTTTCTTCTTTCCGGTGGCTCTTTCCCCTGTTTCCCTGATTGTCTTCCTTGCCATGCTATGCCCTGCCATGGATTTCTGCTTGGGTTGTTTGTGATCGACTGAATTGCCTGAGATGTGGGATTCCCTCTTTCCTTCCCCTGTCCTTTGGCCGGTTGGATGTCGGGGTTTCCCCAGCTTCCCTCCCTCCGGACTTGATCGATTTTTCCTCTGTTTCTCCTTGCTACCGGTGGTTGCTTGGCTTCGATTATCCTCTTCCCGGTGAAGTCCCTCGAGGACTGGCTCCAAGCTACTATCAAGTTCAATTTCCTTCTTACTAGGCTTGCCTTCTGGTTGTCCCGATTCAACCGGGGTGCTAAGTTCTATAGGTGTTCGATGAAATGCCGCAGAGGGGTGTTGAATCGCTGCTATGATGGACCTTCCTCTTCCTTCGTTGATGCAATGCCATGCTCGCTTTCTTATCTTGTCTGTCATGCTTACCTTCTGGCAGCTATGTCGTACTTATGCTTATGCCATGCTCAAAAATGATTTTGTCATGCTTGCTTGCTAGACACTGTAATAGTATCGCTATACCTCACCCACATGTTTGCTATGCCTCTGCTGCCCTAGCCTCCGCTATGCTTAGCTTCCAGTTGCTATGCTCGATTTTCATGCTTACTGCCATGTCCTTTCTCTGTCTCCTTTCTGCTCGCTCGCTGATGCCGTTAAGTCATGCTTACTACGAAGAGTAATAGGATGAGTAGTCCCCTATGCTATTCTCTGCTTCTTCAGAACATCTGTCATGCTTCGTTCCTAATGTTGGTTTTCCTGTATTATTTAGATATTCCTTTATTTCATCAGGATTGTTGGATCTTAAATTGAGTCTGCTTGATCTATAATGAATACATTTTTCGTTGAGTTATTTTTGATTGAACATATATTGTCTCAAGCTGTGCACATTATTGACTTTATGCAAGTGTGTGGCTTAGATGTAGCTCTACGATTTAGTTCCATGCTAATTGATAATTGATCCTGTGCTAGATGCTAAATGCTAATCTTCAGTGCGCTATGTTATGCTCTCAATCAATTCCGGTGATCTAATACTAGCCTCGCAAATTCTCATATTTCCCATGCTGGATATATACCTCATGTCTGCCTTGCAGAAATTCATCCTTTTACTGATCGGTGGATTAACCAAGAGGTGACAACCCTTGGAAATGTTTATATTAAATGGGCCGAGGTTGTGCCAGGTGTTTAATCTGTTTCTTAATGCTATGGTAGTTGATTAGCTGGGGGTGTGCCTCATTGTACAATTCTGGTTAACGGCAGGGCATGCTGTTGTAATGCCGAAATTTGGATTGAAGTGTATAGACTGCTGGTGGCAATCATGTGTTGGATAGTATCCTGTAGACGGATGAGTAATTATAATTTCTTGTTGTACTATATTCTTAGCTTGTTGTATGTTAATAGCTTAGCTCTCCTTTATGTCTTATATAATAAATTGGACATACTTGATGAGATGTCATGTAGAGACACCTAGACCTAGTTGTTTAAATAAACTCATGCATGATGCTTGCATTAGAGGAAATTCAGGCTAGGTGGTAGGCGATGCTTGCATTAGAGGCATTCAGGAGGAGGGAAAACATCCATCCATTTATCGACCATGGCCACATTGTGAGAACATGATGAAAGTCTAATTCATTCTCAAATCTCACAACAAAAACTCCTCTAGCTAGATCTAAAACCTTGAATCCATCCGTGGTATTCCAAATTGCTGAGAGCTTACTCTTCAGCACTCTTAGCTAGGGAAAGCCTCAGGCCCAAAAATCTACCACAGACTGAGTATCGCCATTTCTGGCTGCATCGCTCCATCAGTTCGTCGTCAAGAACCATCACATCAGAGTACAGCAGTCCCAACCTTGTGAACTGCTCCTCCGTCACTAATGAATGTCATGGCCACAGACCAGCCGCTGCAGCATAGGGGGCCTTACGCCCCAATCTAATTCCTATACACTCGCCATTCGTCCTCTGAGCCATTCCATACCTGCCATCAAGGCCACCAGGGGTGTCCAACCGGGGGCTGGGACGGTGGAGATCCCCCCTCGGTTCCTTGCTCGCATCACACCTTCGCTCACCGTCGCTCATGCTTCTCTCCCTCATCTCAACATTTCATTTTTTTAGCAAACGACATAATCTGTAGTTGGAATATCATGGAATTCAAAAAATTGTTGAGCCCTACATAACCAGCTTCTTGGGTCTTCTCCACCATGAAAACGAGGGAAGTCTAATTTTACTGGCTTAGGCATAGAAGAGCTATAAGAATGAGTATGTCCGAAGCCGCCGCTTCCATTGGAATGAATCCGTGGAGTCGCCGTCGAGTTGTCTGCTACTTCATTCACAGATAGACTAGCTATTTGATCAACTCGAGCATTGAGCTTGTCAAACATCTCTGTAATCTTCGATTTCTTTGGCCAGTTGATAGAGACTCAATAGTCTTCTCAATCCACTTGATGAGAATGCATAATATTATATTTTTATCCCTTAATACTTAGTCTCCTATGCTTATTTAGTTCCTAAATACACTCATTATTCTTATATTTTGATTTAGGATGCAATTGAAGTCCTTAAGTCGAAAACAAGCTGAAAAGAGTGCATGGATCAACTTTAAAGATTAATCTGTACCTGCTCATGAAGAACCAGATGATGTGCCATATATGGTTGGAAAGCTCTTGAAGTCTAGATTCTGGAGAATTTTACGGTTCGTGATTCCGAGTTTCCTAGAGGAAGTTACGGCAATTTCAGTACCGATGGCGCAGTCTGGATGGCAGAGCAATGAATAAGCTGAATAGTCCGAGCGATCCGACACCCAGGGTCCGATCGATCGGACCATGCAGAAACGTGACAGAACATGTATTTTTTGGCTGAACATGGTCCGATCGATCGAACCATCCCTCCTATTGAGCCAGATCGATCCGACTCCTAGAGTTGGATCGATCGGACTCAAAAATAGCTAGAGAAGGTGGATTTTTACGCATCCGATCGATCCAGCGCCTATAGTTCGATCGATCGGATTCGGGCGTAAATAGAAGTTGAAGAGTTTAATGAGACTGATCGATCCAGCACCCCGAGAAGGATCGATCGGACGTTCCCAGTGAATTAAATCAACGGTTTAGATCAAATCCGTTGATGGAGAGACTTTGAGGCTATAAATAGGACTCTTTCTAGGGTTTGAGGGGGGATTCTTGGACACTTTTGGCTACTCTTTCTCCTCCTTTATATTTTTTCTAGGTTTTCTTTTGCTTTATGAAATCTTTTGGAGGATTGATCTCGATGGCCCTGCGTGGCTAAATCTTGATCCTTGGTCGAGGAGACTGAAACCTCGGAATCAATGAAACTGTGAGATCAAATCTATTTTTATTGTTCAGTTTATACATGAGTATTGGATGTTCTTCTGAGATTAAATCTTCATGATTATCTTGTCTAATTGCTAGGAGGCCTACTAGTTTATTATTCATGGTGATCTACTGCTAGGTTTAATATCAAATCCGGAATTGTTTGATCCCTCTAATTTGCGAAGCAACTAGGATCTAATAATTTACTGCTGATCAGATCTTGTTAGATCTTAGGAAGAATATTCAACTAGATTAAATGCAACCGCTTGTGCTTGTGTTGTTTAGCTTCATCGATCTCCCTATTCTTAACGCTGCTACTAGATTAAATCTACAGCGCTTGTCTTAGGTTGTTTAGTAGTTAGGGTTAATTGGATCGCTTGTTTCTAATTAACTAAGATTGAGGAGAGATTCGAATTGAATTCGGACGGTGAATATTCATTGTATGAATTGATTGATACTTGCATCTATGATCAGTTGTTGGATTCCGATGGTGGATGTTGACTCAGACCAATGTTTGTTCTCTTGATTCAACTTGTTTCTTCGCTTTAGATTATTTCTTTACTATTTTTCTCACGTTTAAAACCCCCCTATCTTTGTTCACTTAGCACAAAACTAAGCTAAACACTCTTCGTGGGATCGACTCGTACTCGCACTATTACATTTATTTTAACGAGTATTGGATTTATTTTTGAGTGCCTGCGACAGCACATCAAATTTTGGCGCCGTTGCCGGGGAGTGATTTTAGTTACTTTTTGTGTTTATTGTGATCTTTTCTTTCATAAAAAAAAAAGAGTTATACGAATTTTCTTGATTTCTTTTTCTCGTTTTAACCGGAATCTTCTTGATTGTTTATGAGTATACCTCGATCTTTTAATCAATGTGATTTGCAGTACGATCCAGAAATAGAAAGAACTCTGTGCAGGTTAAGGAGAGAAGCTCGGATAAATCCTGAGGAGGACGATTTGGCTCTTGATCACGTATTTATCAGTGATTCGGAATTATAAGAGGAAGAAGTCATGGCCGGAAATCGGACTTTGAAAGAACTTGCAGCCCCAGATTTGAATCAACAACCCTTATGCATTACATTCCCTACTTTGGATGTTGCTACTACTTTTGAATTGAAATCTGGACTAATACATCTCTTACCCACTTTTCATAGACTTTCAGGTGAGGATCTTCACAAGCATTTAAAGGAGCTTCATGTTGTGTGCACAAGTATGAAACCCATGGGGGTGACTGAAGATCAAATCAAATTGAGAGCATTTCCTTTTTCTTTGAAGGATTCGGCTAAAGATTGGCTTTATTATTTACCATCTGGGAGTATTACTACATGGAATGAGATGAAGAGGTTGTTTTTAGAGAAGTATTTTCCAGCCTCAAGAGCAGCCAACATTAGGAAAGAGATATGTTGTGTAAGGCAATATAATGGAGAGTCTCTACACGAGTATTGGGAACGTTTTAAGAAATTATGTGCAAGCTGTCCCCATCATCAAATTAGTGAGCAATTACTTATCCAATATTTTTATGAGGGCTTACTAACCAATGACAGGAGTATGATTGATGCCGCTAGTGGAGGAGCTTTGGTGGATAAAACTCCTGAAGCCGCGAGGAACTTGATTGCAAATATGGCGACTAATTCTCAACAATTTAATACTAGACTTGATTCTTATTCAAAACATGTTAATGAGGTAAATGTTTCATCTCTTGAACAACAGATTGCGAGTCTAACTTCTCTTGTTCGTCAAATGGCTGTAGGTAATATGCAGACAGCGAAGGTTTGTGAAATTTGTTCGGTGGTGGGACATCCAGCCGATATGTGCCCAACTCTTCAAGAGGAGCCCATTGAACAAGTAAATGCAGCTGGGAGTTTCCCAGGACCACCGCAAAGGAAGTATGATCCCTATTCAAATACGTATAATCCGGGATGGAGGGATCACCCCAATCTCAACTATGGGAATCCACAAGTGAATCAGCCTACAACTCAATTTCGCCCAACTGGACAGCAATATCAACAATATAGACCGCCATACCCCCCCGAGACCACAATCAAACCCAACTCCGAATTCTGGTATGTCTTTAGAAGATATTATTAATTCCCTTGCTACTAATGCTTTGCAATTGCAACAGGATACAAAACAACTTCAACAGGATA
The DNA here is from genome assembly GCA_963920575.1 of Narthecium ossifragum. Taxonomy (NCBI): domain Eukaryota; kingdom Viridiplantae; phylum Streptophyta; class Magnoliopsida; order Dioscoreales; family Nartheciaceae; genus Narthecium; species Narthecium ossifragum. Next base: position 8,520,449 of record OY986973.1, read on the forward strand.
CAAAACAATTTCAACAAGAGGCAAAGGCCAGTATCCAAGGATTGGAACATCAAATGGGCCAAATGGCGACTGCAATTAGCAAGTTAGAGGCGCAAAGTTCGGGAAAATTACCTTCTCAAACGGTAATAAATCAAAGAGAGAATGCAAGTGCAATCATTTTGAGAAGTGGTAAAGAAGTTGAGACTCCAGTAAAGGAAGTTCCTACATCGTCTGCGCAAGGAAAAGAGCAAAATATTGTCACGGACAAAATCTTTCCTGATGACGACGACGTACCTAAACGTAAGTTTCCACCTCTTTCTGATTATAAACCTGTACCTCCTTTTCCTCAGGCTTTGACAGAATCAAGAAAATATGAGAAGAATTCAGATCTATATGAGACTTTTCGCCGATGCGAGGTAAATATTCCACTCTTAGATGCTCTTAAACAAGTACCTCGTTATGCTAAATTCTTGAAAGAATTATGCACAATTAAGAGAAAACAGAAACTTAAAGGATGTGAGAAGGTGAAAGTAGGGGAAAATGTTTTTGCAATTCTGCAAAGAAAAATTCCTACAAAGTGTAGGGATCCATGTATGTTTACTATCCCATGTACAATTGGTAACACCAAATTTGAGAAAGCCATGTTAGATTTGGGAGCTTCAATCAATGTCATGCCATATTCTATATATTCTTCTTTAAAACTTGGGCCTTTGAATGAAACTGGTGTTGTGATTCAATTGGCTGACAGATCTAACGCCTATCCTAAAGGTGTAGTTGAAGATATTCTTGTGCAAGTCAATGATTTAGTTTTCCCTGCTGATTTTTATGTGCTTGATATGGAGAATGGTGATCATAGTACTCCTATTTTGTTGGGAAGACCTTTCTTGAAGACATCCAAGACTAAGATAGATGTCCATAGTGGCATACTTACCATGGAATTTGATGGTGAAACTGTTAAGTTTAATATATACGATGCCATGAAATATCCTGCTGATGATTGTTCAGTGTATTCAATTGATGTGATTGATTATTTATCACAGGAAGTTTTTGAACTTAGTGATAAAGATGAATTGAAAGTGGCTATTAGTAAATCTCTGGAGGAAGAAAATGAGGAGCTATCTTTGAGTACTAATTTGCAGGAAACTGTTGCAACACTGAATGATTTTTCGATAATTCAGCAATCAGGTAACGATTCTTCTAGTTCATTACTTGTATCTAATGATAAATCATTACCTTCTGAATTGCAAGCACCTATTTCAGATCTGAAACCTCTTCCTAATCATCTTAAATATGCTTTTCTTGGAGATGAAGGAGTATTACCAGTGATTATCTCCAATAACCTTAGTGCACCACAGGAAGAAAAACTTGTGCAGGTTCTTAAGAAGTATAGGACAACTATTGGTTGGACAATTGCAGACATCAAGGGAATCAGCCCGAGTACATGTATGCATCGTATCTTGCTTGATGAGGGAGTGAAACCTTCCCGGCAACCACAAAGAAGGTTAAATCCGCCCATGATGGATGTTGTAAAGAAGGAGATCCTCAAACTTCTTGAAGTTGGAGTGATCTATCCTATTTCGGATAGCACTTGGGTTAGTCCAGTTCAAGTGGTTCCTAAAAAGACAGGAATAACCGTGGTGAGAAATCACAAAGATGAGTTAGTTCCTACCCGTGTGCAAAATGGGTGGAGGGTTTGTATTGATTATAGAAAATTGAATGCTATAACCCGCAAGGACCACTTCCCTTTACCTTTTATTGATCAGATGCTTGAAAGATTAGCTGGTCATTTTTATTATTGTTTTCTTGATGGTTATTCAGGGTATTTTCAGATTGCAATTGCCCCTGAAGATCAGGAAAAGACGACATTCACATGCCCATTTGGAACTTTTGCATATCGTCGCATGCCTTTTGGTCTTTGCAACGCCCCAGCTACTTTCCAAAGGTGTATGGTTAGTATATTCTCAGATTATATTGAACATATCATTGAGGTTTTTATGGATGATTTCACAGTTTATGGAAACTCTTTTGATAATTATTTACATAACCTTACACTCGTTCTCCAAAGATGCATAGAAACTAGCCTTGTGTTAAATTCTGAGAAATGTCATTTCATGGTTGAACAAGGTATAGTTTTGGGTCATGTTATTTCATCTAAAGGAATTGAGGTTGATAAAGCTAAAGTTGATGTCATTCAATCTTTACTCTCAATCAATAAGTACAAAACTGATGCCTTGTCACCGCTGACCACCTCCCTGTGGTGTACTGGTCTCGGGCCTACCTCCTGCACAACAAAAACCCAAGGAAAATGAGCTCGAAAGCCCACTAGGAGTCACCTAACGACAATGTAGGACACTGGTGTACACCCACCTATCCTAATATACTGCCCAAGTATGGTTTGGCTAGTATGCGTAAGTCTTACATGCACAGATGCTGTGTCCGACCGTGAACGCTCGCCCATAGCCCTCTGGACTCTATACCCGACCCAAGTATACTAGTATATGTACAACAACCTACACACCCACATATCCTAGTTTATAGATCCTAGTATGGTCTGGCTAGTCTGGGTAAGTCTTACATGCACAGACGTCACGTCCGACCGTCAACGCTCGCCCATACCCCTATAGACTCTATAACGGCCTCAGTATACTAGTATATGTCTAATCTAAAGCGAAGAAACGAGTTGAATCAAGAGAACAAATCTTGGTCTAAGTCAACCTCCATCATCGGAATCTTTATAACTGATCGTTGATGCAAGTATACATCAATTCATACCATGAATATTCACCGTTCGAATTAAATTCAAATCTCTCCTCGATTATAGTTAATTAGAAACAAGCGATCTAATCAACCATAACTACTAAACAATCTAAGACATGCGTTGTAAATTTAATCTAGTAGCAGCCATAAGAATAGGGAGATCGATGAAGCTAAACAACACAAGCATAAGCGGTTGCATTTAATTTAATCGAACGTTCTTCCTAAGATCTAACAATCTCTGAAACGCAGTAGATCATTAAACGCTAGTTGCTTCGCAGATTAGAGGGATCAAACAATTACGGATTTGATATCCAACCTAGCAGTAGATTGCGATGAATAAAAAACTAGTAGGCCTCCTAGCAATTAGACAAGACAATCATGAATCTAATCACAGAATAACATTCAATACTCAAGTATAAACT
>OY986973.1:8528606-8598221 GCA_963920575.1 Narthecium ossifragum
GATGATCTAGCGAGGACTAGGGCTTCTTCTCCAACAATGGTTCATAGTTTTTAATCTTCTTTGTTAAACTCTTTTCTATGTATTGGATCTTCAAATATTATTTTCAGATTATAGATTTCTATGTGGATGATTAATATTATGAATCCAGTCATGCTTCTTTCATGATCTTATAATCCCATAGTCTTCTCTTTTGATTCTCCTATCGAGTCTTGCGAGACCTTTGCTATGCATTGCCCGTAGTGACAGCTGGTATTGTGTATTCTTAGGGATCTGGTAAGACAAGGTTGGGGCTCTATCCCGAGGAATCTTTGCTATACATTGCCGATTGTGAGAGTTGGTATTGTGTATTCTTAGAGACCCGGTTAGATAGAGTTAGGGTTTTATCCCGATAAACTTTTGCTGCGTGTTGCCTGTAGTGACAGCCGGTATCGTGTATTCTTGAGTTTGGTTGGATGAAGTCAGAACTATAAAAAGGAAGAACCAATTGTAGGAAGAGACATTTATACATTTTGTTAGGTTTATAATTCCATATCTTCCGGTTAAGGTGATTGGGATGTGAATCCCTTAACTGAGTTTCATATGAACCATTGAAAAGAGAAGAACCTAAATCCGAGTGAAGTGATTCCTGAAGCCTAGCCTTATCAAAATCCTGATATCTTTAGTTAATCATACATTATCATTAAATCCTTTGATCTAATTTAGTTACTCCTCAAGTTCTTGTTTGTCTTCAATTCATTGTTATTTGCGTTTTGGATATTTTCTGTCTGTCTCTCTGTGGGTTCGACCTCTCTTATGCTGTACTGCACCGCGACCGCTGTGCGTGACACATTTGAGCGACATCAAAAATTGGCGCCGTTGCCGGGGAGACGGTTCAGAAAAGCACCAGAATTATCAGATCACGATGATTGAAGACATCGAAGGCGGTAACTTTGTTCCCTTTTCTTTGGATTTTTATTTCTTTTTCCCTAGTTTTCTTTATTTTCTTTTTAGTTTTATTTTGATTTTTCGTTTTATTTTTACTTGCTAAAAAAAAACTGACACAAAAGAAAACTGAAAAAAAAGAGGATGGAAAATGAATTATATCAATACTATTTGAGATCATGTTCTATGAAGTCGAGAGATGGAATGTCTAAAACAACAGTCCGTAAGAAAAGTATATACGAATTGAGAGAGGAGAATAGAACGAGTCTTGTTTCTGTCAATGAGTATCTTCCTAATTATATGAGTAACGCATTGAAAACAAAGATTTCATCCTTTGCACAGAAGGATGAAGAGACATTATGTGATGCATGGCAGCGATTTAACAGTTTAATTGCTTCATGCCCTCAACATGGTTATCCTAGTTGGTGTTTAGTTAGCTATTTTTACTATGGATTAACTGAGCATGAACGTCAAATTCTTGAAACAAGATGCAAGGGTGAGTTTTTGCAGATTGATCCTGATGAAGCTATGAAGCACTTGGATGAGCTTGTTGAGACGACTCATACACAGACAGTTCCGGAGCGTTGGGATGATTATCATGGCCATATCACTGCCAAATTCTACAAGCATCCCAATGTCGCCTCAACGTCCAACAGCTATCTGCAACAGAATGAGCCTTTCTACTCTTATCCTAGTGCTTATGATGATTATGTGCATGATACTTATGTTGCTACTTCCCATGATGTGGATGTTGATGAGCCTAACACGTATGATGCATGTGTCGATGACTTTAGTGCTTGTGATGCATACATCCAAGATTTTAATGCTTATGGTGCACATGCTCAAGATGTTCATGTTGATGATGCATATGCTCATGACTGTAGTGCTAGTGTGCATGTTCAAAATTCTAGTCCTATTGATGCACAAGCTATTGATTCTAGTATGTGTGATGCATATGTACATGATTTTAGCGCTCATACACATGTTCATGATACTAACATTCACTATGCCTTTGCTCATGATTTCAATGTTAGTAATGCACATGTTCATGTCCCTGATGCTGCCAACGCACATGTTTCTCCTCAACTTTCTGTGGCAGAGATTTTGGACTTACTTAAGGAGGCTAAAACCAAGCCTAATTTTGACTCTTTCATTCTGCAGTTACTTATGAAGGACGAGGAGAAAGCACGCCAACTATGCGAGGTAATCACATCTTTTAGCGTGCACGAACTCGGATGGACACATCATATGGAAGAAGACGAAGTACTCCAGTACGGGCCGGCCAGCAACGAGGAAGATCTAGACGACTTCCAAGACCACCAGGACCAGGTATTCGTTGAACCTCCATCGGCTGAACTTCAAGTCATCGCTTCTAAGCCGCGAGATATATTTCGAGTGTTTATTTCATCTTCTTGGATAGTCAGGAAGAACATGACCTTGATAGATACTTTTAGACTTCGACGGATTTACTTCAGATTTTGTGATCTTACCATCCTTGACCACGAGCATGATGACATTATTGATAGGTCATGGGATGAGTCATTGACACTTGAGCACAATGATGATACATATTTCTATTTGAGAGATCCAACTATCTTATTTACTGGTGTTAGAATGCAAAAGCTAGTTCTCCCACTTGTAAGATGCTACTTGGATTCACATGGTGAATTACCCTTGGTGATACTACTAAGGTTAACCTTTCAGGTCATGGCACTTACTGATTTTGCATATCATCGTGCTAGGGCACGGCCGTCAAGAGCGCGGTTAAAAATCCATGTCTTATATATAGTAGTTTAGTTTGCTCGATTTGCTTTCTTGTATGCTTGAGAATGCTTAAGTTATTTTTATGTTGTGTGCTTGCATGTTTGCTTTTGTTTTTCGTTTGTTTTGCTTTTGTTCTTAGGTGCTCAATCAGTCCCCGCTTTCCCGTGGAGAACATTGTCAATGATCATCTATCAAGGTTGATGGTGGAAGTAGCGGAAAATAAGCCACCAATTATGGATGACTTCCCTGATGAGCAACTCTTTTCAGTTGCACGGCTGCCCTGATATGCGCACATTGTTAATTACTTAGCGACAGGTGAGATCCCTTCCTTTTGGAGTGCGCAGGATAAGCGTAGATTTTTGTTGAGGTAAAGAAATTTTATTGGGATGATCCTTGTCTGTTTAAGTATTGTCCTGACCAGATTATGCGTCGTTGTGTCCTAGATTATGAAATAGAAAGCATCATTACATTCTGTCACTCTCATGCATGTGGAGGCCATTTCTTGATGAAAAAGACTGCTGCTAAAATTCTTCAATGTGGTTTTTACTGGCCTACCATGTTTCGTGATGTTAACATTTTCTGCAAATCCTATGATAGATGTCTAACGTTAGGAGCTCTATGTCACGCCCCGACCCAGAAAACCCATCCAGGACGAGGCGTGAGGGTCCTAACACTATTCATCATCGACCGGCGCGGTACAAAGCGGAAAAGACGAATAATTTAAACAATCATTTTCCAGAGGCTAAACAGATTTAATCATAATATGTCATCAAGTTCCAATATACAGATTTATGCAAAATCCCAAAGGTTCTCCAAGAGTTACAACATATACAAATATCAAAAAGGTACAACAAATAATCCTCCAGCAACCTCAAGCGCCTCTGGATGTACTCGCGCCGCCAAAAGCCGAACCTGCTGGCTCCACTGAGGAAGAACTGCCGCCTGCACCTGCAAACGTAGCCCGGGTAGGAGTGAGCGATAAGCTCAGTAGGGTTCTACTCTACGGCACACTGAAGGGAGGAAAACAACAACAGTATTATCCCCCAGCTCAAGTCTAACGGATGCCACGGGTCCCATAACCCAGTTGATGTCCCAAGGGCTCCTGTCATGAAACCTCTCTCCTGAACAAGTTACCAGGAGGCCAAGGAACAGTAACATGCAGGATCACCCTTACCCAAGCTGAGATACCAAGCCTTGGGGAACCATGTCGGGAACGCATCAACGTCCATCCTTAGCACTTGGCTTTGGGAGACAACACGACCTCTAAACCTCAAACACCGATCAAAGTCAACTAGCGTAAATCCTCAAAGACATGAGACTTGATCAACAATCACACCCTACTCCTGACTACCCATCCACGGTCCTAAGGCTAGATCCGAGCTACCAGAGAGCCTCGGATCGGTGACCTAAGCCATCGCCTGCTTAACCTCAAATGCCTCTAATGCATACAATGCATGAGCCTAGGCAAACATCTATCCTAGATGTCTCTACATGCCACATCAGCAGTTAAATGTTCAACAGATATACAATAGCCCTCGACACTCGCCGGCAAGAGGCTAAGGTTCCACAATTTCTCATTAGCTAGCACTCATAGCTAACTAATGGCTAGACAATCAAAGAAGCATTTAACTACTATCAAACATGTATTAAATGCGATCAAAACCATAGATTCGTCTAAAAAGGAAATTACTCGATTCGATCCTCAAACCCGATAGAAATCCTTTTAAAACTCTACAAAGTCCACTTGCAAGCCTCCCAACATGTTTAAAGATCAATCACGATTGGAAGCCATTCAAGAAAAGCCAGAAAACCATGTTTAAGGACCCACGGACGATGCGACAGTCGATCCGCCGATCGACCGTGAGGCCACGGTCGATGTCACGGTCGACCGTGAGGCCAAAACGAGGAAAACCACATGGGCGACGGTCGATCGGCCCATCGACCGTCGGGAGCCCCAAACAAGACAGAGCATCACGGACGATGCGACGGTCGATCCGACTGTCGACCGTGGGGCAAGATGAAAGCAAAGGTAAAGCCACGGTCGATCGACCCATCGACCGTGGGAGGCCAAAATCCCGACAGAGCCTGACGGTCGATGCGACGGTCGATCCGACGGTCGACCGCCAGGCCCAGAAAGTGTAAAACAACACTTGACGGTCGATGCACCGATCGACCGTCGAGCCTCAGGCACAGTTCATCAGAACAGTGCCGGAAATCCATTTTCTTAGATTTTAAGGATCAAATCGAGTTGGAATTCGATAAAACTTTGCAAGCTTACATAAAAGATGATGGGGAATCCAATGGTGCAAAGAAATCACATTTTTGTCGGTTAAATCTCCTATCTAGGTCCAAATGGACGAAAACCGACAAAAAGACAATAATACGAAAACCAACCGTTAAAATACGGAAATCCACTTATAGGAATACTGGAAACAAGCTATACTACACATGCATTGATCCACACATCATTCTAACACATGCACCTACAGCGAAAGCTCAATAAACCTATCCTAGGAGAACCCGATCTAAAGATCGAGGTAGAAACACCTACTTGATGAGATAGGGCAGCTCCTCCACGCATCGCTCAACTCCGATCGCCGGAATCCGCTCCTCGAAGCCACGCCTCCGAATGCCCTAGCACAACCGGCCGCAGGAGAGAGAAGAAAGAACGCAGGAGAAGAATAAAAGAAAGAGAGAGAAAGGAAAGGGGTTTAAATAGAAAGCTGGAATCCATCACAGCCGTCCGATTCGATCTCTCCCGATCGAGCTCCGATCTTTCGATCGGACGCACCCTAAAGTTTCTAATCAAACACATACATCAATCAAAGGCCATGTGTGCAACGCGGGTGTGAAACTGACCACCAGGGAGCATATTTACCAAAATGCCACTGGGGTCAAAAACAGCGATGCGATCAACCGATCGCATCCCAAGGCCAACCGAGCCAAACCACAAACCCAGACCCTCGACCTAACGCGGTCGGACCAAGTTGGAGGTACGGGTCCTCACAACCTATTACCCTTAAAGAAATTTCATCCCGAAATTCAATGGTAGGGTCGGAAAAGAAGAACCAACTAGTCCTAGTGGCACGAACGCCCACACAAAGGAAACTACCTGCTGGTTCAAACACTCGGGGAAACTCCTGGTAACATGCGATCCTCTCGCTCCCACGTCAAGCTCTCTGCACTACCATGCCTCTACCTGATCATCACCAACTGTACCGATTTGCATCTCAGCATCCGATCTCGTCTACCCACAATCTGCACTGGCTGCTCTACCTCAAAAGGTGTAACGCTGGTGCTGAGCCGTCAACTGCGGAAGTAGGCAAACTCCGCTATGGGGGTGTGCTCTCGTCGTCTGACGTCTGCATCAACAACACGTGCTCTAGGCACGTCACCATGGATCTGAATGGTCCTCTCTGACCGTCTGTCCATCTGTACCGTGAGATGCTATACTGGAAGTCAACGCTGTGATCATCGGCTCCTAAGAGCTGTACTAGACTCAAGTCTATGATCCTGGAATCATGACCTGAAGTGATGGAAGCTGAAGCATCACGCCATCTGATCACCTCTCTGACATGCGGACTGCTATGTGGCACACACACGCACCACAGATGGTATATGCTGACCTGACCTCTGCATCTGGTCCTGAGTCTGATCCTGCATCTGATCCTGAAACTGATCCTGTATCTGATGCCAACCAGGCTGATGACGAATTCCACGACATACCTCCATGCCTCCTGAATGAACAGCAACAGGAGAGGAGTGAACCTCACGTCGGATGTCCTCTTGCCACTCTGGATCTGCTACTCCACCTCTGGAGTACTATCAACTGTCTGCTAAAGCCGTCAGGGATCTCTGTAGGCTCGATGTCGTCGCTCAACGCCGTCATGGGTCTGGTGCAGACTCTCGGAGTAGGGTTGCCTCGGCCTCCACCTCATCTGGCCTATGCTCTCAGCCAACTCCGGCTGATCCTCTGCGAGAAGGAACCTTCAGGGAAAACTCTGCCAGGAACTAAGAACTCCAAAGATCATCGCCTCTGACCTGAGTAGCTCTCTCGTCTGCTCTGTGCTGATCTCCCTGAGGACTGTCTGATGACGTCTGGGATGGTGGATGATGCCTCAACAACCTCGGTTGAGCAATCGGATGAACGACACGAACTGCCGTACTACATCTCGAATGGCACCACATCCGTCTGATCTAATGACTGCTGGACTCGGCAAACTCCAGCAAAGGGACGTACTACTCCCAGGTGCCTCCTGCAATCTGGTGATGACGTCCGCCATGGTGTGCCTTCGCTCCCACTCTGACACTGGAAAGAGCTGCAATGGATCCGCCGGATCTGCAACACTGCTAATGAAGCACAATCTGCGGTCTGCTGACGCTGTCCAGCCCTCGATCATGTACTCGGTAACAACCGCAACACGGATCTCCACAAACTCCGGATATCTACTCTGGGTCTATATCACTCTGGCCGGGAGAGCTGGGATGCTGTAAACACCGAAGGGGAAGTCATCTGGAATCTGATCCTCGAAACCCGATCCAACTGACTGTCTGCCTCCGATGAGCTGACCAATCCACCAAATCTGCTCTAGCCTCTCTAACAACTGCTGGGGGTTATTACCCTTAAAGGCACTGACGCAGTGACTTTAAGGCAAAAGCTCCGGTCTCCTGGCCACTCTGGTCAACGGTCCCGCAATCTTAGGGATGCTTCTACTGAATCTCGACTATCGTCTCCGACCTCTGCCGTCGCACATCTGTGTCAAGCCCAGCTGAATAAACTGAGATGTCTGCCACTGAGACTGCCTATCGGTCGAAACCTGCCTCTGAAGGCCGAGACCTTGCGCTGGGAGCCAAATAGCGCCGATACACCCTCGGCAGCTGCGATGCAAAGGCCAACATCGCTCATGCTCCTCCTCAACGCACCAGTAGATGTGATGCTGTTGACGACGCCACTGCAACTGATCAGGATCCGCCCTGAAGATCCTTCACATCACCTCTGTGAAAGCTGCTGGTGCGTTTGTCAGACCAAACGACATCACCGTGAACTCGTACAGTCCGTACCTCGTACGGAAGGCTGTCTCTGGGATGTCGCAATCCCGAATCCTCAACTGGTGCAGTCGATGTGAAGTTCAAATTCTGAAGGAGTCGACGAGTCTCTCAACTGCTAACACATCATAGTACACTGCAGCGGGCGCATACTCTCTGCTGCAACACTGTCCAGCTTCCTGAAGTCTATGCCTGTATGGAGGGAACCATTCACAATGAGAACCGGAACACCCTCTGAGGTCACACACCTGGGCGAACAAAGTCCCGAGCTACTGACTCGGCCGACAGAGTCCTCGACTCTCCAAACGCTGCTAACATCCACGTGCGAATCCGCAACGCTCAAAACCGCCCCAAAGGAACCTTAACCTCGAACTCGGTGTCCCACGAAGGCGACAATACAGAAAGCTCTTTCGAAAGGACAGCTGCACAACAACAACAACAGAACGAGGGGAAGCTGCTCTCCTGAGCACCCTCGAAAACAACGAGGATGGAGTTCACCACAAGCCGGTGAACAAACCCCAGCTCTCGACAAGCAGAAGGATCGCCGAACCGTGATCTTCAACGAGAGCGAAACAACGCCGTCAGGTGTACCCACGACACCTTCCCACGGCCAAAGAAGAACAACCCGGTGCGCAACCAACCGGCGCAACCGAGGAAGCCGTCGGACCCCAACGTGTACCACACGTGGGTGACGGACACCTAGAGGTCTCCAACCTCTAGGGAACGCCCCGACAAGAGCAACCAACCCAAGCTCTTGTCCCAATCAGTGGCTACTCCCAAAGCCACACCCAACTCCGATCCCAAGCCAACAAGGCTACACGGGGACGAGTCACAAGGGTCAAACCCAGAGCCAGAAGGGAAAAACGCGAGCTGCGAGAAGCTCCAAAAGCTGAAAGTCGAAGCTGGCGGCTCTGAAACTGGCTGCTGCTGAAGCTACCATCGGGAATCTGAATTCCCGCGTCTGCCCAAGGTACCTGCCCCAACTGAGGCACAGTCCACCGCTCTGGCCCACGCCGTACGTCACGCCCGACTGCTCTGCGGTAAGCGCCCAGCGCCCCTCGCAACCAGCATCGTCGGCGAAAAGACCCACAACGGCTAGCACTCGAGCACCCGGTGGAACACCTCACAGTATGGCGGCCCAGGCTACCTCTCAAAGGACCGGCACGACGCTGCTGCTGCCATGGTTGTCGCTGATGCTGAAACCTCTGCCTCTGCCAACGGCCAACCTACCGTTCCCCAGAAGCAGGAACGACAACCCCGAGACTCACCACGACCACCGGCCAACTGCCCGGTGTCAACCCTCAAGTCACCTGTCTCAGTAGCTAGTACACAGTCCAGGGTGCACCCTGCTGTCGTGCTAGCCTACAGAGCCAGATGAACCAGCCAACCCACGTGTCGCCACGTGGTGCGAGTACCCAGAACCAGAGGAGGGTACTCCCAACTGCACCACCCTCCAAGGGTAGGTGCTAGAGAACAGTACGCGAACTGTTCTCAACACACAACCAACAGTGTCCCTAGTGGCCCCGACAAGCGCCACTACGAATCGCTTCCTGGGAAGGCAAGAAAACAACAGCTTCCCAAGCAAGCGATACTCCAGGATGTCCAAAACATCCGGGATCCGGGCCACCCCCTTCGATCAGTCCTCTACTGTCGAAGGATCTCCAACACCGTCTCTAAACCCTAACAGGTTCACCTCTCGAGATTTCAAAAGTACAAAGACGACACACGTCCAATCCCTACTCGCTCGTCTCCAGCACGGGGGGAGACGTTGTCAGGCGAGGGAACGGACGACACTGGTGCGCATGCACATCTCCCCCTGAGACGTCATGCCGCAACCGGGAAACAGCAAAACACAACAACAATCATAAAGATAAGCACGTCACACGCAATCGCAAACAGACATGCAAGGATGTTCTAGACCTAGAACTATCCCATTCCACACTCAAAACCTTAACCGTAAGCCTAATCCTATCCCTGGGACCTACAGCCTGCTCTGATACCAAGTTGTCACGCCCCGACCCAGAAAACCCATCCAGGACGAGGCGTGAGGGTCCTAACACTATTCATCATCAACCGGCGCGGTACAAAGCGGAAAAGACGAATAATTTAAACAATCATTTTTCAGAGGCTAAACAGATTTAATCATAATATATCATCAAGTTCCAATATACAGATTTATACAAAATCCCAAAGATTCTCCAAGAGTTACAACATATACAAATATCAAAAAGGTACAACAAATAATCCTCCAGCAACCTCAAGCGCCTCTGGATGTACTCGCGCCGCCAAAAGCCGAACCTGCTGGCTCCACTGAGGAAGAACTGCCGCCTGCACCTGCAAACGCAGCCCGGGTAGGAGTGAGCGATAAGCTCAGTAGGGTTCTACTCTACGGCACATTGAAGGGAGGAAAACAACAACAGTATTATCCCCCAGCTCAAGTCTAACGGATGCCACGGGTCCCATAACCCAGTTGATGTCCCAAGGGCTCCTGTCATGAAACCTCTCTCCTGAACAAGTTACCAGGAGGCCAAGGAACAGTAACATGCAGGATCACCCTTACCCAAGCTGGGATACCAAGCCTTGGGGAACCATGTCGGGAACGCATCAACGTCCATCCTTAGCACTTGGCTTCGGGAGACAACACGGCCTCTAAACCTCAAACACCGATCAAAGTCAACTAACGTAAATCCTCAAAGACATGAGACTTGATCAACAATCACACCCTACTCCTGACTACCCATCCACGGTCCTAAGGCTAGATCCGAGCTACCCGAGAGCCTCGGATCGGCGACCTAAGCCATCGCCCGCCTAACCTCAAATGCCTCTAATGCATACAATGCATGAGCCTAGGCAAACATTTATCCTAGATGTCTCTACATGCCACATCAGCAGTTAAAGGTTCAACAGATATACAATAGCCCTCGGCACTCGCCGGCAAGAGGCTAAGGTTCCACAATTTCTCATTAGCTAGCACTCATAGCTAACTAATGGCTAGACAATCAAAGAAGCATTTAACTACTATCAAACATGTATTAAATGCGATCAAAACCATAGATTCGTCTAAAAAGGAAATTACTCGATTCGATCCTCAAACCCGATAGAAATCCTTTTAAAACTCTACAAAGTCCACTTGCAAGCCTCCCAACATGTTTAAAGATCAATCACGATTGAAAGCCATTCAAGAAAAGCCAGAAAACCATGTTTAAGGACCCATGGACGATGCGACGGTCGATCCGCCGATCGACCGTGAGGCCACGGTCGATGTCACGGTCGATGCCACGGTCGACCGTGAGGCCAAAACGAGGAAAACCACATGCGGGACGGTCGATCGGCCCATCGACCGTCGGGAGCCCCAAACAAGACAGAGCATCACGGACGATGCGACGGTCGATCCGACGGTCGACCGTGGGGCAAGATGAAAGCAAAGGTAAAGCCACGGTCGATCGACCCATCGACCGTGGGAGGCCAAAATCCCGACAGAGCCTGACGGTCGATCCGACGGTCGACCGCCAGGCCCAGAAAGTGTAAAACAACACTTGACGGTCGATGCACCGATCGACCGTCGAGCCTCAGGCACAGTTCATCAGAACAGTGCCGGAAATCCATTTTCTTAGATTTTAAGGATCAAATCGAGTTGGAATTCGATAAAACTTTGCAAGCTTACATAAAAGATGATGGGGAATCCAATGGTGCAAAGAAATCACATTTTTGACGGTTAAATATCCTATCTAGGTCCAAATGGACGAAAACCGACAAAACGACAATAATACGAAAACCAACCGTTAAAATACGGAAATCCACTGATAGGAATACTGGAAACAAGCTATACTACACATGCATTGATCCACACAGCATTCTAACACATGCACCTATAGCGAAAGCTCAATAAACCTATCCTAGGAGAACCTGATCCAAAGATCGAGGTAGAAACACCTACTTGATGAGATAGGGCAGCTCCTCCACGCATCGCTCAACTCCGATCGCCGGAATCCGCTCCTCGAAGCCACGCCTCCGAATGCCCTAGCACAGCCGGCCACGGGAGAGAGAGAAGAAAGAATGCAGGAGAAGAATAAAAGAAAGAGAGAGAGAAAGGAAAGGGGTTAAAATAGAAAGCTGGAATCCATCATAGCCGTCCGATTCGATCTCTCCCGATCGAGCTCCGATCTTTCGATCGGACGCACCCTAAAGGTTCTAATCAAACACATACATCAATCAAAGGCCATGTGTGCAACGCGGGTGTGAAACTGACCATCAGGGAGCATATTTACCAAAATGCCACTGGGGTCAAAAACAGCGATGCGATCAACCGATCGCATCCCAAGGCCAACCGAGCCAAACCACAAACCCAGACCCTCGACCTAACGCGGTCGGACCAAGTTGGAGGTACGGGTCCTCACACTCTATCTAGGAGACATATGATGCCTTTGACCCCAATTCAAACTGTAGAGATTTTTGATTGTTGGGGTATAGACTTTATGGGACCCTTTCCTTCTTCTTTTGGCTATTTATATATATTGTTGGTTGTGGAATACGTGTCTAAGTGGGTGGAGGCTACTGCATGTAGGCATAATGATCATTCCACTGTAATCAAGTTTCTTAAAGAGCATGTTTTGTCTAGATTTGGTACTCCTAGGGTCATTATTAGTGACCAGGGATCCCATTTTTGTAACCGCTCTTTTGAGGCTTTGATGCGCAGGTCAGGATCGGAAACTCCAGCTGTCTGAGTTGGAGGAACTCAGGAATGATGCTTATGAGAGTTCTAGGATCTTCAAGGCAAAGACAAAGGCCTACCATGACAAGAAGATCTTGCGAAAGACGTTTCAAGTAGGACAGCAAGCTTATCTGTATGACGTACGATTACATCTTCATCCTGGGAAGCTGAGATCACGCTGGACAGGCCCCTTCACCATTAGCAGAATATTTGAGAATGGGGCTGTGGAAGTTGAAGACCCAAAGGATGGGAGGCTGTTTACGGTTAATGGACAGCGTTTGAAACAGATTCCAGAGAAAGCGGACCCTGAGGAGCACACCGTTTCTCTCGTAGACCCTGTCTACGAGGGATGATCTTTCTACTATCTATCATTTCCCTTTTTGATTAGGTTAGTTTATTTTAGTTTGTTTGCTTTCATTCTCATTTGCTTTTGTTTGCTATTTTATGCTTTTAGGATGCTTGAACTTACGTCTTCCTTGCTTGTGAAATTCGGCTACAATGGAGAGCCTTGTGCAAGATTTCAAATATTCTGTCAGGTGGCCTCGCTCTTATTTCGATTTCCTATTTTTATTTCTGCTATATATGAAAATTCAGCCAACACCCTTCTGCTTATCTACATGATTAGCACACATTGGGGACAATGTGAATTTCAGGTTGGGGGGTGTAGCTATGCATGACCTCATGCATGCTACCTTATTGAGTTTAATAATGTTGAATTGATTATGTTACTAGAAATTGTACATGAGATGAAATTTTTATGCTTATTATGCATGTTGCTTTCATATGGATTGACCAATACATTGATTGCATGCGTGATAACCTATAAATATTAACATCATGTGATCCACACACGAACACTTTATGTGCAGTGGTAATTATACTCACTAGAGGAATGAGCATGCTATTGTCAATCGAGACCATGATTTCAACATTAGCTAGTGTTGAGTATTACATGCAGAGAAAAAAAAGAGAAAAAGTTCTGGAGTTTGATTAAGCTATGCCTAAACATTAGCTAGTGTTGAGTATTGCATGCAGAGAGAGAAAAAAAAAAGAAAAAGTTCTGGAGCTTGATCAAGCTGTGCCTAAACAACTATTAAGTGATATACTGAGTAACCGGGTGTTCTTGCCTCAGGAAGCGGGGAGCTCGCGTAAAAAGGAAGAACCACTTATAGCGATAAAAAAAAACTATTAAGTGTTTTGCTAAGTAACCGGGTCTTTGCGCCTCAAGAAGCGGAGAATGCCCGCGTAAAAAGGCAAAATGTCTGATAGTTGAAAAAAAAAAAAAACAGAAAAAGCATGTTGTACTTAAAGTGCGAGGGTTGGATGATTGGTCATGAAGATAGTAGTGTGTTTGGACTAATGGTAGGTAGAAGTTGCTTCTGTACGTAATATTTATTTGTCACGTCACATGTGTTCTTCTAGATGGTGATTAGCATGTTTGATGTGTAGAAGTTGATTTCATGTGTTGGTAGTATATATATGAGTATAAGAAATTTTCATGCTCTGTACTGGATAAAACACTATTGACTTGATAAGGTAGAATTTTTATCATTCATGTCTACATCCTTAAACCGTTGGTGTGCTTAATTATATTCTATGAGCTTTGAATTGCTAGAGACTAGCAATAAACTGGTTGGGGGGTGTGATGAGTGCATGAAAGTGCACTCTGAACAGTCTTATAACCATCTCAATTGCTAGATTATTATCCTTAATCAACATCTTTATTACTATTTTTACATCTATATGTTGCTTCACATGGTTGTTTGGAAAATGCAGGAAATTGGGGCTAAACGAAGCTGAAAAAAGTATATGGATCAACTTCAAAAATTAATCTGTACCTGCTCATGAAGAACCAGATGATATGCCATATATGGTTGGAAAGCTCTTGAAGTCTAGATTCTGGAGAATTTTACGGTTCGTGATTCCGAGTTTCCTAGAGGAAGTTACGGTAATTTTAGTACCGATGGCGCAGTCTGAATGGCAGAACAGAAAATAAGCTGGAAGTCCGATCAATCGGACTACGCAGAAACGTGACAGAACATATATTTTTCAGCCATACGGGGTCCGATCGATCCCTCCATCCCTCCTATGGGGTCCGATCGATCCTACACCCATAGTCCGATCGATCGGACTCGGGAATAGCCAAAAACAGCGGATTTCTACGCAACGGATCGATCCAACACCTAAAGTCCGATCGATCCGACTTTCCCAGTGAAGAAAATCAACGGTTTAGATCTAATCCGTGGATGGAGAGACTTTGGGGCTATAAATAGGAAACTTAGGGTTAATCAAAGGGGACTTCTTGGACGTTTTTGGAGACTCTTTTCTGGACGTTTCCCAAAGGAAGAAGATGAAGGAATCTCCATCCATGGCCGAGTAATCCGCGGGCATGGCGGACGGATGATCTAGCGAGGACTAGGGCTTCTTCTCCAACAATGGTTCATAGTTTTTAATCTTCATTATTAAACTCTTTTCTATGTATTGGATCTTCAAATATTATTTTCAGATTATAGATTTCTATGTGGATGATTAATATTATAAATCCAGTCATGCTTCTTTCATGATCTTATAATCCCATAATCTTCTCTTTTGATTCTCCTATCGAGTCTTGCGAGACCTTTGCTATGCATTGCCCGTAGTGACAGCTGGTATTGTGTATTCTTAGGGATCTGGTAAGACAAGGTTGGGGCTCTATCCCGAGGAATCTTTGCTATGCATTGCCGATTGTGAGAGTTGGTATTGTGTATTCTTAGAGACCCGGTTAGATAGAGTTAGGGCTTTGTCCCGATGAACTTTTGCTGCGCGTTGCCTGTAGTGACAGCCGGTATCGTGTATTCTTGAGTTTGGTTGGATGAAGTCAGAACTATAAAAAGGAAGAACCAATCATAGGAAGAGACATTAGTACATTTTGTTAGGTTTATAATTCCATATCTTCCGGTTAATGTGATTGGGATGTAAATCCCTTAACTGAGTTTCATATGAACCATTGAGAAGAGAAGAACCTAAATCCGAGTGAAGTGATTCCTGAAGCTATCCTTATCAAAATCCTGATATCTTTAGTTAATCATACATTATCATTAAATCCTTTGATCTAATTTAGTTACTCCTCAAGTTCTTGTTTATCTTCAATTCATTGTTATTTGCGTTTTGGATATTTTTTGTCTGTCTCTCTGTGGGTTCGACCTCTCTTATGCTGTACTGCACCGCGACCGCTGTGCGTGACACATTTGAGCGACATCAGTTATTCCTGTCTTTTTAGGAACCACTTGAACTAGACTAAACCAAGTGCTATCTGAAATAGTATAGATCACTCCAACTTCAAGAAGTTTGAGGATCTCCATCTTTACTACATCCATCATGGGCAGGTTTAACCTTCTTTGTGGTTGGCGGGAAGGTTTCGCTCCCTCTTCAAGCAAGATACAATGCATGCATATACTCGGGTTGATTCCCTTGATGTCTGCAATTGTCAAACCAATAGCTGTCTTATGCTTCTTAAGAACCTGCACAAGCTTTTCTTCCTGTAGTGCACTAAGGTTATTGGAAATAATCACCGGTAACACTCCTTCACCTCCAAGAAAAGCGTATTTGAGGTGATTAGGAAGAGGTTTCAGATCTGGAATGGGTGCTTGCAACACAGAAGGTAATAATTTCTCATTAGAAACAGGTAATGGACTATAAGAGGCGTTACCTGATTGTTGAAGTGTTGAAAAATCATTCATTGTTGTAACAGTTTCCTGCAAATTAGTACTCAAATATAGCTCCTCATTTTCTTCCTTGAGAGATTTACTAATAGCCACTTCCAATTCATCTTTGCTATCAAGTTCAAAAACTTCTTGTGATAAAAAATCAATCACATCAATAGAATACACATGACAATCATCAGCATGATATTTCATAGCAACATAAATATTAAACTTAACAGTTTTACCATCAATTCTATGGTAAGTGTGCCACTATGAACATCTATCTTAGTCTTGGATGTCTTTAAGAAAGGTCTTCCCAATAAAATAGGAGTAGTTTGATCATCATTCTCCATATCAAGCACATAAAAACCAGCAGGGAAAACTAAATCATTGACTTGCACAAGAATATCTTCAACTACACCTTTAGGATAGACATTAGATATGTCAGCCAATTAAATCATAACACCAGTTTCATTCAAAGGCCCAAGTTTAAAAAAAAAACATAAATAGAATATGGCATGACATTGATAGAAGCTCCTAAATTTGACATGGCCTTCTCAAATTTGGAGTTACCAATTGTACATGGGATAGTAAACATACCTAGATCTTTATACTTTGCAGGAATTTTTCTTTGAAGAATTGCAGAAACATTTTCACCAACTCCCACCTTCTCACATTTTAAGTTTATGTTTCCTCTTAATTGTGCACAATTCTTTCAAGAATTTAGCGTAACGAGATACTTGTTTAATAGCATCTAAGAGTGGAATATTTACCTCGCATCGGCGAAAAGTCTCATATAGATCTGAATTCTTCTCATATCTTCTAGATTCTGCTAAAGCCTGAGGAAAAGGAGGTACATGTTTATAATCAGAAAGAGGTGGAAACTCACGTTTAGGAACATCGTCGTCATCGGGAAAGTCTTTGTACGCAACAATGTTTTGCTCTTTTCCTTGCAGTGATGATGCAGTGACTTCATTTGCTAGAATCTCAACTTCTTTACCACTTCTCAAAATGATTGCACTAGCATTTTCTCTTGGATTTATTACCGTTTGAGAGGGTAATTTTCCCGAATTTTCCGTCTCTAGCTTGCTAATTGCAGTCGCCATCTGGCCCACCTGATGTTCCAAACCTTGAATACTGGCCTTCGCCTCTTGTTGAAATTGTTTAGTCTCCTGTTGAAATTGCAAAGTATTAGTAGCAAGGGATTTAACAATATCTTCTAAAGACATACCAGAATTAGAAGTTGGGCTTGGTTGTTGTCTCAGGGGGTATGTCGATCTATATTGTTGATATTGCTGGCCACTTGGATGGATTTGAGTTGCGGGCTGATTTACTTGCGGATTCTCATAGTTGAGATTGGGGTGATCCCTCTATCCCGGATTATACGTATTTGAGAATGGATTATACTTCCTTCGTGGTAGTCCAGAGAAACTACCCGCGGTATTCACTTGTTCACTGGGCTCCTCTTGAAGAGTTAGGCACATATCGGTTGGATGTCCTGCCACCGAACAAATCCCACAAACATTTGTTATTTGCATATTACCTACAGCTAATTGACGAACAAGAGAAGTTAGACTCGCAATCTGTTGTTCAAGGGTTGAGACATTTACCTCATTAACATGTTTTGAATAAGAATCAAGTCTAGTGTTAAATTGTTAAGAATTAGCCGTCATATTTGCAATCAAGTTCCTCGCGGCTTCAGGCGTTTTATCCACCAAAGCTCCTCCACTAGCGGCATCAATCATACTCCTGTCAGTGGTTAGTAAGCCCTCATAAAAATATTAGATAAGTAATTCCTCACTAATTTGATGATGGGGACAGCTTGCACATAGTTACTTGAAACGTTCCCAATACTCGTGTAGAGACTCTCCATTATGATGCCTTACACCACATATCTCTTTTCGGATGTTGGCCGCTCTTGAAGCTGGGAAATATTTCTCTAAAAACAACCTCTTCATCTCGTTCCATATGGTAATACTCCCAGAGGGTAAATAATAAAGCCAATCCTTAGCCGAATCCTTCAAAGAAAATGGGAAGGCTCTCAATTTGATTTGATCTTCAGTCACCCCCATAGGTTTCATACTTGTGCACACAACATGAAGCTCTTTTAAATGCTTGTGAGGATCCTCACCTGCAAGTCCATGAAAAGTGCGTAAGAGATGTATTAGTCCAGATTTCAATTCAAAAGTAGTAGTTGCATCCAAAGTAGGGAATGCAATGCATAAGGGTTGTTGATTCAAATCTGGGGTTGCCAATTCTTTCAAAGTCCGATTTCCGGCCATGACTTCTTCCTCTTCTAATCCAAAATCGCTAGCAAATGGAAAATCAAGATCCAAATCGTTCCCCTCAAAGTTTCTCCGAGCTTCCCTCCATAACATGCGTAAAGTTCTTTCTATCTCTGGATTATACTGTAAATCACCTTGATTAAAAGATCGAGCTATACTCATAAACAATCAAAAAGATTCCGGTGAACCAAGAAAAACAAATTAATAGAAGGTCTAGAGTAATGAAGATAAATAAAAATCCATGGCAACGACGCCAAAATTTGATCACAAAAAGCACTAATAAACGAAGTAAACTCTCTTTTTTTATGAAATAAAGATCACAAAAAGCACAAAAATCAACTAGAAACACTCCCCGGCAACGACGCCAAAATTTGATGTGCTGTCGTTGGCACCCAAAAATAAAACAAATACTCGTTAAAATAAATGTAGTAGTGCGAGTACGAGTCGATCCCATGAAGAGTGTCTAATATAAGTTTTGTGCTATGTCAACAAAATGGGGGGTTTTGAGTGTGAGGAAAACAGTAAAGAAATAATCTAAAGCAAAGAAACGAGTTGAATCAAGACAATAAATCTTGGTCTAAGTCAACATCCACCATCGGAATCTTTATAACTGATCATTGATGCACGTATACATCAATTCATACCATGAATATTCACCGTTCGAATTAAATTCGAATCTCTCCTCGATCATAGTTAATTAGAAACAAGCGATCTAATCAACCCTAACTACTAAACAATCTAAGACAAGCGTTGTAGATTTAATCTAGTAGCAGCCTTAAGAATAGGGAGATCGATGAAGCTAAACAACACAAGAACAAGCGGTTGCATTTAATTTAGTCGAACGTTCTTCCTAAGATCTAACAATCTCTGAAATACAGTAGATCATTAAACCCTAGTTGCTTCGCAGATTAGAGGAATCAAACAATTACGGATTTGATATCCAACCTAGCAGTTGATTGCGATGAATAATAAACTAGTAGGCCTCCTAGCAATTAGACAAGACAATCATGAATGTAATCACAGAATAACATTCAATACTCAAGTATAAACTGAGCAATAAAAATAGATTAGATCTCACAGTTTCATTGATTCCGAGGTTTCAGTTTCCTTAACCAAGAATCAAGATTTAGCCACGCAGGGCTATTCAGAACAATCCTCAAAAGATTCCAATAAACTAGAGAAAATCTAGGAAAAATATAAAAGAGTAGAAAGTAGCAGTCAAAAGTATCCAGGAATCCCCCCTCAAACCCTAGAAAGAGTCCTATTTATAGCCCAAAGTCTCTCCATCCTCGGATTAGATCTGAGCCGTTAATTTTCTTCACTGTGAAGGTAAGATCAATCCTTCCATAGGTGTAAGATCGATCCTTTGATATCAACATTTTCAATTCTGGCTACGCCCGAGGAAGATCGATCCTTTGTAAGGCAAAGGATCGATCCTTCTCAGTAGGATGGATCCTTGGATAGGAGAAAGATTGATCCTTTGCATTGGCGATTTCCTCAATTTTCTTGAGTGAAAGAAGGATCGATCCTTCTGTGATCATCTGAAAAGTATGTGTTCTATCAGGTCTATCTGCATAAAAGGATCGATCCTTTTAGGGAAAATGATCGATCTTTCTTTCCTGAGTATTTATTAGTTTTGTCATCCAGACTGCGCCATTGGTACTAAAATTGCCGTACCTTCCTCTAGAAAACTCAGAATCACAAACCGTAAAATTATCCAGAAACTAGACTTCAAGAACTTTCCAACCATATATGGTACATCATCTGGTTCTTCATCAGCAGGTACAGGTTAATCTTTAAAGTTGATCCATATACTCTTTTTAGCTTCTTTTCGAACTTAAGGACTTCAATTGCATCCTAAATCAAAATATAAGAATAATGTGTGTATTTAGGTACCAAGTAAGTACATGAGACTAAGTATTAAGGGATAAAAATATAACATTATGCATCATCATCAAGATCCGACACCCTTAGTAATACATCCTCAATAATACATCCTCAAAGCAAATCCTCATGTCAGATCCTCAATCCGATCAAACCCTCAATCAGATCAAATCCTCAATCAGATCAAGTCCTCAATCAGATCAAGTCAAAGTCCTCGATCAACATACGGAGATCAAAATCCATCCGTCAAGTCATCGACATAGCCCCTAGACTCTGACCAGTCTAGCTACAGGATCTGACTAGACCCAACTAAAATCTCTATACTAAGACAAGCCTGACATTCCTAGCATATATGCACAAGCCACACAATATCATAATATAATCAAATATAGTAATTCATAAGTTCTCATATATGCATACAATACAAGAATATTCCATAACACAATTAAGCAAGTAGAGGGCTCAACTAGCCCAACAGATCATAACATAGCATGCAACCATCATCACAAAGGTATAGCTATACAACATGGCATACAACACAACATTGCATCACATATAAACATAATACAACATATAGCAGGCATATCATAACATACACACATCCCTAGTAGGAGGTAACTCCTACCACAAAAGGCGATTGACGTGAAATCCCTAAGCCCCAGGGTCCACGTCACGCTCCGAACTCCGACGGCCGCCCACCTGATCGCCTAAAGCACAAGAACAAGGAAAGCAATCAGGTAGGGCTCCAAACGTGGTTAAACTTACTAAAAACAAGAAGAGTTCGGAACACCAGTCAAAATGACGCGAAGATCAACGAAATCGGACATCGGCGCTCCGCACACAGAGGCACGAGTGACGACTCTGCCAACGGGTGGACCCCCGGCATTCCCAACATGGGGTCGACGCTCGACAGCACCGTGGCTGTAACGTGCCCCGCCTGCGACGGACTCTGTCGCGCCTGTAACGCCCCCGCCCTCCACTGGGCCCCCGCCCCGACCCGTGGGCTCTCGGTCCGACCAGGATCCACCCAACGGCGCCACGCCCCGACACAATATTGTCCGCTTTTGGCTCACCGTAGAAATCTGGAAAAACTTTCCAGTAGGTCACCCAACACCAGAAGGATTCAACACATGCAGGGAGGAAGAGAGCTGAGGAGGAGAATGGAGGAAGGAAGGGGCAGTCCACCCCAAAACAGGGGAAGGAAGAGGCCAGCCGGAGCTAACACCAGGGCCAGAGAGAAATCATGGAGGAGTTTGGAGGTGTCTCAAGCACCTGGCGGTCTAGAAGAGGGGAATGACAGTAACAATCCACAACCCAGCAAACAATTGCATGTAGACTTAGAGTGCTTGCTTCTTTTCTTCGGCCCTACCCTTATCAAATTTCGCGGACGAAATTCCTTTAAGGGTGATAGGTTGTGAGGACCCGATCCTCCGACCCGGCTCGACCGCGTCGGTCAAGGGCCGATCCTTTCTTGGCTTGTTCCCGCGTCGAGCGCGATCGGCTGATCGCATGGCCTCTTTGCGACCCCAGGGGCAATTTGGTCAAATTGTACCCTGGGGGTTGGTTTCACACGCGTGTAACGTACACACGGCCTTATAATGATGTATGTGCTTGAGTAGACCCATAGGAGTGATCTGGATCTGAGGATCGGGGTTTGATCAAGTAGATCTAGATCTGAGCGGCCGACATCAACTTGATGATGATCGAATGGCCTTGGACTTAAGTAGGCCGTTAGTTAAAACCTAGCCCTACTTTTCTTTCCCCCTTCCGCGAGGGCTGCCTGGGTCACAACGTGACGGCTCTCCTCGCGACGTCTGGGGAGAGGGTGGCGGCAGCCGACCAAGGAGCGAGAGGCGGCATCCACGGCAATGGCAGAGGGCTAGGCGAGCTCTCCGACCATGACTGGAGGCGATCCACGGCCTGAGGAAAGAGGTGGCGGCGACGTGCGACTGGCGGCGAGCTCGGGGACGGCAATCGCGGTCGGAGAAGAAGGTGGAGGACGCGACTTCGACGCCCAGAGGTAGGGATTCCTACCCTAACCATCGGTTAGGCCTCTAGGGTTGATTGAAGCATGCTAGCGTAGGATTTTGTTTGTCCCGATTGGTGTTCTTCCCCTGTCATTGCTTGCCGTTGCTTGGATCTAGGATTGAATGTGGGTTTCGATGCTAGCTAGGGTATGGATGCCCTGTTCTTCATACTTGTCTCTCTCTCTCTCTCTTTGTTTCCCTCGTACCGCAGTGGGTAAAAGCTATGGGTTTCCTTGGATTTTTTTTGGCGAGTTTTGCTTCTCCCTCGATCTCAGGTTTGAGGGGTTGGCAATTCCTCGGTTCCGGCCCTGGTTTTCCTTCTCCTTCCTCTTGCTAGGTCTTGCGGTTGTGGTTTGGATTTTGGATTGTCATCATCTTCTTCCTCTCCTTTGGAGTTTCGTGGATTCCGTCCCTCTGTTCTTGGTTGCTGGCGGGTTGAGGTTCCTCTCCAGTCCCCTTATCCTTCTTCCTCCGTGGTTCCTTCTTCCTCCCCTGTTCTTGACCGCCGGTTACTTGAGATCCCTCCTAACCCTTCCCCGGTTACTCTCTGGCACCCTGGTGGTAGCTCCGGCATGTACTCCAGCTGGCTATCCACTTCCTTCCCCTATTCTGGATTCGAGGATTACAGTGATCTTCCTCTAGCTCTTCTCTAGGTGCTAGTAGCTGATGTAATGGTTTAGGTGGTTGTTATGGCCGTAGTGTCTTTGGATGAATTGGGTTTGGAATTTCCTAACCAGGGCCGATCCTCAATTGCATTGATCTTCTTCTGTAGCGTAACCTGTCTCGGCAGATGGATTTACCTTATCAGGGTTGCCAACTGAGATCACCAATCCGATCTGATCTATTATGCTTCTAGGTTGTTTATTTTGTATCATGTCCTTGTTCACGGTTGTTGTATTGATCAAACTTCTGACTTATGCCTACTGACTATTCCGCCAAATCTGATTGAGTCTTAATCTTCTTGGGCATAGCTGGGTCACTGTTTGGCTGAGAAATAACCCTGATTTAATTATATGCTAAACTTCATGTTTGCCTTGTACATACTATTTATTGCTATCTATTAGTGTCGCTTGTTTCACACCATTCAATTCGTACTCTGTTCAGGTCAATTATATCAATTGAGTATTATTGTATCATCCTTGAGCCTAGGGCCGGCGGTGTGTCCGTTTCTAATTTATTTGTGGGAATGTCTAGATCTGCTTGGGCCGAAGGTGTGCCTTTGTGTATCTTGAATGATTGTGTATGATTGGGATATGTGAATACTCTACTTGGTTTTTGTCTATCCTATAGCTATGCTATATATATTGTGGACATGTGACTGATGGATTGACATGTAGAGACACCTAGGCCTAATTGCTTGATTAGGCTCATGCATGTTGTCTGCATTAGAAGTATTAAGGCTAGGTGCGGGCGATGGGGTTTGATCGCCGATCCGAGGGCTCGGGTAGCTCGGATCTAGCTCTAGGACCGAGGTATGGGTAGGAGGACTAGGGCGAGATTGTGTGGGTATGATCTTGGGTTGATCAAGGTTGCAACCTAGATATACTCATTTGACTTGTGGTATTGAGGTGTAGAGGTCGTGTCGTTCTCTGCGTCAATCGCTAAGGGCAGTGGATGTTATCCTGTTAAGGGTTGTAGAGGTGGGAGTGCACGAGAGATGCACTTGCCCCTTGTCCTTCCCTGATCTGTAGAGGGGCGCTTGGTGTTGCGTGACCCTTGTCCATACTTGTTCTTCATTGCCTTAGGATTGGATGGAGACGAAACAGTTGCAGTTTGCCCCTTTCCTTGAGAGTGCCGTAGAGTAGAACCCTACTAGGTTTTATGCTCACCCTACCCGGGCTGCGTTTTACGGGTGTAGGCGCCGTTCCATCCACTTCAGTAGTCCCAGGCGGATCAGTTCTTGGAGGCGCTTCTCCTTTGGGTGGACTTTGAGGTTACTGGCAGATTGAGGGCTTCTATTCAGTCTTTTATATTTATTTGATGTAGTTAAATCTTGGAAACTCTTCAGTCGTATTTGAGGACAATTGTATAACTTTAAATTTGATGTTAATGTGGAATGATGCTTATTTAAATGTCTAAATTGGGTTGTAATAACGATAGTGGTTGTGAATCTAAATTTTTGCCCTCATGATCAAGTATTTAAATTATCGTGGAATATAGTATTTGTACAGGTTCCTTGTGTAAGAATTATAGAAGAGATTCTGTCAAAATTTTTGCGCCCATTGATGACTCCACAGGTTTAGGTTGCTCACGCCTTGATCCGGATGGGTTTTCTGGGTCGGGGCGTGACAGCGCCAGCGACGGAATCTGTCACGCCTGTGATGGACTCTGCCGCGCCATCGACGGAATCTGCCGCGCCTGTGAAGGAATCTGCAGTGCCGAGGGCACGTCTGCGACGACCCAGCCCCGGTGACGTGCACCCTTCCGCCAAGAAGGGCCGTCGGAGCTCCACTGAACTCGGGCTTAACCGACGGATAGCCACCATGGCGAAGAGCAGGGCTTGCTTCTTGTGGACTCTAACGCTAGACCTCAAGAATGATCAATGGCCACGACCAGAGGAAGGCCGGTCGAATCTTCGCTGAAATCCATGGCATGGACGAGAACCAGCTGCCCCCCCCCCCCTCGGCATGGGAAAACACCCAAACATGGCTCAGAGAGATGCCCCGGATCACGGATCTCCCCTCCTTTGGCCCCCGCCGCTCGGATCTCCCCTCCTTTGGCCCCCGCCGCTCGGATCTCCCCTCCTCTGGCCGTCGCCCCTCAAATTTCCCCTCCTCTGGCCGTCGTTGCTCGGATCTCCCCTCGTCTGTCCCCCGTCGGCTCTCCTCTCGAGTCGTGATCTCCACTAGCCCACTGTCCTCCATGCCGGCGTCCCCAGTCCATTCGTAGCTCATCCCCGGCACCCCCTCACTACAACAAAATCGGGATTTCACGACAAAAAATTTTGTGGCAATTAGTCTTATATTTGTCACTATATACTTGTCGTGACGAATACATTTCGTCACCAGGTTTGTTACAACAAGTCCGTCGTAATAAGTTTATTACGAATAATGTAGCAATTTATTACAATAGGTGCATATAAGTTACGACAAACAAAAATTCGTCGCTATAACACGAGTACCGGTGACAAAATATTTTGTCACCACAAATAAAAGACTTCGTGGCCATATGTATGTTTTTGTCGCAATAGGCATGTTCGACATGGGGGATATTTCGACCAAAATATTTTGTCACGATAATTTTTAACAAAATTTTTGTCACAATATGTTTGTCGCAATAAACTGATTTATTCCGACAAATGATTTCATCACTAGTATAAAAATAGCGACAACATATTTTGTTGCAATAAATGTGACTATTGTGAGAATAACTTCGTTGTAATAAACTTATTTGACTTATAATGACAAAATAATTTGTCACAATAGATACAATATTGTGACAACTATTTTGTCACCATAAATGTATTTATACGTGTAAATAATTAAAAATCAGCTTTAATAAATTGAGAAAAAATCACTAATTACAAAACATTGGCTATCAATTAACTTGGCAAAATGACCATCAAAGTATATAAAGTCAGCCAGTGAACAATAATAACTACTACAATTACTGACCACGAATAGATGATGTCAACTATCTAACTAATATGACAAGTAAAACTTAGTTTCCAACTACGTAGCTCAATTGCTTCCAAAATAAGTATTTTTCTGCAAGTCTCAGAGCTGCTTGTCCGGTAAGAGTCACCAGCAAAAGAAACAAGAATTGTCTGTCCAAGTTGTTGACTTCAATTGTGTGCATGTCAATCTACAAAAGAAACACACATCAACAAAGAATGAGAATAAATCATGCTGATTCAGCTACTAAAAAATGCCTCAAGTTGTATGCTTTCCAAGCAAGAGCATTGCCTTATCACTTCCTTAGACTTCCTTATCACAAACCCTCAAGTTGTTGGATTTAATCCAGATGACCAGCAACCACTTCCTAAACTAATCACCCAATCTAATCCTATCTCCCCGTAGTCAAAGTTTGTTCACTAAAAAAACAATAGGGAAAAGCCAGTTCACTTGCACTGACTTCCATATTCTTCCTCATGACTAAAAGCAAAGTTAGAATGCACTGTGCATTTAAAATAGAATTCTTTTGTTCTCATGATAACAAAATTCTATTGTTTCTGCTTGTCTTTCTGTGAAACAGAAAAGTACCAAACTTCCAAACTTCCATTATTTAAGAAACAAAGAACCTAGAAAGAAACAGGGCCTGGTGTAGTCATCAGGTATTTTAACTACCAAACTTTCATTGAGTTCTCATATCCACAGACACATTGAGTAATGCCTCTCACAGTCACACATCCACAGACACACAGAAGAGGCTAAACCTGTCACATAGTTATCAGGTATTTTAACAGTTAATTCTGAATGTCTCTGCTTCTTGCTAATGGGAGACACTCAAGGATTTGTCTACTGTTGAAATGTTCATGGTGCAAAACTCCACATCCATTATTTGAGATATTCGGAGAGAAAATTAAAGACTAAAGCACTACCATTTAATAATTACCTCTCAAATAGCTACATAACTGCATCACTCAACAACAGAGATCTCATCCTATAGTTTCTATTTGAAGGACTCATTGCCATGTCAAGTGGCAACCTTTCCATGAACCTTTTTTCGCCATAAGAATTTAAGCAACTCAGCTGCTATCTAATAACAGAGTCTTCTATTTACTCATATGCCTCAGATCCAATTGCAACCTCTAAGTTATAACAATTTATTTATCTATTGGAATTCCGCATCTAAAAGCCCATGTCAAATAGCAGGCAAAAATCTAGAATCCCAACCTCTTTCATGACAGAATCTCAGTCACCAAACAGCTTAATGAGAAGTTTAAATTCTACTATCAAAGTTGTTTACACCAACCCAATATTCAAGGATCCATCTCATACTTCACAAAATGAACCATCTAACATTAAAATTTAATCAACAGTAGATTACATAACAGAGAGAGAATTTTAACAAGCTTACCATTATGTAGCTTGAAGCCTTCAAGCAGAGAATCCAATTGTTTCCTTAATTTATCCTCAAGCTGCATCCATCCTCTATCCATTCTTGAATATCTATCATGAATCAAAAATTAAAAATTATACCAATTCCATCACAAACATATTCCCTAGCATCCACAAATCAAGTTCTCTAGTGATATCTAACGACAATACAAGCAAAAAGTAAGAATTTATTGGCTACAAGGCACAACGCATCAGATATTAAAATAAGATTTTAATGACAACTCTATTAGCAATTAAACAAGGAGTATGGAGAGAACCTAGTTCCTTATAACTAAACAAGGAACTTTTACTGTGACCTGGCTAGACATTATGAACAACTATACTATATCAAAAACGAAAGAAGAGTCTATTGAATTGGAACAAATTAGCAAGCAAAAAGAAGAGAGGTGGCAAAGAGACCAAGACCAATAAATTTTTACGAGTCAAATTACCCTCTGTTTATATAAACTGTCAAGAATCAAAAGATGCTATCAACCAATGTTTTTCTACACCCCAAGGAATTTCCAATGATTCAAATGTTGTACCCCTACAAGCTTGATCGAGTCATTGCTAGTCAATTCAATCAATTTTTTATTCAGTGAGCTGTTACTCTGTGTTGACAAACAAAAAAAGAAAACTTATTTAGCTACCCCTTCAACAAATGAGCTCTCAAACCTTAATCAAGCTTAATTCCTTTAAACTAAATACGTCACAAACTTCAATTACATCTTAATTGATTCATTCTTCGCATTCTTTATGTGCTAATTAATAAGTTTTCAATTTGACCAGATCTTGCCCAAACAGTTTGGGATCCAATTAAAAATATATAGTTTCATGTTTTTTCTTCCTTGCTTAAAGAAATGCCAATATGAGAGAGGGTGATATGTTTGCATTTTCTACTTTCATAGATGGAAAATTTTTTAAAATAATCTTATTTTAATAAATTATTATTAAAATAACCCTCTCCAAAAACTATTTACCGATCTATGCCTCGTTTGGCCACGTCAGCGCCACGCTGGCGTGGCCTTTCATTTTTTATTCCCGCGGTCAAAGACGTAACTTCAAGTTACGTCTTCAATTGAAGACGTAACTTCGAGTTACGTCTTTGACCGTTGACCACCAAGTGCGCCGCGACCAAGTGCGAAGCCTAGAGACACGCCTATTAAGACGTAGCTCCAAGTTACGTTTTCATTTGAAGACTAACGGCTTAAAAAGCCAAGTGTTAGTGTTATTAGTGGGGTTAGTATTAAAACGTAACTTGGAGTTACGTCTCTATTAATGGAGACGTAACTCCAAGTTACGTCTTCTACCATTGACCACCAAGGAGACGTAACTTCAAGTTACGGTTTAATATAAAACACACAGTAACCCAACACTTGGTTATATTTGACACTCTGTGTACAAACATTCAACCAAACACAAAATTTGAAAATAAAACATCACAAACCAAACATCACAGACCAATCATCCACCCCAATTTCTGTACCCAATACATGATTACACCCACCCCATTCACATCTAAACGCAGTGCTTGTATAAATCAAAATCAAACATCAAACATCGTTAATAATCAAACGTCATAATCTCCAAGTTCTTTGTTTCTTCTTCGTTGACAACTTCTTTCTCCTCAACGACGGTCCAGCCTCCTCTCCCCCCATCGTAGCACCGATATCGATATTATGCTCAACATGTCCGATTGGATCCTCCTCTGTAGTGCCCATGACTGGATATGATGATGGTAAATCTTGAGATACCGGCATGTCATAGAAAGTAGTATGCTCGGTAGTCGGCTGCGACTGCTGTGAACTAACAGGAGCTCCGCCGCAAATCCGTAAATCCTCCATCATCGAGTAGAATACCGGTGCAAAACGATCGGCGAGCTCCTCCCCAGAATGACCTTGGCAGACAGTGTAACTGTCCTCGGCGGTGTCATACTGCAAGTTTAGACAATTTGATTAGATTAACACAATATAATATTTAATTATGAACAAAAAAAATATATTTACCATCTTTCGTAAAAGGTGTATGTTCGGCTGATGGACCATTCTGTCCTCCAATCTAGGCCTACTGACATACCGCCTGGTGATCCCCCAGTACCACTGCAAGTATGACTCAGGATCCTCACCATCGTCCACTGCACCGTCAATGACCCTCTGGTGCCGCTCCTCCCATTGGGTGATATACTGGTGATGTGTAGTGACCCAGTTTGCAGTAGCATTGCCCCGACGGCTTGCACGTGATAGCCTCTCGGTCACCGGGGATGGTATCTCCTGTCGTAGCCCAAACTGCCGCATCACCCGTGGTGCCTCATGCATCTCCACTATATCGAAACATATGAGCGGCACATGACTCCTCCAAATAGCGAAACCCGCAGTACAGAGAGCCGGTAATTGTGCTAGACGCTGCGGTGTATATGGACACCACATAACCTACAAATTTAAAATACAAAGTCGGTTAGATCACATGAACATTAAAGTAGTTAATAAAATCTTGGATCGTGAGCAATAATACCTGAGATGACAACTGTCTGTCCAGCTGCTCTCGGTAGTAGGCTAAGTAACGGTCATGCGGGTTTCCTCTACCGCTGTGTGGTGCTGTTCACCTGCATTGTATATCAAGAGTTAGATGTTAATGCTAACTAAACTTCAAAAAATATTTGTAAAAAATCAAAAATTCGTACTGGATTGCCAAGGGGCCTTCAATGATACGCATATCACGCTCCTCGGTCTGCTGTTGGGTAGCTAGCGGTCGTCGCGGCATTAGTTCAGGCCGTCCAATATGGAGGTGCTCCCATGACCAAATCTGTGATAACAACTTCATATTAGGTATAATATAAAATACTTAAAATAACTATATATAATATATAAATGACAAATCACCTGTAGCAGGTAAAGGCATCCAGAGATCTCATGCTTTCCTCCTTTTGAAGCTTTACATAACTCCCGAAAGAGATTTGCAAGGCAGGCCGCCCCCCAAGCATACTGTCCACATATATCCAAATCATGCAACAAAGGAAGGTACTTCATATGTACCTACAATTGAAAGACTATGTTAGTTAATCTAATAAATCGATAAATGAAACATGAATACGCAATTATACTTACCCTGGAACCACTCGCGTCAGGTACTACTAAACAACCCAACACATATAGGATGTAGGCGCGCGTAGCCTGATATACGAACAGATCCGTGGCGTCTGGACCAATATTCCCGAAAGTAGCACGTAGCCACGACAACTCAAGCACAGCCGGTCGGCCCTCCTCGGGTACAGCACCGAGCAACTCCAAGCATATGTCATGCCAAATGCCTGCCGTGCTTCCTGAAACTACCGCCCCATCAACAGATAAACCCATCAATATCCCAACATCCTGCAGTGTGATCGTCATCTCCCCGTGTCGCAAGTGGAAAGTAGTAGTCTCTGGTCGCCACCGCTCCACTAGCGCTGTGATCAAACACCGATCCATCCGAATCGGCAGCAGTCTACTAACAACATAAAACCCTGAACGTCGAAGCAAGTCTATCTGACGCTCATCCACAATCGGCCAAGACTGCAAACGCAGTCAGTGCTCTGTACACTTAAGGCCGAGGTCATCGTCATCCTGTTTGTAAAACATAAAAGTTAGTAGGGGGCTTTTTTCAATAAAATATGAAGAGCTAATAACAATAAATTTTCTACAAATTCAACATTTACCTGGCCATCCCAAACCGCCGTGGAGCGGTGCTTATCCTGGTCCCAAAGTACGTCTGCTGAAATCGGACCAGGCTCACCCTCGTATGGCCTCGGGTCAAAGGCCCTCGTGTGAGCCATCTCGACCCTATTGCATGTAGAAGAAAAATGTTAGTATATAGTTCAAAATGAAAGATATGTACAGTCGTCAATGAAATATAATTTAGTACAATAATTAAAGAAACATCATTACTCGTGTATCTGTGCTAGGTAACGGCTCGCGACATGTAGCCCTGTTGTGACCCGATTGATTGCACCGGCTGCACCTTACATGTTGCAATCCTCTCCCTTCATCCATGCTATTACGCAGCCTTGTACTCCTCGGACGCCCAGCCGGCCTCCGCACATGTGGGGGAAGCAATGTGTACTCTTCGACTACCGGCCAGTGTTGATCTCCACGAACAGGATGGAAATGAGTTGCATATGTTTGTCTGTACGTGCTGGAGGAGTAAAACGGTGAAACGAAATCGTATGCCGAAGCCCTGATCGATATGTCACCGCATACGGCTAGAACGTGCGGACATGGATAAAGCATCATCTGAAATTGTCCACAGCTGCATGTCCCTCCCTGTCCAGATAACTTGACAGTAAATGTAACCTCATGTCGTTCTATCACCGAGTACTCACCACCGTCAAATGATTGCACATGACATGATTGGGCTAGTATGCAATTCTTGCGTAGTACATCTTCGACTACTGGTGTCAGCTCACCAGTCATTGCTTGGCCCTCACGACGACGGCGCTTGAAGAGGTCGTTCATCCTTTCTAAGGTCTTGGCCACTAATGCTTTAATAGGCAAACCTCGTACACCTTTCAAACCATTATTCAAACTTTCAGACCAATTGGTGGTCATTGAGCCAAACCGTTTGTTATCATCATGAGACAACGCCCAAGTTTCTGGTGGCTCTGCGGCAACGAGCCACTGATAAGCTTCTGGCTTAACTTTTTTAATTCCATCCATGATCTTATGAAATGCCTCCTTGTGGATCTTCTTTGTTGCAGCCCAAAATAAGCTATACAAATTATCATCCCTGAACTTGCTTCTGAAGTTGTCTGCAAAGTGCCTCATACAGAATCGCTGGAAGCCTAACGGCGGAGGGAACTCTGTCCTTACTGCCTCTTTGATTGCTCTGTGTCGGTCTGAAATTATAGCTATACCTCTTCTTCCACTGACCACATATACTCTAAGTAGAGCAAGGAACCATGACCAACTGCTGGAATTTTCAGACTCAACCACGGCAAATGCTATTGATATCAAATGATCGTTGCCATCCACTGCCGTCGCAACTAATAAAGTGCCAAGATACTTTCCATATAGGTGTGTTCCATCGATAGATATTATGGGTCGACAGTGTTTGAAAGCCTCGATAGTAGGATGAAACGACCAAAACACACGCTCAAATATATCAACACCGGTGCACACAGTCTCCGATTGAAGCTTCACTACAGTA
Source organism: Narthecium ossifragum (assembly GCA_963920575.1). Taxonomy (NCBI): domain Eukaryota; kingdom Viridiplantae; phylum Streptophyta; class Magnoliopsida; order Dioscoreales; family Nartheciaceae; genus Narthecium; species Narthecium ossifragum. The sequence continues at coordinate 8,561,145 of OY986973.1, forward strand.
CCAGGGTTATCTGCCACCATTGCTTGCATATACCAAGGCAGGATATTATATGATTCTTTCCAATCACCAAATATAATCTGCATAGCTAGTATACGTGCATGATATGCTTTTGCATAGCTGATGTTGACATGATAGTCGTCTTTGATTCTTTGCACAATATCTTTGGGAGTCATCGAGGTGTTTGTCCTTACCGCACCAAGTATGATACCACATATGAATTGTGCAGTGCAGTGGCGGTGGTTGGTATTCAACAGACCTGCTCGACAAGTATGTGGACCACTATAACTCTTCACCTGAAAGTAAGATGACTCTTTGTAAGTTGACGCATGCAGACGCCAAGGACAATCAGAATTGCAGCACTTGACTGTCAACACCTTTGGCCCTGACTTAACGGTGCTATGTTCTGCAAACCTCCGAAGCTCATACTGTTGAAGAGCATGCATAAGTGATGCCTTGGTCTCGAATATCTGCTTCTTGTAAAATTCACCTTCGAATGGAGTCGGATCTTCAATTACCCCGGGTATGGTATTTTGCCGCATCATCCGGTCGACCCACTCATCATCTGGGAATTCATCTGGTAGCTCCTCTTCATACTGTGTTGGACTAAGAGGCATTGGATCGTCAATATCTTCATCATGATGCAATGGCTCATTGCTCAGTGCAGTATTCTCGATCCAATCATCATCATGATCATCATTTTGGTCCTCAACATCAGCATCTAGCAAGGGACTTCGAGATGTTGAAGGCATATAAGCGTCACCATGATCGCTTACGACATTGTCATCATATTGGTGGCCTCTACGAAAACTCGATGGGCCAGCATCGAAATCATTATGTGTGTGGGGTCTCACATATGTACCCGGAGTAGATTGCGTGTATTCATGAGTCAACCATGTGTCCTCCTGCTGATAAGGCCTGCATGTTCATACACAAGTGACACAAATGACTCATGAATGAAGGGCATACCTTATATATAACATTACATATAATGTTTCACAATATGTTACTTACTGTGATGTTTGATAACCGAATGTGGGAGCGCCATAGGACCCAAGAGAGACGTTATCGATTGAATCGTCTCCTCGTTGTAGTAGGCGTGTAAATTCACCAAATGCCGTGTTACTTGGAGGATCATTGTTGACTTCGACACCAATTTTCACCAAGAATAACTGAATACTTGGAATGACCGGGTAGAGACTAAGAATGCCAGTAGTATCACTATCATCCTTTATGTCCACACCGCAATACGTGTTTTCTCCCATAGGATATCTACAAGTTATGCGAATGTCGAAATAGCTTGGATTGTATCCAGTTAAATCAAACATTAAAGCCTTCAAGTCTGCATAACTTGCGTTCTTTCGTATCCTAGTAGGTTTTATACGGCCACCTATGTACTCAATATCGCCCGCATTACCCTTAAATTCCACATTTCCATCCATCCGGCACAATAGTGGAACAATGCCATTATCCATCACTATAAATAATACAAATATAATGACAATTATGAGCCAATTAGAAGGAAATTCCAAGTTAATAGTAAAAATTCATATGGAAAATAGAATTCATATAAACCAATTGAACTAAATTTAGGAAAAAAATTAGCATATCATTTTCTAGATCAATGAAGTAATAATGGTGCATTAAAGCATAATCAAATTTATATCAAATTTTGCATAAAAAATCAATTTTATACTCTAAAAAAAATCAATTTTGCATAAAAAACCCTAATTTTGCATATGTAAACCCTAATTCTCAAACAACAAATACATAGTAATTATGATGCATTACAGCATAATCAAATCAATATCAAATTTTGCATAAAAAATCAATTTTATACTCTGAAAAAAATCAATTTTGCATTAAAAAAACCCTAATTTTGCATATATAAACCCTAATTCTTACATAACAAATACATTGTTAAAATTTTAAAGAAAAATCTCACTTGGAGAGGAAGATGGAGAAGATCCAGAAGTTTGGAGGTGTTTTCGCCGGAGAAACGCCGGAAAATCGCCGGAAAATCGCGCCGTACGAGTAAATGGGGAGGGAGGTATGCTCGGTTGGGAGGGGGGGCAGGTGGGGAAGGAGGAGGGGGCCCGCTGGCCGCGTGCGGACGCCCGGCGACGAAGATCGCCGGAAAATCTCCGGAGATCGAGAAGGAGAAGGGTGTCGGGTGGGTTTGGAGAAGGAGAAGGGTGTCGGGTGGGGAAGGAGGCGGGCTGGCCGTCGGGGGTAATTAGAATTGGAGACGTAACTCCAAGTTACGTCTCTTATGGAGACGTAACTTGGAGCTACGTCTTAATAGACGTGTCTCTAGGCTCCGCACTTGGTCGCGGCGCACTTGGTGGTCAACGGTCAAAGACGTAACTCGAAGTTACGTCTTCAATTGAAGACGTAACTTGAAGTTACGTCTTTGACCGCGGGAGTAAAAAATGAAAGGCCACGCCAGCGTGGCGCTGACGTGGCCAAACGAGGCATAGATCGGTAAATAGTTTTTGGAGAGGGTTATTTTAATAATAATTTATTAAAATAAAATTATTTTAAAAAATTTTCCTTCATAGATTTGGATATCCCCTACTTCTCTCTAGAAAGGTGAGACTTTAGACTTGAGATGCCAACCACAACTACTTTAAAAACCTTGTCTCTCTCTCTCTTTCATGGCTTCAAACTCATGTCTCCAAAGAATATATGATCAAAATGGCATTTTAACATGCTATTCTTCGCATATAAGCATTGCGGGGCCCATGAGACATGATACAAAATATCATCTTTACATCTCTAACCTAACCATAGGTACCGAAATGCTATTATGATATGATATAATACAATGCATGCTATCTACCAACAAACATATAATAAGCTGTCACATATGATATAAAATATAAAAAAAAAAGAAAGCCAAGGTCACTACTGTGGCAAACATCACTCCAAAAATCTCATGAGATCGTTTGCTTTACTTTACAAACACGCATAAGGACACCTGAAGTCATCAATATATTAATTCGATATTTTATTTTTCTCAATCCTTGCATCTGTTAAATAAATTAGGTTTAAGGAGCTTATTGCATGACCAGTGCCGGCTAGCATTAATTACATACATATATAGTTAAATAAAGATTGAAAAGATGAGCTTAACTATCATGAGTAGTGAAATATGGACATAATTAGTAAAGAGAATAAGAAGGATCTCATTAGTATCTCATGTTGATGCCTTGCATATATTTTTATGTATAGTATATATTGTCCAACCCTAAATAGGCACGATATCAGAAAAAATAAAAATTAGCTTTAAAGTAGTAGCTAAGATGTATAAGACTCAAAAAGGCAAAGCCAATACAAATTATTTCCCAAATGAATGAAGAAATTGGAGTAAAGTAATAGACTAGGTGGTAATGGAATCCAAGTTTCTACCTAATGTTGAAGCATTGAAATGCCCCAAAATCCAACCTGCTACTGTATCACTCACTGGCTCAGTTCTCCCTTCAATCAGGAGCACTATCCTGCCCCATGAGACATGCATTATTATAAATAATCACAATCTTCTTAATGTCAACTTTTCCAAAAGATCATGGATTAACAATATAGCATTGTCAGCAAAGGCAATACATTGATGAGATAGAAAAAAAGTCCATGCTAACTGTGAGGCTAAAGTCCACAGGTTAATCTGACTCACAGAAAACAGGGAAAAGGAAAATTGCAAATCCAGAAGCCTAATTGCAGAGACAACTAGCAAAGCATTAAATATCAACCTCAAAGCATGTGTGAGACTTTGAGGACTCATCACAATTAGCATGCACTAAAAATAACCAAGTACCAAAAATACGAAAAAAAAGAAAAGAAAAATAAACCCATAGCCCTCATCTAAAGCCTCACATCTCAATGAATTCCGACAGTCGGGGGAATCCATAGATGGATTTAGAGATGAAAATCAAAGTACATCCCACTCCTCGGATCTTCCTAAGCTCTGTACACCAACCAACCAAAGAAACCCAAAAGCTAAGAAGGAGATTAGAAACTTCTAAAAAGAGATGTATCAGACTCTAGCATATTGGATCCTCCCATGGAAGACGCCACATCCCAAGCTAGGAGTCACAACCACCGCCTGCTTATTGCAAGAAGAAAAAGAGGGCTCTTCGCCGGCGACATCGGCGTACAACGCCAGGAAGGCATCCAAACCCAGACCTCCGAACCGGCCCTCGTCGGACTCGAGGGCGTCCACCACCCAATCGAAGAACTCTAGGTCGCAGAGGAGAAAGAGGCCCCCGGGGGATGGAAGCCGTACTCCTCCTCGCAGAGGACCAGAAACAAAGAGATCCATCGATCGAGAAAGTCTAGAAGCTACACATAGATCAGCCAGAAGGCACGAATGAGATAGAGAGAGAGAGATGTGTACCTCGTCGGAGGAATTGCGGGATCCGGGAGGCACACCTCGTCGGAGGAGCTGCGAGATCCGGCTTCCCCTTCTCGCCTTCCACCCCTTCTCTCGATGAAGGATGCCAGGCAGAGTTCGGCGGCGGCACAGAGGGCTTCGACGAGGTAGTGGACGGCGAGGTCGAGGGAGGGAGAGAGAGATCTCTCTCACTCTAGAGATGGAGAGAGAGCTCGCAGAGAAGGCGAGCTGCGGCCTCGGATTGATCGGGCAAAAATAAGTAAAAGAGGGGATAAATGTTTTCCAGGAGAGCTGTGACTTATTGTGATGAAAAATTTTGTAATAAATTTATTATAAGATATAAAATATTATATTATTATGATGAATATCTTTGTCACTATATATTTATACTAGGTGGTGGGCCCGTGCCACCTGGCACGGCTAACTGTCCGCCCCCACTATCTCTATTATAACTTACGCCACATCAATCACTATCCTTTTTTTGTTTATTTAATTATAATTTTATACCACATGTATGTCACGTGTATGTCATGTGTGTATAAGTTTATGACTCAGATGATGAGTTATAAAAGTAACTACCCTTAGATCTTATAAGGTAGATAAGTATGTATATTTAAAACTAATCTCATGGCTTATGATTATAAGGATGTATATTTAAAACTAACCTAGGGAAGATGATAAAAATATACAAAGTTAACTTAAGAAAATATACATATAAATAAACTAATAGGAGGTAAACGGTTGTAACCGTTTTTGCTCCTTATAAGATTGATATAAATTTATTGTGACAATATTATTTTGACGAGATAATTTTTGTCACTATATAATTATTCAAATCTTATTATGACAATCTATTGTGACATTAACATAGTTTGTCACAATTACTGACTTATTGTGACAAACTATTGTGATGAAATTACAAGTAGTTGCAATTACATCATTGGGCATATATTATTGTGACGAAGCTAATATTGGTTACAATATGTGTCTTTTTTGTGACAAATTCGTATTTATCGCAATCGATTTCGTCACTATATATTATATTTGTTGTAGTGCCTGTTCGTGGATCTCCGACGTGTGCTAAAGTGGGGAGTTCGCTCAAGTTATTCGCCGGCTTTGAAATCCAAAGCTCCGACGAGTTCGATCGGTGCTGCAAAGGAGGATGACGTTATCGCTTTTTGTATCAACTGATGCAATACATATCAACCAAATAAAAAACCAACTAATTATATTACATCGGTTGATATAAGCAACCTAAGAAATGGATGATGCTAATACTGTATCAACTGATGCAGCATCAACTGATCCAAGCAACCAAACGCCCCCTTAATTGAAAGATTATGAGTTATGTTAGTAGGGGTAATTTATGAAAATTTTACACTCGTGTATGGAAACCCTAGGATATGAGAGTTTGTGTTCATGGCCGTCATTGTAACTTGTAACTAGCGTTTGAGTCCTTTTCTTCTTCTCTGGCAATATTCATAACACACTTTACAATAAAATTGGAGTTTATGGCATGCGATCATGCATGGAAAAAGGACTTAACATCAGCGAAGGAGATCGAGAATATTGATGATTCACTTATATAGATCATTCATGGACTAGAATCTTTCAAATGCTAAAGCTCAAAGTAATTGTTCTGAGCTCGAGGACCATCTTTCTCATCTATTATTTATGCAGCTAATTAAAACAAGAACTTGCAATAGGATATGCAGCTAATTAAAACAAGAACTTGCAATAGGATATATGTTAGCTAAAGCTAGATTCATGAACGTCTCCACACAGGGAAGGGATGTCCTCCGCCTCCCTCTTCTGCTGCACCCACCGGCCGTAGGCGTTGCACACCATCCCCTTGTTCGCCGACTGATGCCAACACGCCGGAATCCTAAGCTCATCCTTCAACATGCCACAGTCCTTGTTTACCAACGCTACATCCCGGCGAGCAGTCCGCCGGAACCCGGCATCCCTACTGAGGTAACCATCAACTAAGTGCAAGTAAGTCTCCAGACTATGGAATCCCGGTAGGTTGAGCCCCTGCTTCAAGAACGGCGACGAGTTCACGTCGACTCCGAGCTCGAGCCCGACGTGGGTGTAGACCCACTTGAGCTCTCCGGTGATGCCTTCGAACACCTTGACCCCTTCCTTGAACAAAACTCCTGGCATCTTTGGTACGACGTCCTGTTTCACGACGACGCGCAGGGTCTTCACCTCCAGCTCTTCCAACCTGTGGCCGAAAGCCTCGTTGCAGACTCTCGGCGCACCAAAGGATATGACGCTCACCGGAAGGTTGGGTATAGTCGAGGCAGCTTCGTAGGCGTTCAACAGAGCCAGCGCGCCGCCGAGGCTGTGGCCGGTGATGGTCAGGTTGACCTCTTCACCCTTCTCTCTGTAGTGATTAACTAAACTTCTTATCTCCTTCATGACTTGCTCCGAAGCGCTCGACTTGTTGTACCTCGTCGACTCGCTCTTAGAAGTATAGATGCTAAGGAAACCACGCTCCACTCTGGCGTCGCTGTGGGCTTCGCCCAGCGGCTCGAGCGTCCCGTGAACGTCCTCAAACCACTCGGCAGGCGTCACCGTGCCGCGCCACGCGACGACTATATCGCGGCAGCGGATCCGGTGGGACTCCACGTCGTCGCTCACGGCGACGTAGCCCATCCAGTTGGAATTCTTGCTCCAGGAGTCGGCGTGGAAGGATCGCTCCATCCACCTGGGGAGCTCGACGTGCGACATGGCGTAGATGTACTTGGTCACGTTATAGTGGTGGCGCGACAGGCCGAGCTTCTGGAAGAGGCGGGGGCGGCCGTAGAGGCAGCTGCCGCAGAAATCGGAGAAGTGGTTGAAGTCGAAGGCATCGTAAGTAGCCTGAGCGAATTCGCCGTATTTAATGACCTCTCGACGAAGCCATGGATGAAGGGGGTCAAGAAGGCGAGACCAATCTGCCTGGCCATGGATCTCGTCGCGCAGCGAGGAGATGTCCTCCCTAGGAGAGTAGGCATGGGTCCCCCGGTCGCAGCGTGTCTCGGTCAGTAAAGGGTTGATACAATTGCTGGAGAGGTTAAGGGGGGCGAGATTATTGGAGAGCTTGGGGGGGAGTTTGATGCCGGAGTTGGACTTGGGTGGCGTTTCGGAATTGGTGGTGGCGCCGGCGGCGGAGGCTGCGAGGTGGCTGGCGTGGGGGGCTATTATGGAGTTCTTGATGGATGTGGATGGGAGAGGGAAGTGGCGGATGGAAGAAGAGGGTGCCATATGGAACTGGAGAGAAATGGAGACGGACGTCTCTTTGGAGGCTCTGTGACACTGCATGTGTTCACCGGAGGATGTGGGCTGTATTAATAGATGACCGGAGAAGAGGAGTTTGTCTGGTTCAAACGTTGACTTGGCTTTGTCCAGTTCCAACTGTTTGTCCAATTCTTAGGTTGTCATTATCTTTGTACTTTTGTTGCGATTGCGTGAGCAGACGTATTCGAGGTTATGGGAGTTATTTTAATATAATTCTTGTATTTATTGTAAAATGTGTGCATGTGAATGAGATCATATGTCCACTATGACTAGTCTTGTTAATGGAAATTGGATTGAGACAAAAGCATTCAATGATACTTTGTGTTCATATCCTCTCATTTGCCTATAAATAGATATGGATGAACAAATAAAGGAATATGGTGAGATTGAGCTCCTCCTATATCTCGTATTTCTTCTCCTTGCTATCTTCTTATAAGTAGTTAGAGTTCCTCTTCTCATATCCCCTCTTCTTTTTATTTTTCTCCTTTCATTCGCTTGCAATCAGTATTAAGTATAAGTTAGAAGTAAACAAGAAAAAGGAGTACGTATTTCCTTGATACATACGTAATAGTATTTTTATTTTGAAGATTTATTATTCTGACCCGTTAACATGCCTTTGTTTTTGTTTAATTTGGTCATAAAAGTCACCACGCGTGGGTAGGCCCCGGAGGACCTCTTCCACATGGCGACGTGGCTGCTGGTGATTGAAGAGTTTGGGGTGACGTTTTTTTTTTTTTTTTTTTTTGAGGTTTTTGATGGCCCGCACTTGGCACGTCCCTGTCCTCCGCAGGCATGTGTACACACGGAGTACTGTGCAATTAATGGTAATATAAGATGCATTTAATATATATTAATATGCAAATGTGTACACACCTTCGGTCAATTAATTCCCATTTTACCCTTATCCTCTAATCCCATGGATGGCCATGCACATGCATCTTGTTTCTCCTCATCAAAATCGCATTTAATGCATCATGATTTTGGATTTTAAAAAAAACCTTTAATGCGACGGGATGTGTCTTCTCGAAGCCTCTTCCTCTCTCCCGCGGGGCATGGCTCCTCCCGTCATCTTCTCTTCTCCCTTTCCACTACCTCCTCTTCTCTTCTCCCTCTCCACTCTTCTCGCTTGTTCTTTCATATCTCCTCCCTTTCCACTGCCTCATCTTCTCTACCTTCGGACGACTCAGTTTTCTTCGCCGAAATATTTCACTGGAGAGAGCTCTCCACACATGCAAGGCAATGAGAAGCATTCCACTGCATTGCCACTTCAACGGACATGTTATAAATCATGAACGCAATTCATATTATTTGGGGGTACTTTCATGATCGATGAGTTCTCGTCGGACCTTACTCTTGCTCAACTGAAGGCTCACTTCCACATTCTCAACAATCTATCTCCTATTGACATTGAGTTGTTCTTAACATACAATATACCCGACAATCCATCTAGACCATATAGCCGTCTAGACATTGATCTGAACATCCGCTGTTAGAGCCATCAACTATTCCCCGCATACTGGGTGGCATTGATCTGAACACACCTCTCGAACCATGTCCAAGTGGAGATGAAGAATTAACTCAACTGGTGGAAGAGATGACGATTAACGGACTCCCACCGAAGGCCGAGATGTAACTTATAGAAGCGCGGGTATAATTATAAGATGCGTGTGTATAAAAGTCTATATACGCGTCTGAACTTCTTTTCATGAGTATTAATAGGCTATGCACGTGTACAAAATTTATAAACATGTACGCGGTTTACATGGCTTTCACGTGTATTACCAGCTCACACACGTGTCCATGCACGCATATAAATCTGAACACATGCGTATAAATGTTCATGTGTGTGTACAAAAGCATCATAACATGCTTTTGGCGTGATGCGTTTCTACTAGGTAGTGCAAGGACTAAAAGAAATTTAACCTTGAAATCATGATTTATAACATGTCCGTTGAAGTGGCAATGCAGCGGAACGCTCGCTTCTCATTGCCTTGCATGAACGTAGAGAAGAGGAGGTAGTGGAAATGGAGGAGAGATGAAAGAATAAGGGAGAAGAGTAGGTAGTGGAAAGGGAGAAGAGAAGATGGTGAGAGGAGCCATGCCCCGCGGGAGGGAGTAAGAGGCTTCGAGAAGAGAGGTTTTTTTTTAACCCAAAATCCTGATGCAATAAATGCGGTAATGATGAGGAGAAACAGGATACATGTGCATGGCCATCCATGGGATGGGAGGGGTAAAATGGGGATTAACATGATTTGGGATCCTCTATTACAAAAAAGGGTTTTTTACATATATATCCTCAACAAACTTTCAAAATACATATTTACCCCTACATTCTTCATATTTTCATATATATCCCTCAAAAGTTTAAGTAATCACATATATGCCCCTCAAGTTATCTGCCGTAGAATCAAATGGGAATATTCCATAACGCCGTTAACGGCGTGGTGTCAAATTACCTTTTTGCCCCTGATACTGTTCATCATCCCCGCCGTCATCTCCGACGACCTTCGTCGGAGAAGATCCAAAAACTCCAAAAAAATGCCATGAAAAATGTCCAAAAATACATAGAAAAACCTGGAATCAACAAGGAACCTTATTTACATCAAGAAGAAGAAAAAAATCGACGATTACCCAACGCTACAGTTGCTGGAAAAAGGGGGCGGCGGCGTCTCCGGCGACCTTCGTCGGAGAAGATCCAAAAACCTCAAAAAATGCCACGAAAAATGCCCAAAAATACATAGAAAAACCCGGAATCAACAAGGAAGCTTATCTACACCAAGAAGAAGAAAAAAATCGACGATTACCCAACTCTACAGTTGCTGGAAAAAGGGGGGTGTCATCTCCGGCAACCTTCGCCGGAGAAGATCCAAAAACCTTGAAAAATACCACGAAAAATGTCAAAAAATACATGAAAAACCCGAAATCAACAATAAAACTTATCTACACCAAGAAGAAGCAAAAAATCGACGATTACCCAACGCTACAGTCGCTGGAAAAAGGGGACCGCGACGTCCCCGACGTCGTCTCCGGCGACCTTCGCCGGAGAAGATCCAAAAATCCCAAAAAATGTCACGAAAAATGCCTAAAAATACGTGAGAAAACCCGGAATCAATAAGGAAGCTTATCTACATCAAGAAGAAGAAAAAAAAATCAACGATTACCACTCAAATCTCAAAAAAATCCGGCGAAAACCCCTTTTTTTCTTCTATGTTTTTGTCCGTTTCTTTCTCTCTCAAACTACTCATTCTACTAGCTTCTAGTGAGAAATAGTGGGGAGAAAAAGGGGATAAGAAGGGGAAGGATATCAGTAAACTTGGTCGGCTTTTGGCCGCAAAATGGGCTATGTCGGCGATGAAAACTGAGAATTTGCAAAAAAAAAACCCCTAAAAACCCATAGTTACACGAAAATACCCATAAATTTACAAAAATCCCCCTAAAATATGATTTAACCATGATTAAGTTACTTACCCTCACGGGAGTTGACGAAAGGGTATATATGTGATCACTTAAACTTTTGAGGGGTATATATGAAAATATGAAGAATGTAGGGGTAAATACGTATTTTGAAAGTTTTTTAAGGATATATATGTAAAAAACCCTAAAAAAAACAATAGTGGGGTCTCAATATGCCAAAAGTGGACATCGGAGGTCCAATTTGGCAAATTATTCCACCCTCCATTGACATTTGTGTTGAATGTCGTTTCTTCCCTCGGATAAATTACACTTTTGGGTGCATGATCCATGTATTTTTTTTTCTGAGGTCACGTGGTTTTAAAACTTTTAAATAATTAGTCTCTAATATTTAGATTTCATTTTCAATAAGGCCTAAACGCCAAGGCTTTCGTATAAATTGACGGTAAATGGATTATGTGACATCATCTGTCCCATTTCCCTCCTAACTTTTAACCGTGATGGCTATTATGGTTAAAATTATACCTCTTTTTAGCATTATCATGGATCACAAGTTTGGACCATCAAAGAAGACGAATAGGGCCTTGTAAACTCTAACCCCCCATGACTACAGAGGTTAAAAGTTAAGAGGGAATGGGTCACGTGACCCATTTGTCATCAACCCACGTGACGACATTAGTCATTTTATTTGAAATAAAATTCAAATGTCAAAGCCTTATTTGAAAAGGTTTGAAAATATAAGATCTGAAACCAAACTTAGACTTAAATTGCAGGCCAAAAGGTGTAATTATCCTTGTTCGATTTCTCATGTTTGTTTTGGTCCGGTGTGATTCTAAATGTACGACACATGCTTACCCCTCATTGGATGGTGGTAAAGAACTACTCAAAACCACCCTCCAATCATATCTAACATGTCTCATGCGCATGCACATGCCCACAACATTGCATGCACACAATTCTTTACTTTTGAAAGCTTCTTTTGCATTAAGTCTTTTTTGCGCCTTATGTGCATGCTTAAGTGGAAAAAATTATAGACGTCGAGGTCTCGTCCTAACGCGATCAGACCGGGTTGAATGAACGGATCCTCACATGTGTTGAGATCTCGTCGAGCGGTGTTGGATTCCAGTGAAACCTGAGCCTCGGAGATGGGAGGCATCGACGTCGTTGTTAGGCAGAGCAGAGTTGACGAAACTGGGAGGAGGAGTTGCCGCGGGCTCACCGGATGAGGGTGGAAGCTTCATGAGGAGGGTGAATCTGACTGGATCTGGGAGAGCAATGGACTCCTCAGGCAACGTCCCTGGCTGCGGCCATATATGCTGGCCCTGACGAAGCAAGTGGAGAAGGCCGCGCTATTCTACTTCAACCTGACACTGCTAATACGTCTTGAAAAGTGTCGTGGTCTTAACAAAAACGTCAAAATTAGAAATTTATAATCTGAATCACTAAGTAACTACTTTATGGGTAGATAACAATGAATCCGAGTCGATCCACAGGGAAAAGAAATATTAAGTCTAATTACCTTATATAGTTCTCAAGCAAAAGTTAGGAAAATGAAATGATTTTGGTCTTTAAACTACTCTTAACTAGAATTAAACTAATTTGAAATAATAATATGATGAGAATAAGCTAGGAATTTTTAATCAGTAATCAATAACTATCTAGGTTTTCGTAGAATAAGAGCAAATCCATAAATCATAAATGGTTTCCCAAAGGTTGATAGAAGAATGGCTAGATCTACCTATCACTCAACGAATATCTATCAAAATTCTTCATTGGAATGAAATCATCAAAGAATGGATATTTGGTGAATAAGTCAAAGTGGTTCTAGCACTTCGAGGGAGCCAAATCAATAATAATATGGAATAAATGATAGGTTAGGAATATAGGTCTCAGTGGTTCTAGCACTAAGGTAGTGGTTCTAGCACTCCTATAATCTTAATCTAGGGCTTAGGATTCATAAACATAGATCAATCATGGTTCTAGCATGAAAGCATCATGAAACAATTCCATCCCTAGTCTCTAACATGCACAAGACCTAGATCTATGGCATAATAGAACAAATTATTCATCCACAATATAAAATCAACACCAAAAAGATATAGAAATAAAGGATTCATCCATTAAAACCCATCGAAAGAATACATGCTCCAATCCGTAGGAAACTCTAGATAATATTTTTCATACATCATAGAAATCCCTAGGCTAGAGTTTAGTTACTCATCTTGAAGACAAGATCCACCGATGAAAGTTGATGAAGCTTTTACGCCATGGATTTCCTCCAAGAGATTCTCAAAAGAAAAGTTTTAAAAGAAGAAAAAGAAAACTGAAAGAAAGTTCCCAGCCAGAAGAAGAAGAAGAACCCCCCAAAAACCCTAGAAAACTTCCTATTTATAGCCTAGTAAACATGCTCAGATTAGATCAGGGCCTTTGATTTTCTTCAGATTAGTCTGTTATTGCTAGCTGCGCCCTGTAAAGGATCGATCATCTTCATAGACGATGATCGATCATTTCCTTGTATTCTGGGTCACGCCCCGTAGATGATCGATCATTCTATGGAGGAAGATCGATCTTTTCAAATCTTGCTCTTTGTCACTGTTGACGTACATAAATGATCGATCCTTTCATACTTGATGATCGATCCTTTCATGCTTGATGATCGATCCCTTCATGTTGTGCTCTCTGTCAGGTTAATGCATATAAATGATCGATCTTCTCATGCTGTGATGATCGATCATTTATGTTGAAACTACCCTAATGCGCTCATTTTAGATCCAAACTTGATCTAACTCTTACTGAGGTCTTTTGTACCTGAAATAGGTTAAACATAGTTAGTGAAGCATTGCTTGGAGACTAACAAAGCCAAATTATAATGGCGATTTGTGCACTTTTCAAGTTTTATCAGCTGCCGGCGATCATGATCGAGTTCCTACTGCTGATGTTTGCCCTGGACAAGATCTACTTCACCCCACTGGGAAAGTTCATGGATGAGTGCGACGCCGCCATCCGGGCCAAGCTTGGCTACATGAAGGACACCTCGTAGGAGGTGAAGCAGCTGGAGGACCAGGCCGCCGCCATCATGAAGGTCGCCAAGGCTGAGATCCCGACCACGCTGAATCAGATGAAGAAGGAGATGGCGGCGAAGCTGGAGGGCAAGCTGGCAGAGGGGTGAAAGAAGGTGGAGGCGGAGCTGGCCGACGCGCTTGCCAACCTGGAACGGTAGAAGGAGGAGACCATCAAGCCCCAAACCTGTCAAATTGCCACCATTAACGATGAGATCGTCAAGAAGGACCTCCCCACTGCCTAAGACCACCGACCTTTGATCAGAAAGAAATATTTTTCCATATTTATTAAATATGAAAATGTAGAAAGAAAATTACAAAAGAAAAGTGGAGGTAATTGAAGAGTCTCTTGATGGAGAATCTCAGCCAATTAAATTGTAATTTGAAGAGTTAAAACGATGAAAATGCAGGAAAGATAAAAATGCATTTAAAAAGATGAAAATGCATTTAAAAAAAATAAACATGCATTGAAAAAGATAAAAATGCATTTAGAAAGATGAACATTCATTTAAAAAGATGTAAATGCATTTGAAAGATGAAAACAGAGTTAAAAAGATAAAAATAAAGTTAAAAAGATGAGAATGGAGTTAAAAACATGAAAATGAAGTTAAAAACATGAAAATGCAGGAAAGATAAAAATGCATTTTCATCTTTCTGATCTATTTTTATCTTTCTGATCTATTTTCATCTTTGTTGCTCAATTTTCATCTTTCTAATCAATTTTCATCTTATTGATCTATTTTCATCTTTCTGATCTATTTTCATCTTTCTGTTTATTTTAATATTTCTGTTATATTTTCAACTTTCCGATCTATGTTCATCTTTCTAATATATTTTCATCTTTGTCGATCTATTTTCATCTTTATGATAAAGATGCATTTAAAAAGATGAAAATAAATTTAAAAAAATGAAAATATATTTAAAAGATGAAAATGCATTTAAAAATATGAAAATGGAGTTTAAAAGATAATAATAAACTTTAAAAGATAAAAATGGAACTAGAAAGATGAAAATGATGAAAATATAAAAATGCATTTTCATATTTTTGATGATTTTCATCCTTTTGATCTATTTTCGTCTTTCTGATATATTTTCATCTTTGTTGATTTATTTTCATCTTTCTATTCATTTTCATATTTCTTATCTATTTTCATCTTTGTTGATCTAATTTGAATTCAGACTAAATCAAGTTGGGGGGTGGATTAGATTCGATCTGATCGGACTAGACTGCTTGGCCTTGTGGAACCAACTCAAACCCAACCAGCTCAGGGAGAGCTGCTCGTCGAGACGACGACCGCAAGCAAGGATGAGGGCAGAGTAACAGTGGATCGCATCGGGGAATGGTGGAGGACGGCCGTGAGGCAGCGGGAACACCAGATTGTTTGACCGGCTGTTGAACCAGCTGAGGCGGATGGTAATCGATGAGGAGGACGACCACGAGGGGTGGGGGGCGGTGGTAGCCAGCGGATCTCGCCTTGGAACGGCTGAGGAAGGATTGTGGACCGACGAGATGGCTAAATCCAAGATTGGGTGGAGCTGGAGAGCCGACATGGTAGTGGATTCCGATGAGTCGACGACAGATCTAAGGGGAGGAGGAGCTTGGATGGCCCCCTGATGTGGACGAAGGCCGAGAAGGACGAGGGGTGTCGAGGCCTCGTCGGGCAGCGTTGGGTTTCGTTGAAAGCTAGGGCTCGGGGACGGGAGGCGTCGACGACGTCGTCGAGTGGAGAGGAATTGTTGGGTGGCCACGGTGGCAACGGAACTGGGAGGAGTTGTCGCGGGTGGCCACGACCTCAATGGAAGAGGGTGGAAGCTTTGTGAGGAGGGCGGATCTGGCTTGATCTGAGAGGGTGATGGAACTTGGGCGGATCCCGGTGTTGGATCTCGCTGGAGAAGACAGAGAAGATGGCCACGGCTATGGGAGGGATGACGTTGGGTGTTGGATCTCGTCGGAAGTACGCCGGGGAAGGAGAGGCGGGGTCACGGTGCTCGGATCCGAGGTCGGGAGGGTTGCCGCAGGGGAGATCGCTGGGAAGGGGGTGGTCGCCGGAGTGGGTGGCCGGCGGAGAAGGTGAGGTTTCTCTCACCGGAACAGAGAAGAGAGAGAGAGAAAAGGCTAGAATAAAAATAAAATAAAATGAGGATATTATTGTCTTTTTGAGGTGATTTGGGCTTATTAATCTAAAAAAAATAAGTGTAGGGTTTTTGACAAAATGTATGGGGTGTTGGACAAGAAGGGTCTAGGTTTTGAAGTTATGGTCAAATACCCCTAAAATAATTTGTTTATCACGTTTAAATCAAGAGAACTAGTATAGTAAAATTCCAAATACGACACGATCCAGCTAATTTGCCATAACTTTTTGGATTCTAGGAGCGTGCAAAGGAAGATTTGAGATATACGACTTCATATGTCATAGAGAATTCCTTATTTGAATTTATCTATTATGAATTGAGATGTCTTTAATTATATCGTGAACTCGAATATGAAAAATTGAGGGGGCCTGTGGTACACTTTGCACTGGATAATTGTTAACCGGTGCAAAGTGCAGTCGTTGGATCCAACGGTTCAGATCAAGGGCATCCCTCCTCTCCCTCTCCCTCTCCCTCTCCCCCTAAGAGCTAGGATTCCAAGAAAAAGGAAGAAAAGCAACAAGCCGCTCATAAGGGTAGCTGAAAGAAACCAAGAATAAGAGCAGCAACAGATACGCTGCAATTATGGTGAAGAGTTCTTTACTCTTCCAGCATTCATACGAGGCAGAGTTATCTAATCATAAGTGAAAGAAAGAATGTGACATGAGGACGATGTCTGATTCTTCCCAACTTGGACCTCCTCCAGGCTTTCCATTCAGCTTTGGTGCTAGATCCTACATTGAAGTGGCTGGGGATGGCGTTCAGTTGCCGAAGTGCACAACAGAGGAGAAGGTATGTCATCAGAGTAAGGTTGTGGTGGTACTCAGCGATGAACACATGGAAAGATGTTGCAAGCGCTGGGAGTTCTCCCTCTTTGGGAGATTCTTCGGTGGACGAATTTCACTGAAAACTCTAAGGAAAAAACTTCCAAAGCTGTGGGGAGCTGACCGTGTGGTGCAGGTTGTGCACATGGCCAGAGGGGTGTTCGTCTTTCAGTTCTCCAGTGAGGAGGATAAGGGATTTGTTATGGGTAGAAGACCATGGTATGTCAACGACTTGCCGTTGTCTCTTATATCTTGGCGAGAGAATTTCTGCTCCTCTGCCAAATATTTTCACTTGTCTGAGGTTTGGGTTCGGTTGCCTGGTCTGCCCATTGAATGCATACAGGCGGAGGTTGTGATAAATGTTGGAGCTAAAGGTGGGTAAGCCGTTGAAGGTGGACTTGAATACCATAGATGTTACTATGGGCCGCTTTTCCCAAGAGTGCATCGAAGTGGATTTGAATCAGCCAACAGTCTTGAGCTTAGAGGTGCAGAGCAGAGCAGGCCCAAGGTGTATCAAGCCATTCTATGAGAATTTAGCTGTGTGTGACTTCTGTTCCTCTTTTGGGCACTGGCCAGGTTCTTGTCATGCCCGGAGAATGGTGGAGAAGGAACGACCAAGGGTAGGGAGAGGGGATGATGATAGGGAGAAGTTGGATGAGGAGGCAACAAAAGGGGGCGACGAGAGGCGGGCTCAAGCACCAGGGACCTTGGATCTAGATGATGCCGTTGACCAGGAGCTACCAGACGGACCTAGGGAGGAGGTAGATGGCGGCGTACCTACTAGGAGTTCACCAGAAATGGAAGCTTGGGCCTCGACGGCGTCGCCAGCAATGGAGGAAGCACCATGGCAGGAGGTGCGCAGAGGAAGATGCATATCTCGAAGCCCCATTGGGAAGCGTGCATCGGCCAAGAGAGAAGGAAAAATCCGACAACTCAACGAGGGACTGCTTCGAGGCGTGGGAGGTCGCTCCTTGACTGAGGGCATCAGAGAGTGGTTGGTGGAGGTGGCCGGTCGAGGAGGAACAGAGGGAAACGGAGGTGTCAGCATTAATAGCAGCGGCAGTGATGAACTGGTTAATATATCAACCCGTGGTGGTTCAGAGGTCACGCCGGAGATCCTTCGATAGTAGAGGATTAGTTAAAAGAGGTGTTCTGGATCCTTAATGTCTTGGTCATCAAGGAGTGTCACTCATTTGAAAGATGTTGGTTTTCTTGCTTCCTTTGAGGTGATGTGTAGTGGCACTTGTCATGGCCACTAGGAACACTGTTGGTTGTGTTTGAGAACAGTTTCGGGTACTGTTCTCTGACACCTACCCAAGGAGGGTGGTGTAGTTAGGAGTACTTTTCTCTATTCTTGGTACTCGCACTGCATGACAACACGCAGGTTGGTTGGATCACCAGGCTCAATTTGCTAGAGCGACCTCGGGGAACCCCCTGGACTGTACTCCGAATACTGAGATAAATGACTTGAAGGTTGACAGTGGACAATTGGTCGGTGGTCGTGGTGAGTTCCGGGTTTCATGAGACGGCAAGGTAGTCGTTGGCAGAGTTCAGTGGCTTCAGCATAACGACAGCAATGGCAGCAGCGTCGTAATGGTCCTTTGAGAGGTAGCCTTGATCGTCAAACTGAGAGGAAATCCACAGGGTGCTTGAGTGCTAGCCGCCGGGAGCCTTTCCGCAGACGGTGCTTCTAGCGAGGGGCGTAAGACGCTTACCGCAAGCAATCGAGCATGACACACGGCGTCTGACAGAGCAGTGGGTTGATGCCTCAATTGGAGCAGGTACCTGGGGCAGACACGGAAATTCAAATTTCACGTAGAGGCTTGTTGGAGACAATGAGGCGACAGGTCTAGCCAGTAGTTCGCACACACCTAAGAAGAGAGCAGCTTCAACAGCCACCAGCTTCGACTTTCAGCTTCAGCCTTCATCTTTCGGTGCTTCTCTCAGCTTGTGATTTCCTTATGGCTCTGGGTTTCCCTGTGAGGACCTGTCCCTCTACTCCTGGGTCGACCGGTTGAGTCGGGCCCATGGCTCGTTGCTTGTTTCGTGTTGAGCGCGCGATCCGGTAGATCGCATTGTTTCTTGGGCCGCAAGAGCAATTTGGTAAATTGCACCTTGTCAATTTATTTCACACCCACATGTGCACACACTGACCGTGTTTGTGATAGTGCTTGATTAGAATGGTTAGGTGGACCCCGGATCGAAGGATCCATGCTTGGGCTTGTGTTCTAGCCCAAGTCTAGCTTTCTGCACCTAAATGATCGATCATTCCTTGCTAGAAGGATCGATCATTTAGTGATGATGGATCATACCTTGCTAGAAGGATCGATCATTTGGTGCCATGAAGTTGCTATCGTCGATCATTCATAAGTCGGTTCGTCCGTCTATAAAACGGACGCGACCTTCTTCTTTGAATCCTTTTGAAATTCGCCATTTCTGAGCTCAGTTCTTGCTAGATTCGGAAGAGATTGAGGGCGATCTTTGACTTGGCAGCTGGGATTGAAGCTGCTCTAGTCGAGGTGGGGACCCTACCTAATTTCTTTTCGGTTTTGTGAGGTTTGAGCTTGTTTGTGTTTGATTTGAGTAGAACTTCTTGCATGCTCGTTGGTTTTTAGTATGAGTACCGGTTTTGGATTCGTGGTTCTTCGTACTACCAGACCCCAAGGTTTTGTGGGATTTGGTAGAGTTTTCCGACAGTATTTCTCGCCGGTCGGTCGCCAGAGAACCCAACAGGATCGATCATTCTTGAGGCGTTATGTATGGCCCATGCATGATTGATCTTCTAGTGAAAGAAGATCAATCTTTTGCTTGGCAGCATGGACGAGGTCCTTGGAGGGAAGATCGATCCTTTGGCTTGGTGATTGATCTTCATGGAGGGAAGATTGATCCGTTGTGGCTTGACAGGGACTGAGCCTTCCCATCACGAGGGTAATCAATCATTCCCCCCGGAGAAAATCGATCCTTTGTGTGACAAAGAGGTGTTTTCAATGGCTTTTGCCCACGGGGCTTCGCTTATGCGGTTTTCCTTTACTACTTTATACCTAGTACATATCATTGAGCATGTTAGCCCCATAATGAGGGGTAGTGGTGAACCGAGAGAGTGACGACTCCTGGTATGTGTAGATAACATGTTGTATTGTTAGTCTTGTTTACCGGGGTTTCTTCCCGTAATATGATGTCTTTTTGTGGAATGGCTGCAGTTTGTGGGGTTACAACTACAGCAGTCCCTTGGCCTGGTTTACTTATTCATCGCCCTGGGCCGCCAGGGTATTGAGCCCAGACCTTGTTTAATTAATCGTCACATGTGTTAAATGCTTATCTGCTTTCCTGCGTGTGTTCATAGCATGCATCTGATTGTGCATTAGCTGCATAAGGTTAGGGCATGGCGATCTGTGGTATCGCCATCCGGAGGCTTGGAAGCTCGGATTTAGCCTTAGGACCGGGGCTGGGTAGCTTGGTCTAGGTTTGAATGGTGGTTTTCAGTCGATTTCGATGATAGACCTAGATGACTTGAACACCTGTTGATTGATGATTTAAGAGGTCGTGTTTGTCTCGAGTCGGCTTCTGAGGTATAGCCGGTGTCTGGTTATAATGACTCTTGAGTAGAGGGTGTGCCTACTCAGTGGCGTCATTTTCTACCAGCAATGCCGGTTTCCTGCTTGTGAGTCAGCAGTGTTGGTTTCCTGCTTACTGAGAGTGACCCGTCGTGTGACCAGCTCGGCTGGAAGACCATGATTATGGACCTTAGGGACACGTGGTGGGGTTATAGGACCCCTGTGTACACCCAGACCTTGCTAGAGGATGACACTGTTGCGTTTCCCTCTTCCTTCTGTGAGTCATAGTGTAGTTTCCCTGCTGAACTTAGTTGCTCACTCCTACCCAGTCTGCGTTTTGGAGGTGCAGGCGTTAGCTCCTCTTCGGTGGCCCCTACCGGGCAGTTGGTCAGCAGTGCAGCGACGTCTGGTGGAGTTTGAGGAGTGGTGATCTTCTGTTCCTGAACCCTTGTATAGTTAGCCTCCTACGGGAGTGTATAAATGTTTGTAACTGATTTACCCTCTTTGAGGTTTTGCAGGTTTGTACATTGGAATTGTAATCTTTGAGTTTGATGTTTCTGTTGATGTTAGAATTGTTAATTGAGGGTGCTTAATGAATTGCTTAGGGAGACCAATAGGTTATAGAGAACCCTCGCCATATTGTTTCGTAGTTGGTTAGATTCCGGTTCGAGTCCCCGGCCCGGTTGGGCTTTCACGGGTCGGGGCGCGACATTCCCCCTTATTGCTCGTCCTCGTGCGACTGTGTTGGTTTGGGACTAGAGTTGCTTGTAGCTTTGGGAGTAGCCACCGATTGGGACAAGAGCTTGGGTTGGTTGGTCTTGTCGGGGCATTTGCTAGAGGTTGGGGATCTCTTGGTGTCCGTCGCCCACGTGTGGTGCACGTTGGGGTTCGACGGTTTTCTCGGTTGCGTCGGTTCGTTGCGCACCAACTTGTGCTTCTTTGGCCATGGGAAGGTATCATGGGTACACCTGACGGCGTTGTTTCGCTCTCATTGAAGGTTGTGGATTACCGATCCTTCTGGTTGTTGAGAGCTGGGGTTTGTTTACCGGCTCGTGGTTAACTCCTTCCTCCTTGCTTTCGAGACTACTCTGGAGAGCAGCTTTCCCTCATGTTGCTGTTGTTGTTGTGCTGCTATCTTTTCTGAGGAACTTTCTGGTTGTCACCTTCATGTGACACCGAGTTCGAGATTGAGGTTCTTTCCATACATGCATAGGCTTGAGGAAGCTGGACAGTGTTGCAGCAGAGAGTACGTGCCCGGTATAGTGCGTCGACTACACCTGTTGAGAGTTTGGGATTTCAACATCCGAAGACAACTTTCTGGACTAGGCCGTACCCTGATCAGTTTGTAGTGGCATTCATCGACAACATCATATTTATACACGCATTGAGGAGGAGCATGAGCGACATTTGGGGTTCGCATCACAACTGCTAAAGGAGCATCGGCATTATTTGGCTCCCAGTGCGAGGATTTAGCCTTTAGAGCCAGGTTTTGACGAACGGGATGTGTCAGCGACAAGCAGATTAATTGATCCAGCTGAGCTCGAGACAGATATGCAATGAGATAGGTCAAAGTTTGGGATTTCAACATCCAAAGACAACTTTCTGTTTTGTTGTTTTCGACCCTACTCTTATCGAATTTCAGGACGAAATTCCTTTAAGGGTGATAGATTGTGAGGACCCGTATCTCCAACCCGGTCCGACCGTGTTAAGTCGAGGGTCTGGTTTTATGGTTTGGCTCGGTTGGCCTTGGTTTGTGATCAGTTAATCACATCGTTGTATTTGGACCCCAAGGGTAATTTGGTAAAATTGCTATTTGTAGGTCGGTTTCACACCCACGTAGTGCACACACGGCCTGTCACACCCCGAACCAAAAAATCAATCCAGGCCGGGACGTCAGGGACCTAAACTTATTCAATCACCTCTGGCGCATTTATATAATGATTTTCACAACTAATTTGAACAATTCTATCAGAGTGCCAGCATAGTAATTTCTAATAAACTACTAACCATAAGTTCCATATTAACATTAGAGTAAACATATGAGGACCCATTCCTCTAACCTGGCTTGATCACGTAGGTCGAGGGCCGTTTCCTGTTGGTTTGGTTCCGCGTTGGATACGATCGGATGACCGTATGGCGGTTTTTGACCCCAAGGGCAATTTGGTAAAATTGCTCCCTGACAGTCAGTTTTGCACCCGCGTTACACACACTACCTTAGATTGATGTATGTGATTGATTAGGACCTTAGGGGTGCTTTTGATCGGAAGATCGGAGCTCGATCAGGAGAGATCGAATCGGACGGCCGAGATCGGTCCTGATCTCTATAAATAGCCCTTTCTTTTCTCTCTCTTCTCTTTCTTTCTCTTCTCTCCTTTCTCTCTCCCCATGGCTGCCAGGTGGAGATTGGGCTGTGGATTTTCGACATGGATCTGTGAGGATCAGAGTGGACAATCTCATAGATCGCCTGCTTGTCTTTATAGCTGGGTGTTTCTACCCAATTCTAGTGAATTGGTAACCCTATGATCACTTTTTTTTTTGACTGTTGTGTTTGTTGGAATGCTTTTCTTTTCTGTATTCTAGTTCCTTGCTATGTTTAGAAGCTAGCCATGGTTTTATTTCTGTATTCTTTCGTACGGATTCTGTATTTTTGTTGGTTTTTCTACGGGGTCGGACTTAGGTCTATTTTTTCACGATCTAAGTTTGGTTTTTATTGCATGAGTGAATCCCCCACCACCAGGTAGACCTTCCTGCAAAGTTTGAATGGATGTCATCACCGTTTGATAGATCAAATCCCACAAGTTGAGTTTTCATCGATTTTGTCGGCTTACAGGCAATTTGTTTGATTTCTGGGGATTCGATCATCCGAAGTTTGTTTTCTTAGTGTCATTAGATTCCCCACATTCAATTACGCACCTCAGCCAAGTTTGGTTTGATTTCGATACGTTTTGATAGATCGAATCCAAGAAATTGGATTCCAGTCACTATTCATATATGTTGTCGGCGCAAGAAGGATCGATCTTCATGGAATGAAGATTGATCTTCTTGTTGCCACATCGGTTGCTGACTTTGAAGGATCGATCTACAAGGGAAGATCGATCTTCATGGTATGAAAATCGATCTCTTCTTTCCCAGACAGAACCTTGGTTTGGTAAGGAGATCGATCTCTTCTTTCCCAGGCAGAGGACTCCCTTAAGGAAGATCGATCTTCTCTTGGGTGAAGATCGATCTCTTCCTTAAGGCTGTGAGCACCCATATGAATGATCGATCATCTTGGGTAAGATGATCGATCTTTTATATGATGATTTGTTATAATTGAACCGAATTTGGTGTTTTCGGTTTCTTTTTGACCCAATTTTCTCGATTGCCCGGCGTCAATTGGGCTCTATTAGTCATAACCTTGTTTTGATGATGTCAATATATTCATGATGATAAAACATTGGTTTAATATTTATATCCCTTAAATTGGAAATCATTAAGTTTAATATTTATATGTTTTTATACTCGCGGTCGATGCGGCGGTTGATGCACGGATCGACTGTGGAGGTCATTTATAGGTTATAGGGCAGTGGTCGATGTGACGGTCGACCGTGGCCTATGTTGATCTTATGTGTTGAAGCGAAGATCGAATGAGGCATCGACCCTAAGAAGCAGTTTTCACAACAGAGGCTCACGGACGATGTGATGGTCGATACGACAGTCGACCGTGAAGCTTGAAGGTCGATGCGTGGATCTACCGTGGCTCAAGAAGAACGCGATGGACGATGTGGTGGACGATACGACGGTAGACCGCCAGTCAGGAAACTAACCATTAAAGAGCCGTTGCAGCAGTAGAAAATAGCCGTTGGAAGGCTATTTAGAGGGCTTTGGAGCTCAGTTATAAAAAAAAAGATGCAGCAAACTTGCAGGGGACTTAGGTGGAGGTAAGGGATTATTGCGATAATATTCTAACAAGTTTATTCTCTTTATTTGTGAGCTTTATCTTTGTAAAACTACTTCAAGTGTGAAGTAGAATTTGTGAGAGAGATCCAACAGTTGATTGGAGAGATTGTAAGGTTGCCAAGCATCCGTAAGCTTGGTGGATAGGTAGTCAAGCACCCGAAAGCTTGGTGGAAATCTTGTAAGAGTTCTTACAAGTAGTTGAAACTCAAAAAGGACCCTTGAGTGAAGTGGACGTAGACAAGGTTGGCCGAACCACTATAAAATCTGGTGCAATCTCTCTAACTCTCATCTCTTATCCTTTATTTACTTGCTTTAATTATTTTTTGCTCTTATCATTTGCAAGCATACGATTTTATTAGACTCCTCCTCTTTAGATTTTCATAATTGATTTTATTGTATAAGGCCTAAGATCAACCCCCCTTCTTAGACCTTCAAGCTCAATTACTTGAATCCTATTCAAATCCAGCAAATCCAAGCTCAGTTTCAGTACCAACATCAACATCAGTTGGCTTCCAGGCAATTGCGACACCAGCAGCACCATCAATCCCATCAAGCTGTGAGCTTTTTAGCTCCCTAGCCCCAGCCGATGAAGCACGCTGGCTCGCCGCCTTGGGTCAATTGCTCGGCGAAGAAATCGGCGGTGGAGGACCTCAACTACCCATCCATCTCGATGGTGTTCGACGGGTCCGGTAGTGGCAACAAGACGGTAGTGAGGACGGCAAACAACGTGGGGTCGACGGAGGATGCAGTATACAAGCCGAGGGTGGAGGGAGGGGAGCGGCGTCGCGATAAAGTTCATGCCGGGGACGCTAGCGTTCACAGCGGCGGAGAAGAGGAAGAGCTACGCTATCATCAGACAGCAACGTCGGCCATTGCGCAAAGCAGACGGCGTATGGTTAGTTGGTGTGGTCCGATGGGGCCACGTGAGGTCCGTAGCATGCAACATAGAAGCCATTGGTATTCTCCAGTAAATACGTAATTTGAAATTACGTCTTCACTAACGTGGCGCGGGATAAAGTTAGAAGACGTAACTTGGAGTTACGTCTTCAATATGAAAATGTAACTTGGAGTCATGTCTTCATTGACATGATTAAAAAAATGAAAGGTCATGCCATCGTGGCGCTGACGTGGTCAAAGCAGGCATATTCTCATCAATATTTTCTCCACAAGTATAAGTTAATAATATTTTTTAAAAATAATATTATTTTAAAAAATTCCTATTTCTTTTCTTCATGTGTCAAGAGATTGTAATGTTAGAAAGGAGTGTATCGCTCGGCTTTGTTGTCGCTCTAGGTTGCCATTTGCTTGGACCTGTGAGGACGGAATAGAGGTTTTGGATGATCTGATGTGATATGTTGTAGTCTTTTGTTCCAGCCTTAGGGCTCATCTCATCAAAAAAAGATACGATGCAATTCCCATTATTGTTTTAAAGGCTAGGATTCCAAGAAAAAGGAAGAAAATGCAACAACCCGCTCATAAGGGCAACAGAAAGAAACCAGGAATAAGGGCAGCAACCTACTCTCACGAGCAGGAGCCCCTTTGATCCTCATGGCGATGGTTCTTATGATCACTGATAAAGAAAAAAGAGAGATGACATGAGAGATGAAATCCTTTTGATCTGAACCGTTGGCATTATCCAATGGATGCACTTTGCACCGGCTAATTATCCGGTGCAAAGTGCACCTTATGCCCCCTCAATCTGATTATCAGTTTATGATACACTACGCAGAGCCGTACGGGGTCAATCTGCCTTTGTTTTATTCTATGTCGTGTTCTTCTTGTGTGTTTTCTGTTTGTGATTGTCATTGCTATTAGGGTGTTTATCGCCAACACTATGCGTTAAAATCATATGCAAAGAATATAGACAAGCAAAAAGTTTGACAACCCTTCAAACTAGACTATATATCATCCTTATATGGAGCGATGGTTATAAGTTAACATCGTGTTTGTCCTATGTGGCATAAGGATAATCCTAGGTTAAGGGTGAGTTTAGTGGGGGAGTACGTAGTTATTGAGTGGTTATTGGAGTGGGGTGGGATGATTATTAGGTGGTTACCTTGTCAAGTGGCAGGGGGCACCACTAGTATATATACACACACACGACGACTTAGAGATGAGAACTTGACAATAAAATTGGAGTTGATGGCATATGAAAATGGAAAAGGATTTAGCATGAGGGAAGGAGATCGATATTATTGCTCACTCATCTAGATCATTCAAGGATTAGAATCTTGTTAGGATCTAATAGGGAAGAAGAAGAAAAACTTACAGATGTAAGATTTTACGTGGTTCACCCCAGAATAGGGCTACGTCCACGAAGTCGCTGGAGGTTTTTCACTATCTCAGAGCCAAAGAGCCAATTACAAGTTACATATGACGGCCGCCCATATATAAACCCTAGCTCATATCTTAGGGTTTCGGCACATAGGGTATAGAAAATTACATAAATTACCCCTATCAATAGATCTGAACACATGTTGTGGACCCCATCAGCTCTGCGTAGTGCGTTATAGTCTGTCCACATCATAATCCAAAACAATCAGGTTTCACAAACTCAACAAATCTTTCCAACTCCAATGCTCTTACCTTATCGTCGTCATCTGCGTGTTAAATGGATCGAGCTCATCTTACCAGAAAAAAACATGATAAACCTCAAATTGTTCTGAGCTCGAGGACCATCTGTTTCATCTATTTTGCAGCTAATTAAAACAAGAACTAACAATGGGAGATGTTAACTAAAACTAGATACATGATCAACATTTCGATACGGTGATCGAAGGGATGTCCTCTGCCTCCCTCTTTGGCTGCACCCGCCGGCCGTAGGCGTTGCACTCCATCCCCTTGTTCGCCTGCTGATTCCAAC
This sequence comes from Narthecium ossifragum, assembly GCA_963920575.1. Lineage (NCBI taxonomy): Eukaryota > Viridiplantae > Streptophyta > Magnoliopsida > Dioscoreales > Nartheciaceae > Narthecium > Narthecium ossifragum. Next base: position 8,588,594 of record OY986973.1, read on the forward strand.
ACGCCGGAATCCTAAGCTCATCCTTCAACAAACCACACGCCTTGTTCACCAGCGCTACATCCCGGCGAGCAGTCCGCCGGAACCTAGCACCCTTACTCAGGTAACCATCAACTAAGTGCAAGTAAGTCTCCAGACTATGGAATCCCGGCAGGTTGAGGCCACCGTGCTTCAAGAATGGCGACGACTTCACGTCGAGTCCGAGCTCGAGGCCAACGTGGGTATAGACCCACTCGAGTGTTGGAATTTTTTTAAGTGGAGAAGGTTTTGGAATCTTTTTTCATTACTGAGAGTTGCAGAACTCTTCTCAGTTTTTTCTAAGAACACCTTTACATATGTTAACTTATATATGACTCAACTAACATCCAACTTACTTAATGAGCCATCAAGTTCCAAGATGGTCAAACTTTGACCCTGACACTTGGAATACAAGCTTCTAGAGAAAACTAGAAGTACATTTTAGAGAAAACTAGAATTACAAATTACCTCTCAACACCCCCTCATAATTTGTAATTCCCAATTGCATCTTAAACTTCTCAAACTTCTCAATAGCAACAGCCTTTGTGAGAATATCTGCCTGTTGTTCATTTGTATTGAGAAACTGCAAACTAATTTCTTCTTTGTTCACTAATTCCCTTATGAAGTGATGCCGAAGCTCGATGTGCTTTGTTCGAGCATGAAACACTGGATTTTTTGTCATAGCAATGGCTGACATATTATCACAATTTATGATTGTTGGTTGCTGCTGTTGCTGGACTAAATCACCAAGAATTCTTCTGAGCCAAACTGCTTCACATGCTGCGTCCGTTGCGGCGATGTATTCTGCTTCAGCTGAAGATAAAGCCACTGTTTTTTGCTTCTTAGAACTCCATGCGATAAGCTTTTTGCCAAGACAAAACAGATATCCTGAAGTGCTTTTTCTGTCATCCAAAGAACCAGCCCAATCACTATCAGTAAATCCAGTTAGCCTCTTGTCATCTTCTTTCACATACATGATGCCATGATTCTTTGTTCCTTGAAGATACCTTAATACCCTTTTAGCTGCTGCATAATGAAGCTGGCTTGGTTTATCCAAGAATCTGGAAATTAGACTGACAGAATGCATAATATCCGGCCTTGTATTTGTGAGATAAATCAATGAACCAACAAGGCTTCTAAAGAACTTTGAATCCACATTTTCTGCACCATCATTTTGTCGTAATTTGTCATTTAAAGCCATTGGAGTAGACACAGGTTTGCAATTACTCATCTGATACTTTTTCAGTATGTCTTCAATGTATTTTTCTTGAGAGATAAAAATCTTTCCCTTAGCTTGCTTCACTTGAATGCCCAGAAAGTACCTCATAAGGCCTAAATCTGACATCTCAAATTTCTGCATCATTTGCTTTTTGAAGTCTTCAACCATGTTCATATTAGTGCCCAGAAATATCAAGTCATCCACGTACAAGCAGACTATGAGAAGATCATTTGAACCTTGCTTCTTCACATATAGAGATGGTTCACTTGGACTTCTTTGAAATCCAATTTGAGAGAAATATCCATCAATTTTGCTGTTCCAAGCCCTTGGAGCTTGTTTTAAACCATAAAGAGCCTTTTGAAGCCGATATACTTTATCTTCTTTACCTTCTGTCACATAGCCTTGTGGTTGTTGCACATACACATCTTCTTCAAGCTCTCCATTTAAAAATGCTGATTTAACATCAAGCTGATAGACATTTAATTCAAGCTCTGCTGCTAAAGCAAGAACAGTTCGAATAGTTTCCATTCGAACAACCGGTGCAAAAGTCTCATTGAAATCTACTCCAGGTTGCTGAGAATAACCCTTTGCCACCAGCCTTGCTTTGTGCTTTTGAATAAAACCATCTTCATTATACTTTATTTTATATACCCACTTCAATCCAATCACATCTTTGCCATTTGGTAAGTCCACAAGCTCCCAGGTTTTGTTTTTCTTGATAGCAGCTATTTCCTCATCCATTGCTTTTTGCCATACTTTTTCTTTAACTGCATCTTCAAAGTTATGTGGCTCACAAGCAAACAAAGTAACATTAGTAGATTCATAAATGTCCCTCAAGGACCGTACCTTTCTTGGTGCTTCTGGACTTGAAGAATTTGAAGATGGAGAGCTTGCAGCTGGACTATTAATTGGACTTGGAATATTTTGAAGCTGCTCATCTTGACTTGCTTCATGCTCCAGAAATTTTCCTATAATTGGTGTTTGAGAGCAATTTTCATCCCAACTCCAAGCTGTCATTTCATCAAATATGACATCTCTTGAGACTACAAGCTTGTTGCCATTTGGATTAAAGAGACGATAGCCTTTTGACTCATCACTGTAGCCAATGAAGATATGCTTTTCACCTTTCTTATCAAACTTGTCTCTGTTTTGAGAAGTAATTAGTGCATATGCAATGCAGCCAAAAACTTTTAGATGACCAACTAATGGCTTCCTTTTGTGCCAAGCTTCAAATGGAGTCTTGTTGAGCACAGCTTTTGTAGGAGAACGATTGAGAATATAAATCGCTGAATTTACTGCTTCAGCCCAGAATTTGTTAGGAAGATTTTTCCCTTTTAGCATACTCCGAGCCATCTCCACAATGGTCCGGTTTTTTCTTTCGGCAACCCCATTTTGCTGAGGGCTTCTGCTAACAGTTAGCTGTCTCTGTATGCCATTCTCTTTGCAGTACTCCATAAATGGAGTATAGATGAACTCCCCTCCACGATCAGTTCGTAGAGTCTTGATTTGAAAACCACTTTGTTTCTCTACAAGAGCTTTGAAATTAAGAAAAATTGCAAATGCATCAGATTTTTGATTTAGAAAGAAAACCCACATCATTCTAGTGTGATCATCAACAAATAGAAGAAAGTATCTTCTATTATTGAGAGAAAAAGTCCTTGTAGGACCACAAATGTCAGCATGCACAAGCTCTAATGGATCTTTAGCCCTCCAGGAAGTTTTAGGAAATGGAAGTCTATGCATCTTCCCATAAATGCATCCTTCACAAATCTGATTTTCTTTTATAATTGAAGGAAGACCAATCACCATATTCCTCTGTTTCAGCAAATGAAGCCCTTTGAAGTTTAAATGCCCATATCTCAAATGCCATAAGAAGGATCTGTCAAAACTTTCACTTGTGAGTGCCAGATTTTCTACAAGCGGCATTGAAAGAGGGAAAACCTTGTTTTTGCTCATCTCAATTGTTGCTACTATGACTGAATTTTTCTTGTCAAAAATTCTGCATTTTTCTTCTTCAAACAGCAGAGAAAAACCTTTCTGCAAAAGCTGTCCAACACTCAAAAGATTTTGAGTGAGGCTTGGAACATAAAGAACATCACCAATGAGCTTTTTGTTTCCTCCCTTTGTGTAGACTGCAATAACACCCTTGCCTTCAGCACTCTGTAACTTTCCATCTCCTAGTTTCACATGAGAAATGAAACTTGGATCAAGCTCCACAAAGACATCTCGATTTCCTGTCATGTGATTACTGCAGCCACTATCCAAATACCAAACTTGTTGAGATTCGCATTGAACATTCATGCAAGAGAATAAATGTTCTTCCGTTTCAGCTTTGGTAAAATTGGCTTCATCCTTCTCCTTTTTATCTTGATACCAGCAATCTCTTTGAGAATGATTAGGAATTTTGCATCTTTTGCATTTAAAATAGCAATCTTTTGATTCATGATTGGATTTTCTGCAAATGCGACAAGAAGAAGAAGAAGTAGTACCAGATTTTTGCTGTGAACCTTCTTTCTTTTCTCTTGCAGGATTGTTTTGATAGAAGTGACCTTTTCCCTTCTTTTGAAATGAATTTCCTTTCTTTCTTTGCTCAAATTTTGCTGACTTTTGATCTGAAATTTGGAGCTTCGATTGAAAAGCTTGCTCTATAGGTGGAATTGATGATCTGTTAATTCTCTGCTCATGTGCTTGGAGAGAACTCATTAGCTCATGCATAGTATATGTAGAAAGATCTTTAGATTCTTCAATTGCAGCAACTACATGATCAAATTTTGCAGGAAGACTACGGAGTACCTTTTGAACAATCTTCCTATCTTCGATAGTATCTCCATAGCTACGAATCAAGTTGACAATCTCAACTATTTTGCAGAAAAAATCTTGAATGCTTTCACTATCCTTCATAAATATATTGTCAAATTCTCTCCAAAGAGATTGCAGCTTTATAGAGATCACTTTATCATTTCCTTGGAATTCGTTTTTAAGGATCTTCCAAGCATCTTTTGCTTTATTAGCACCAAAAATTCGAGGATAAATAGATTTGCTTACCCCCTGTTGAATGAACCGAAGGGCACTTGCATCTTTCTTGAGATTTTCTTTGTATTGTCGTTGCTGCATCTCCGTCCAACTCGCAGAAATTCCTTCTCGAGGTGGCTCGGGATAATTGCTTTCAATCACCTCCCAAAGATCTTGAGAAATGAAGATCGTCTTCATTTGGCTGCTCCAATAATCATAATGTTCTCCATCAAAGATTGAAACTTGATTTGGAGAATACAAGAACATAGTAGGAATGGCTGCCATGGAGATTTTAAACCATGCTCTGATACCAAATTTGTTGGAATTTTTTTAAGTGGAGAAGGTTTTGGAATCTTTTTTCATTACTGAGAGTTGCAGAACTCTTCTCAGTTTTTTCTAAGAACACCTTTACATATGTTAACTTATATATGACTCAACTAACATCCAACTTACTTAATAAGCCATCAAGTTCCAAGATGGTCAAACTTTGACCCTGACACTTGGAATACAAGCTTCTAGAGAAAACTAGAAGTACATTTTAGAGAAAACTAGAATTACAAATTACCTCTCAACATCGAGCTCTCCGGTGATGCTTTCAAACACCTTCAGCCCTTCGTTGAACAAAACTCCGGGCATCTTCGGCACAAAGTCTTGTTTAACGACGACGCGCAGTGTCTTCACCTTCAATCGTTTCAACCTGTGACCAAAAGCCTCGTTGCCGACTCTCGGCGCGCCGAAGGATATGACGCTCACCGGAAGGCTGGGTATGGTCGAGGCAGCTTCGTATGCGTTCAACAAAGCCAGAGCGCCGCCGAGGCTGTGGCCAGTGATGGTCAGGCTAACCTCTTCGCCCTTCTCTCTGTAGTGATTCACTAGCCTTCTTATCTCCTCCATGACTTGCTCCGAAGCGCTCAACTTGTTGTACCTCGTCGACTCGCTCTTCGACGTATAGATACTAAGGAAGCCATGCTCGACTTTGGCGGCGTCGTTGCTCTGGCCGAGCGTTTCGAGGTTGCCTTGGGCATTCTCGAACCACTCGGCCGGCGCCACCGTGCCCCGCCACGCGACGACTATATCGCGGCAGCCGATGCGGCGAGACTCCACATCGTCGCTCACGGCGACGTAGCCCATCCAGTTGGAATCCTTGCTCCAGGCGTCGGCGTGAAAGGAGCGCTCCAGCCACCGGGGGAGCTCGATGTGCGACATGGCGTAGACGTAGTTGGTCACGTCGTAGCCGTGGCGCGACAGGCCGAGCTTGTCGAAGAGGCGGCGGGGGCCGTAGAGGCAGCTGCCGCAGAACTCGGAGAAGGAGTCGTAGTCGAAAGCGTCGTAAGTAGCCTGGGTGAACTCGCCGTACTTGATAATCTCTCGACGGAGCCAGGGATGGAGGGGATCAAGAAGACAAGACCAGTCTCCGCGACCATGGATCTTATCATGGACTGCGGAGATGTCCTCTCTAGGGGAGCCGCATGGGGTCTCGGAGAGAGCATCACATGCTAAAGGGTTGTCAGGCTTGGTGGGGAGGTTGAGGTGGAGGAGATTGGAGATGGTGTCGGGGAGGTTGACGCCAGAGTTGGGCTTGGGATGGCGGCTGACGGGCGACGGCGGCTTGACGGTGGTGGTGGCGTGGGGGGATAGCAAGGAGGTCTTGACGGGGTTGGAGGGGAGAGGGAGGTGGCAGCTGATGGCGGAGGAGGCTGCCATAGGACTGGATGTAAGAGATGCACATGGATCTCTCTATATTTGGAGGCTGAGAATATGTGCAGAATGCCTATATAATAGAAGGACCAATGATGCAGTCTGGAATGACAGATAGGTAGCTAGCTCAACTGGAGAATATACTTCGTCTAGTTGTTCACATGTCATGAGCTCTGTGAGACATCCTTAATAGAAAAAGCTCGACTTGAAGTCCTCTCATCGAGCTGGAAATTAATTGGGGAGGTAGTTTCCACAGGGAGGTACACTTGGGTCGGTCTAATTAATAAAGTCAAGTCTTATTGTGTAGTTTAAGGTTTTGCTTTGTTTGCATGCATACTAAATCGACTGGTGGATGGCTCTTTCGGATGGAAGGCCCCAGAATGGGTCACTAGTCAACCCAATGCCGGCCAAAATGTGCGTCGTACGTGACGTATTCACCCACGGATGGGAAGTTGGGAACTACGCACAATAACTTGGTTTTATCGACTTCACAATCACAATTCACACTCGGGTCTCGGGGTCGTCTAAAAAGTCAACTTACAGTGCTGGAGTTGGAACATAGAAGGTCCTTTATTTAAATAGTGGGCCACATTAGTTTCATATTATATATGAACTTCGGTAGGTATACACGGAGACATATTTGGAGTATATAGGTATATGCATAATGGTCACTTGGAGAGTTGGAGGAAGCAACATGTGTATATTTATTTAACGATGGTGACATGCTGTCCTCAACTCATACCATCACTTTCCTCATACCATCATACTAATGATTTTCATTTGCTTGAATCTAACAAATTATGTTCAATCCATATCATTATTTCTCTCATATCATCATACCAACAATCAAGATTTAAATCTTCAGTATCTGAATCACAATTAGCATTTTTATATATATAATTGGGAAGGTATTTAGGGAGGCATATTTGGAGTATATTATGTCTTTACTAATACTATTGTAAAACAACTCCGAGATGTTTGAATCTCATCTATTGTTTAAATTTTTAGCATATGAATCAAAATCAGTATTTTATTAATTATCTGAATTTTTAGATGATATATAATTAGATCTGAACTATTAATATGATAGTATCAAAAAAATAATAATATAAGGTAAATAGAACATAAATACCGCTGTATATCCTGAGCCTATGACCTTCAACACGTAAAGGCTCTTATTTTCTTATTATGTCTATGAAAAGAAAATAGATGAGACATGCAGGCCTACCACATCGCTATCAATGTTGCGCAACACTCTCTCTCTCTCACACACTAATGCATATCTCTACCAATGTTGCCTTTGATTAATTAGGAGGTGAGCTATTGCTAAAAACAGAATAGATATATAGCTCACTACCCGACAAATCGTTCCGCCTACGATGAACAAACTATTCAAAGACGCAAGCATCCATTTCGACATCGACAAATAGTTTATGTGGTTTCTTGTAACGCGCTCAAGTAAATCAGCAGTGGTTTCAGATTGAGGATGAGCACAGGGGAGTTGTCCCTGTCGCCTTTACGTCCTAGCTTATTGTACACCTTTAATTGGATTTTTTAACCAATGGCTTAACTAATAATAAAAAAAAGGGTTATTTGCATATACTCCTGAAAAAAGTTTATTTTACATATATCACCCTAAAAAAACAAAATTTACATAAAAAATCTTGAAAATCTTGATTATTTGCATATAGCCCCTCGGGTTACTTGGGAATGGAATATTCCGTGTGCAAGCTAACGGAACGGAAGCTAACGGTGGAAATACATTAGCAATTTACAATGAAAATCACATTTTTGTTTGCATTGATTACAACCATGCACTACAAAGCAGATATTGCAACCTTGATTACAACCAATAGCTAACATATTCAGCCTTGGATTACAACCTTGATTTCAATTAATAATTCACAGGTAACATTTGCTCTTGATTACAAAGCACAATTGCTTAAAGTACAAACTTGATTACAATTAACAGGGTAATGAAGATAAACTGAGCATGTATGCTCACAATCATTTTGGACACAGTTTTTTCCATCTTGTCGATGCTTTCACCCCATCTCCTTGCACTTTGCATTGTTTCATTAGCACAATCAATTTTCCTCCCTAAACTTGCAATTGATGTTTGCAGTTTTTCCTCGACAGCATCGAATCTCCTTAGTAGCTGGTTCTCAAGATCAATGTAATGATTTAAATCAACAGTTGAGTGAGCCTCATCCAGCCACAAAAAGAACGCGCAGCCAGAATCATCCATGCTCTGAGAAAATAAGACTAGGGTAACCCGAGGGGCTATATGCAAATAATCAAGATTTTCAAGGTTTTTTATACAAATTTTATTTTTTTAGAGTGGTATACGTAAAAATGAACCTTTTTCAGGGTGGTATATGCAAATACCCTAAAAAAAAGACTCGTGTGAATGATAGAACATCATAAACGGGAAATTCTAACTAATAAAGAGAACACGCAAGCTTGGGGAGAAAGGTTCCACATGTTTCTAGAACTTTAATCTCAAACATAGTCTCAACCCTGAAGCTTATGATCACTGTCTCGACAAATATCAATATAAAAATCCTTTAGTCGGAAATATTTATGCTCTTACACAAAAAAAATACAAGGTTTTTTTTATAGATAATTGGTGTTTACACTAATTTCATGAAATTTATTGATGGGTACACCTATGTCATTAGATTTAAGGTATAAGCACCAATTTAGATCAGTTATGGTTGTTATAGTCGGTTATATATATTTTTATGACCTTTCTAACCCTATGACGTCACTGATTATTAACGACGCTATGATACAGCTGTATCGTGGGGGGCGTTCTTGTTTTTAGTAGCTAAGCGTCGATCGCGGCATCCGAAGCGTCGATCGGCGTCGTCTCCTTCTTTCGTGCCCGTTGAGGAAGATGATGGTGCGGGGTTTGATGGAAGGCTGGGGTTTCACCGGGGTGGCAACGGGTTGGTTGGAGAAGAGAGCCGGCGGAGGCGGTCTATGGCCCGGTGATGAGAACGATGGAGGCTGACCAAGGGGTGGGGGAAGACGGTTTGGGCAGAGAAGAAGAGAGAATCGGGGGCGGGGGAAAGGAAATTAGAGGAGAGAGGGAATTTAGGCTGGCGGAGGAAAGAGAAAAGAAAGTGGAGAAGAAGATTAGTGTGTAGTTAGAGGGAATTTAGGGTGGCTTAAATAGGAAAATGGGTTTAAAATCATGAAAAGGTTTAGAAAATAGAAGAAAATGCTTGAAAATATATGTAAATTGTCTATTTTTCAATCATGAAAAGGTATAGAAAATAGAAGAAAATCCTTGAAAATATATGTAAATGGACCAAACATTTGTATCACCCACAAAGAGAAAAGAGAATTCTGGGTCGAACATGTTCTATTTTCTTTTTGTGGACAATATACATGTTCGACCCACAATTCTCTTTTCTCTTCATGAATAATACACATGTTTTATATAGAATTCTCTTTTCTCTTTGTGGTTGATAAGCATGTTTGATTTAGAATTCTCTTTTCTCTTTGTGTGTTAATGCACATGAATGCCTCCACTTTTCTCTTTTCTCTTTGTGCTTGATACTTCTCTTTGTAGAATTCTCTTTGCAGAATTCCCTTTGCAGAATTCTCTTTGCATAATTCTCTTTGCATAATTCTCTTTGAAGAAACCAGTCTTTAAGCTGAATAAATGTATGGTTT